>OX578151.1:11350971-11725971 GCA_951213105.1 Amaurobius ferox | reverse complement strand
GTGTGCCAAAGATTGAACTGGTAAAAACGCGTCCATTTTATGTTGCATGATATTCTCAAACGTTTATACAGTTTCGTTCGTAAAGCATATATGGAACATCGATTATAAATTTATGAAGGAGCTTTTATTTGTTGCTAAATTAGGTTGAAAACCCAGACCGGCCGACTTACCCAAGAGTACGAGCAGATGATTGAGCAGCCGGTTGGTAACTCGTGTATATTGCCTTCTCGACGGTACTAATAAGCAACTTTTAAATTAAATTTAAGAATTTTTAATGGCCTTTTGAACACTTATTTCGTACGGTCATGAAATTTTTCGGTAAAACCGAAGGTGACATCTCCGAAACTGTACGTGAAAATCTTTACCTCCAAAACTCAATGCTGAATCCATATCAGTCATTGACTAAACGTTATATATATATATATGATTTCAAGTAATAGATGTTTTACTGAGCATTTTTGAAGTGGAAGTGGTAAAGGAAAGGAAGTGGGAATTCTTAGTGAATCACCCCATCTCCTCCAGAATTGAATTAATATCATTTAAACTCTGTTTAAAGCCAATCTTAGAAAGTAAATGTTCGAAGGAGAATGAAAAGTTTTGAACCGAAAATGAAAAAATTAATCGGAAGTGTAAAGTTTTTCGGGGGGGGGAGTACTGTATACTCCCCCGCACAGATACACCTACTTCGAAAGGGAATGCCGAATCCATGTAAGTGTACAGTAGATACTGAGAAACATATGCTTCAAAAATGTTTGGTAAAAATATCGAAGGAAAATTTGATTGCTACCATCAAGAGATCGAAACTTTAAAATAAATGTAATTAGTTCCCCACGATTACATTAATAAAAATCTTATGTGGACAGTAGATGACTTTCTCTGTATAATGCAATGAATTTACTTCTTTTAGAGTTAATAAATGATGTATAGCATCCACGCTACGAAGTTTTTAACGTTGAATTGTACAGTGGGCGCTTATCAGAGAGAAAACATGTAAAACTATTTTTGAAGTACCCAATTCACTTATATTTTGCGCAACTCAAAATTGACAACTGTAATGATATTAACCGCAATAACAAATGTTTTTTATTTCCAATGCCTGGGGTACATGAACAAAAATGTGGGCAACACATGACTTTCCTTATATAATGCAATGAATTTAGTACTTTCAGAGTAAAAAAAAAAATAGGTTATTTTTATAGAAAATATTTATATTCTTTCCAAGATTTTGAATTTTCGTCAATTAGTCGTCATTTTTACCCATTTGGCGTCATTTTTACCCATTTTTTGTTAATTTGGCAACATTTAAAAAAGTCGCCAAGTTGGAGACTTTCCGTCAAATTCGAGGTCAAAATCTGGCCAAGCGTTGTGGACTGATAAATATGTTATTTTCTTATAGCAGATAAATGATTATTGGATTTCAAATACAAAAGCATTACTCAAAGTATCTTTTCTCATGAATGAAACGACCGAAATCCACGAAAATGATGTCACCAAATTCATTGCATGATATTGCATAAGTGAACGTGTTTCGCAAGAGTTAATATTTTTTTTTAATTTATTTGATTTTTGATACATTTATTTGAAAAATGTGCAATATCTCGAGAACGGTTCATCCTAGCGTTCTAAAGTTTTTGTCAGTCTTTTCTAAGGAAAAATTACATAAGAAATTGTCTATTTGAGTAACTTTATTAAAGGTTTGATTTCTTGATGATTTTTTTAAAGTATCACTCGAAAATTTAGGGGGGTTCTGAACACTCGATTGCGTTTAAAAACAATAAGCTTCTAGTATTCATGAATTGTAATTTTTGTACCAGATTTCATTCGAATCGCTCCATTCGTTCGTGAGATATCGTCTGAACAGACTCATTGACACTGACACTGACGCACACACACGCACACGCACACACACACACACAGAGAGAGAGAGATATCTCATCTGTAATGTCGGGATTCGAAACCACGCATTACTTTTGAATAAAGTGTATAAACTCATAATGTATTTCAAGTCGTCTAATTTATTTAAAGCTGTTAAATTATTTCATTCTGCTCTGAACCCCATCTTGTCATTCATTTGTGTAATTGGTACATTTCAGAAACATTTAACTCTTTAAGGCACAATCTGAATCCATTTTTAAAAGTATTATTTCAAACGAACGAGCATTCGGAGTTCCTTTTATTCGGTTGAGTTCGAGGTCATCGTTTTGGCTGATGAAATTGAAAGTTTGTTTCTGATGAGGAAGAATATGTGGAGGTGGTGGCTTGGAGTCGCGACGGGAGAAGGATTTTCACCTTTTTGCTGGAGCAGCTCGAAGGCATTTGGTATTGATAGCATGAGAAGAATTTTGACGGTATAATTTAAAAAGAATAGCTCTCTCTTCGTCCGTGAGGTGGACATAAAAACTCGAGACACTTATTTTCCCGCACGGCTTTCCTCATTTTAACTGCCTGACTACTCTAAGGCAGTCCGGGCTTCGGCCCTGATATTTTGGACGCTCACGACGGATTCGGGAGCTTGCCGCTTGTGCCGGTTCTTTGATATCCATGAGTGATTGCTGTCTGGGGAAATGTGGCCATGAGACGTCGGATTATCCGAGATCATCCGGATCGAAGAGTGACAACGACGCTTCCTGTGGGATTGGCCCAAAATCTTGCCTGGTCGGTCTACTGTGTTTCATCTTTTGAAAAGTGGAACTGCTTCTCTACCGAGGCTGACTTCTACTCGGGCCAAGTGTCATCTGTGTGAGCACCTCTGGTGTGCCGAGTCTTCGACTACGTAGGGTGATAATTTCTTCAGAATCTCTGGTCAGGGTGAGACCCCTTTCCACTTCTCGGGGAGGTTTTTGTCCCGCTTTTCATAACATCGTGGCTTGAGGTAAGCCATTACATTATATCTCGTTCACCCGGCTTTTTCTGACTGTAATCTACGTCCAGATGTTGACTCAGTTGAATGGTGAACCTAACTTCAAATAGATTAAATGCTGGTTCGCAAAATTTATTATATTTGTTTATTTAAATATTTAATGAAGAAAAATTGATTGTCTTTAAAATTTATTTCAGAAATTTTATTCTAAAAGTTCTTCGAGTGCTCGTTTCCCCTGTATCTTTGACCACACCACATAATTATATAAATATTTTTTATTTAATGTTTTGCCACTCTGATTTAATACACTTGATTTTTGTGGCCCTGAAGCTTATGGCATTTGAATAAGGTCTTTTGCACCTGATCCCAGTGGCATGCTGATAAAGTTTCAGCTTTTGTGTTCTGATAATTCCTTACAAAACTTTAATAAATAATGATTTATTTTAACTTCTAAATAATTGTGTGTATATTTTGATTTTTCTGTGATTTTGTTTTATTTAATATTTGTGGCTGAAGAAGAAGTTCCATAAAGATAAGGGTTTGTTATTTTTTATGTTTCGGTTTTTCTGTGTTTTCGGGATCTTGGAGATTTATTTCTCCGGACAGGGGGTGAACCTAAGTGGTTATTTGCGGCCTTTACGATCACAGCTTTGTTCCTTATATATTATACTATGTATATAAGGAAAGTAATACAAAAGTAACAAACAATGAGAAACAACGATAAGAGTTTAAAAGATAACCAAAGGTTTACAAGGATTAACAATTTCTATTCTCAACTTCTTATTTTTCAAGCAGTTTCTTCCCCGGGGAAAAAAGAGTCTGAATTTAAATAGAAGTCACGCAGGTTGCGGATGGCAGTGGAAGCTGGCAACTTCTTAAAATGCGAAGTGCGAAGCACAAGTTGGAACTTGTAGTGTGTAGCTGTAGATAACAGTATAAATGTAGTAGAAAGGGTTGACCATATACATTCTGATTTATTATTTGTAAATTACGTTAATGGCTGTTTATTTTATGATTTTCAGTTTTAAGAATAAACTTGTTGTTTTTATCAAAAGATGCATGCATGTTTATTCAACCACCGTTACAGGTTATAGCCCCAATAGTCCTATTGCCTCCCAATATCTAGAAGCCTCAGTAGCACCATGGGGATCTCAGCAGCGGTGCAGGTAGTGTTTATCCATAGATTCATTACCATCACATAGCGGGTAGGCAGCCTCAGTAAAAATACCAATACGATGCAAATGTGCAGCAAGGCAGTCATGCCCAGTTCGCAGCCAAAAAACAGCTACTTACTTCCGTCTTGGTTTATAAGGCCCATGCAGGAGACGTAGTCTCCCATACTTCTTATCCGTTCTGCTTTTCAGTTAATGTTGGTACGTCGACTTCATAAATTGTCTTATAAATAATTTTGTCGCGAGAAAAGAAGTTTCTGGTTTCGCACAATGTATCAGTACAACACATTTTTTGGCAAGTAAATCTGCCTGTTCATTTCCATACAAATCGCAATGGCCAAGGATTCACTGCAAAATAACTCGTTTATGCTGAGAAGTTAAGTATTTTAGCAAGTTGTGACATTTTGAAAATCTCATTAGACAGCGGGCCTCAATACAGAAGAACCTATGGACTGGATGGCAGTCCGTGAATCCGACAGCAGCATAGCATTTTCAAATCTACAGAGGTGGCAAGTTAGCTGTCTAAGTGCAATGCCGATCGCCTGTGAATCACCGTAAAAGGTTGTTCAAAATTCTCCCACTGGTGCATAGAAAGAAAATAATTTAGAGAAAACGCCAGGTCCAATGTTCGTATGTTCTTTAAATTGTAACCCATCCGTATATACACGTAGCCAATCATTTTCAGGATATTTAGATTCCATTGTCTCCAAAGCAGTACATCTTGATACAGCTGGTGAAGTAGCCTTTTTTATACGTATTGAGTCATATTTAGGTTTATCTCAGACCGATTAGTTCCAGAGGATTTCTGGGTTTCATTAATAGCTGTATTTCATTGTAGAATCCAAAGACTTCTCTATTGACCAACACACACTGAACGAAACCAGCCTGTGTCTTAAGATTCCTATCTTTGAGTTGATAATTCCAATCTTCGTGTTGATAATTCCAATCTTCGAGTTGATAATTCCTATCTTCGAGTTGATAGTTCCTATCTTCAAGTTGATAATTCCTTCGAATAGCATCTTCAAGCCTTATAAGGTTTTCATATTTTATCGAAACCTTCTCCTGGATAATATGGTTTGAATTGGAGGTCTATTTGGAGTCAATTGCATCTATTGGTTTGGATTTCACTGTCCCCGTAATAAGTACTAGAGTCTATATATTAAAATATTTTAATAATTAATTCATTAGTTCGGTGTCAATTTTGCAATTTAGACGATATTGATGGTTTTTCATCAAATTAGGAGCTAAGAGTTACATGCAGACAAAGAGAATATATTTTCTTATATATGAATGACCACTGGAGAATTCTCTGGCCGATTTTTCCTTATGAATGATATGGGATAGTGAATAATATGGGATTGCAAATAAATGAGAGAGGATTTGTGTCTGTGTCTTTAGATATTTCATTGCTGCACGATGTTGCAAGCAGTTCAACTATAAGTAATAACAACTCTTAGAAATAAACGTTTGCAATATAAATGGCTAAAAACAAGGATGTTTTATTGCATCTATTTTTAAACAAATCTGCAAATGTCCTAGTAAAGAAATTGAAGACACAACAATGGGAGTTTTCAGAAGCGACGTAGAATTTATGAGGTAATTTCATTCACAAACAGTTGAAAAATTCGGAATTTTCCTATGACTGAATCTGATAAAATAAAATGCTTTCAATATTTCTAACTAAAAAAGTTTAGTTCTTCTTACAACGTTTAGAGGCTAACAGTTTTTTTTTACATTTATGTCATTATATGCAGCAAAATTTTGGTAATTTTGTCATTTCTGTCTTCATTCTTCATTTTTGTCTGGTGGGGTTCCCTGTAATGCTTTCTTTTTTCTTTATATGTGTTCCATTTTTTTTAAGTTATTATCCTTTGGGACCCTTGTGAGTCGTTTTGTCTTATTTTATGTTTTGTTCTAACACGTTTAATCTTGTTCAGAATGTTTCGTCTTGTCGGAACTTCCTTATTGTGTTCTGACGTATTTCAATAGTATGATTTCAATAATAGTTCCTGATTGGCTGGGCTGCTCTTCATTGAGCTTTCTGATTGGCTCTTTCAGGTAGAATCTTAATCTACGATTCAGGTATATATCGCTATGATTTTTCCATTTGTGCCAGTTGACTGGCAGAGGGTTTACAGACTCACAAGATTAGGGTACTTGGCTGTGAAGGTAGAGGCCTTCAGAGCTAGGGGCTTTAAAATATGCTACCGGTGCCAGCAATTCAACCACTCATCAGAGAACTGCACTATGCCACCAAAGTGCCTGAAGTGTGCAGAAGGCCACTTCACACGTGACTGCCAGAGACCAAGGACAGAGAAGGCAACGTGTGCAAACTGCAATGGAGATCAACCGGCGAACTTCAGGCAATGCCCGAAGAACCCCTGGAACAAGGGAAAGGCACCGGGGTATGCCCCCTCCCCCCAAAAATCAGATACCCCCTTGGAGGCAAAAGGCCCTCGGACCAAACCCCCAGGCACCCCCTCAGAGCTCCTCGCACATAGTGCCACAGATAAACAGGCACGAAACTTCAGCACCTACCAGATCGGTGCAAGGGCAGGCCCCCAAACCTTCGACCTCCAGAGAATTGACTCTGGAGGAAGTTAGGGCAGCTACAGCTGCAATTAAAAGAAGATCGGAGGCAGAAAAAAACCAGACAGGCAAAAGAGGCAAAGGATAGACTGGATAGGAAAGTTAAGGAATGGAAAGACACTAAACGAGTCAGGGAGGAAGAAGAGCTCGCGCAAACCCAGCTGTTAGCTAAAACGGGTGAAAAAAAACAAAAAACTATCGAGTTCCAAAAGGACACTCACAAAAAAGTGCAAACCGCGGTTGAGGCTGAGGAAATGGAAGCGGAGACTGAACAGGCTGGTAAATCTGATGCTGAAAAGATGGAGGATATCCTCAACCTCATCAGAGGATTTATCACCATGTTTAATCTAGACGACATAAAACGTCTGTTGATGCAGTTCGCAGAGTTGGTGCAAAAAAAGAGCGATCCAATGGTAATGGTCTTTGAGGCCCTTAAAATAATCGCGGACTTTAAAAGTAACAGTGAGAATCAAACCCGTCATGGCTAGGTCCCAAAAGGAATCAATAAAAATAATATCTTGGAATTCGAACGGCATATCTCCAAGAATAAATGAACTTAGGAACTATGTAAACGAAAATGACGTAGACGCCTTACTAATTCAGGAAACTAGAGTTAGAGAAAGTAAAAAACTAAACATAGCCAACTACTCTGGTTATCATAATCTTAGCTCAAATACTAATGCTAGAACGCCCCATGGAGGAACAGCAATATACATTAAAAGAAATATTCCCCACGAGGAACTAAAAAGCATAAATCTTCAAAGTATAGAAAATACTAGTATAAAAATTAAAATTAATAATACTAGCCCGTTTATCCTAACCTCAACATATGTCAAAAATATGAGTAGAGTAGACGTAGCTGCGCAGCTGGAACTGCTTTTCTCGCGATATCCTAACACGATACTCGCAGGCGACTTCAACGCACATCACCGAGCGTGGGGCTGTAGGAGAGCCAATGCACGCGGTACACAGATACATAGATTGCTGAACACCACAAACACTAACATTATTGCACCGTCGACACCAACCTGCTTCTCAGGAGCCAGCGGCACAGTCATAGACTTTGTCCTAACGAGAAACATAGACTACGCTCACACTATTAGTGCCCTGGATGAATTCGACTCGGATCATCTACCGGTACTGGTGACATTCGACCTGAACACACCTCTTCCAGCCTCTTTGGGACAAGAGAGGGTCAACTGGGAAGTATTCAAAAGAGCACTCTTCGAGCCGCACTTAGCAGTACCCAACATAATGAGCACGGCGGATATTGACTCTGCCACGCACACACTCACAACAGAAATCAAGAGAGCAATTGCCTCTGCCACAACACATCGTGAGTCTCCAAAATTACCCACACTTTCCCACCATGTCAAACAATTAGTCAGGCAAAGGAATAGAATGCGTAAGACATGGCAGGCTAACAGAGATCCCGCCCTTAAAAGGGAGCTTAACAGACTCACGAGCAAAGTCAGGGGGAAAATTGTCGCAGAAAAGCAGCAACAGTATAAAGAATTAATCGAATCCCTTAGCCCAGAAGATGTATCGCTCTGGCAATTCGCAAAAAGACTCAGGAAACCTCAAATTAAGCTTCCGCCACTAATGGATGGCGCTAAAATCGCGTACTCAGACGAGGAAAAAGCCGAGGCGCTCGCAAGCCATTATGAAAAACAATTCCAACCAAACCACGATCTAATGTGTCAGGATACCCTAAGAATGGTTAGCCAAACTTTAAATAACTTCAGGAATTCCCCGGTAACGGCTGAGATTAACCCAGCCACCCCGCAGGAGATATTAGAAATTATCAAAAATCTCAAAAATCGTAAAAGCCCAGGGCACGACAAAATCAGAAATATTGCGGTTAAAAACCTACCCCTAAACGTAATATGTTACTTGACTATCTTAATAAATAAAAAATTAAAACTAAACTACTTTCCCAAAGAATGGAAGGAAGCGATAATCATAACAATCTCCAAGCCAGGTGAGGATGCCACAATTCCAGCCAACTACAGACCAATTAGCTTGCTACCGACACTTAGTAAAATTACTGAGAAAATAATTCTTAAGAGACTGAACACGCACCTTAGTGAGAATGACATCCTCATTCCGGAGCAGTTTGGATTTCGGCCAAAGCACTCCACCACTCATCAATTGCTGAGAGTGGTAGAGTATCTTCTGGACTTAATAGTAAGACACCCACAGCTGCGATTTTTCTGGACATACAAAAAGCCTTTGATAAAGTGTGGCACTGTGGATTAGCGTACAAATTGATCACTTTAAAAGTCCCTGACGCTCTTGTCAAACTTTTAATCTCATACTTAAATAACATACACTTTCAAGTCAGAGTAGGAGGTAACTTATCAACACCCAAGCTCATTAAAAGTAGTGTACCGCAAGGTTCTATCCTGGTCCCGCCACTCTTTAACATATATCTGAATGACATCCCCAGGACTCCAAACACAGAGCTGGCACTCTATGCAGACGACAGTGCGATACTTGCAAAACACCCATATGTCTCAGTAATGCACAGACAGCTACAACAACACTTAGACATACTCCAAACATGGCTGGAAAAATGGCGAATAAAATTAAACCCCAACAAATGTCATTGGATCTATTTCTCGAGAAAAACAAACCGCCGCCGCCACTGTATATAAACAATCATGCCTTACGCGCGGGAAAAACTACTAAATACCTAGGTGTAACGATAGATTCCCACCTAACCTGGAAACAGCACGTAACGAACTTAATCAAAAAAGCGTATATAACTACAGGAGCCTTATATCCAATGATAGGAAACGGAAATCTCAGTCATGAAAACAAACTGCTAATTTATAAATCGGTCATCCGCCTGGGAATGCTGTATGCAGCACCCGTATGGGGATATGCCTGTAAAACTACGATAGACCTCCTAGAGACAAATTAGGAATGACTTCAAAATAAAAACTGTTAGAGCCCAAATTAAAAAGCTAGCGCTTAAATTTTACAAAAATTTGCCATCCGTTCCAAATGAACTGTTATTCAATTTGCATGACTATGATCATCGCAAGGCCAAATCTCGTAAGAGACCCCGCGCTGTTCTGAACATCGATAATCGGAATTAAAAGATCCCACCTCAAACATCTGATATCAAATTAAACTCGCGACTAGTGTTCAAAACTCTAAGCTGTTAAAATGCTAGGTAATCCTCAGATCTGCATCAACCCCCCAAACTGCTTAAACTCTAAATGTGCAACAAACTGCCACAATAGGAGCAAGGATAAATAATAAAAAAGTAGTAAATAAAAACCTCGAACCTCCCATTAGGGTCACTGAATTAATGTCACAGTTTGACGATAAGAACCACATATTGAAATTGGAGATTAAAGGCGCTTCGCGCCTGGTGCTCTGTTCTGTACGACACTCGACTTTCATTTGTGCCAGTTTCGTCTTTTTGACTTTGGTTTTGTTGGTTATCTAGCATTGGTACAGGTAATGCAGGGAATTTTCGATTGGGCACATTTGCATTGTTATTATATTTCTGCATTGTTATTCTATGTGTGCTTAGATAAATATTCCTTATCCTTTGCACAAAGTGGTTTTTCCCTACTTATGTATATGTATCGAAATTGAATTTTAAGAAAACTAATAATTCAGCATAAAATAATAAGGATGTTAACCTGTTTCCAAGGAAAAACTGAAAAAGGGGAGAAACTATTAACGGTGCGAGACAAAATAAAAATAAGTAATACCAAGAACGAAACGACGAGTGACAGGATTATAGAAATAAATAAGGAACGGAAGTGTTGCAGAAATCAGTAGATGGACGGACAAACCAAGGAGGGATGTGAATGGATAACAAAACAATTCGAAGCAATTTTCCAGTGAGAGAACTACGGACATAAGTGGTCTATGACAATCTATATTTCGAAATTAATATGAAATGTTCAAAATAGCTGTAAATAACATTAAATTAAATTAAAAATAACAAAAAATGACGGACTCAAAACAATCGAAAAAACATGCGTTAAAACGAAAAAAAAAAATGAAAGAACCAACTGGTTTCGGATGTATGTATCAAAATTCCGAAGAAAATTAACAAACATTTAGAACTGTTTTGAGAAATTACAAATTTGAAAACGGATTTACAACTGAATCGAAAGTTAAGTCAGTTATTTCCAAGCAAAAGGAAAGAAGGAACAGAGTTTAACTGAGAAACATTAGAAAGGCTTTCAAGAAGGTTCAATTTAAAAATTAAATTAGATGTAAAAATTATCTACCGAAATTATTATCGAAAAAACACAAATATTATTAAAGTCCCAAGAATGTTCAACAATTAAAGACTTGGTTGCTTCTTGCTTAGAAATATAGTTAAAACATGGTTAAGGGGTGGAGCAGTGAAACTTATTTTGCTATAAATGTTACCCTGTAACCTATCTAATGATGCATTGTTAACTACTTTAAGATTTTAATTTCGAAGATATAAGCGGTTTGTATTTAAGATGGAGGTCTTAAATTTTCGTGCATTTTTTATTGTGCATTAAATAAAATTGCACATGGAATAAATATTAATATTTGTAGTTAATTTAAAGAAATAACTAAAAAATGTTTATATTTAATGAATTTTTTCACTGTACATGACAGTAAGAAATTTATATTATCTAACATCAGAAGCATCAAAAAAGTCATGTACAATTTTGTATAGTATGTCCAAGAATTTGCGAAAAAATTGGAGCGAAAATATTAACATTTACAAAAGTAGTAGGAATTGCAGTAAGAGAAGTAGTAAGAAAATTCTTGTAAGAAAATTCATTTTAACTAAAAATACAGTTTATTAAGACAATTTTTTCAAATGATGTTTGATAATAACCATAATAATTAAATAAAAAAAATATGTGGAAAGGTTACCATATTCGCGTAAAAAATAAAGTTGAACTTATATGCATTCTATGGAAAATAAAAATAGCTTAAATGTATAAGGATATGAAATTAGTTTTTAAATAGATTCTTGCAAAAAAATTTCATTATAACTAAATATGTAGAATAATAAGAATTTTTTTTTCAAATTGCGTTCAAGGAAAACCGCAAATTTAATCATAATAATTAAACTAAAATAATATTTTGAAAAGTCACCATGCTTAATTCAAAGAATTAAGTTAAAGATATGCATTCTATGGGAAAAAAGTAGCTTAAATTCATAAGGATATAAAATTAGTTTTTATATTGATTCTTGCAAAAAATTCATTTTAACTAATCATGTAGATAATTTTTTTTTCAAATCTTGTTTAATAACAATCACAACTTTGACCATAATAATTAAACTAAAACTAAAATAATATGTTGATAGGTTACCATGTCCGCATAAAATACTGAAGTTAAACTTATATGCATTCTACTGAAAATAAAAGTTGTTTAATTTTGTAAGAATATGAAATTAGTTTTTAAACAGATTCTAAGCAGAGATAGTATTTGAAGAATTATAGAAAAGGAACAATCATCATCTTAAATGATTAACCGTCACTTCCTTTGTTAAAAGTCTTGCCCTTTACACGCACTCCAACAACAGAGTTAATAAAAAAAAACTCTTCAGAAATCCATTAAATGGTGACTAGGACATTCTAATTTAGTAATTAAGGTGCAAAATTCAGTTTCATAATTTAAAATTTTCTCTTTTCGTGCATGCGGCAAATGTCAAAAAGATTTGTCGAATATCAAGTTATTCATTAATGACATCATTTTAAATTATTAGCCTGCGGCAACACGCTATTAATTATGCTAAACGCAATTTTTAATGATCAAACAATTATTTAGACTGCTTGACATGTTATTAAATGAGAATATTTCTTCCGTTTATTGGAGTGTTGTAACACGCTTTACATTTCACCGGAAGGAAATTTCTAAACTTAATTATTGTATAAAATTAACGGTACTTATGTACGACATAATATTACAAGAGAATTGACTGATAAAATAGGCTAATTTCGGTATATAAAGTTCTGATGTAATACGAAATATGTTAAAAGACGTCAAGGAAAATAAAGAACGAGTGTAAGATATTTAGTTTATGTATGATATATTTTTATGTTTATCTCCCACTACTTCACGTTTTTCGATGAAATCGCTAAGCCATGTAGTTGGGGGTCTTTTCTAGACTAGTGTCTTTCGAAAATGAAAATGTGTGATGATAGACGGTAACAAGTGAAATAGTGTGCAATACCAAATCATGATTTTAATAAATAATTATGTTGTGAAAAACTGTCTCATTATTTTATAGTGTTGAAATTTAGTGTTTATTTCGTGAGAATTATATTAATTACAAGTTGATGCCGGAATTCTCATAAGGTGGTTTTTTGCTGAAACATGCTACGTACTGAAATTTTATGCACTATTACTATCCCGAGAAAATAAATAAACAATTATTAATAAACCACATTTTGCTGTTTTGTGCGTTGATATTAACGCCCCAAAAATGTATGACGCATTTCACGATGTAATATGAGATAAGCTAGTAGACGTCAAAAAATGAGTTTGAATTTTTCTGAACAAAAACAGAAGTCCTACAGCTCACAAAAGTAGACTTTAAATTAGTTTTTTTCCCATGTTCATATATTGTGGTATTTCATATTTTTAAAAATGTAAAGGATTTTTCTGTAATTAAAATGGAGATTTAAAATTTTTGTACATCTTTTCCTTGTGCGTTTGATAAAATTGTACATGGAATGAACATTAATATTTGTAATTAATTAAAAATTATATAATTAAGATATGTTTACTATTCTTCATTTTTTCACTGTGCATGACAGTAAGAAATTTATATTGTCTAATGTCAGAAGTATTAGAAATTTATACTCAGTTTAGTGTAGTTCCAAAAAATATTAAGAAAACAGGAGCAAAAGTAATAATTGTAGTAGGAAAGGTAGTAATTGCAGAAATTGTAATAATTTGTAATAATTGTAGTAGGAAAGATAATTTTAACTAAACAAGTAGTTTAATAGGATTTTTTTTACAAATTTTGTTTCATAACAATCACTACTTTAACCATAATAATTAAGTCACAAAAAATATATTAAAAAGTTTCCATGACCGCGTACAAAAATTATGTCAATGCTATATGCATTCTATAAAAAAACAAAAATAGCTTGAATTCATAAGGCTATGAAATTAGATTTTAAATAGATTTTAGAAAAAAATTCATTTTAATTAAACATGCAGATTACTAAGATTTTATTTAAAATTTTGTTTAATAATAACCACAACTTTAATCATAATAATTGACATAAATAAAATATGTTAAAAGGTTACCATGCCCGCGTAAAAACTAAATTTAAACGTATATCCATTCTATGGAAAATAAAAGTAACTTTAATTCATAGGGATATGCAATTAGCTTTTAAATAGATTATATGCTGAGATTGGCTTTAACTAATTACAGAAAAGGAACAATCATCATCTTAAATGATTAACCGTCACTTTCTCTGTTAAAAGTCTTGCCCTTTAAATGCACTTCCACAACAGAGTTTATGAAAAAACACTTCAAAAATCCATTAAATGGTCATCGGGACATTCTAATTTAGTAATTACGGTGGAAAATTCACTTTCATAATATGAAAATGTCCTTTTTCGTGTATGAATCAAATGTCAAAAAGATTAGTCGAAAATCTAGCTGTTCATTAATGACGTCATTTTAAATTATTACCCTGCGCCAACAAGCTATTAATTATGTAAAACACAATTTTTAATGCCCAAACAATTATTTAGAATGCTTGACAAGTTAATAAATGCGAATATTTCTTTCGTTTATTGGAGCGTTGTAAAATGCTTTTGATTTCAACGTGAGGAAAATATTAGACTTAATTATTATATAAAATTAATTGTATAAATATACGACATAATGTTACAAGAGAATTAGCTAATAATATATGCTAATTTCAGTCTGAAAGTACTGATGTAATATAATATATGCTAGTAGACGTCAAAAAGCTGTTCTGAGATACATAGTTTAATAATGATATTTTGTTTTATGTTTATATGCCGCTACATCATGTTTTTCGATTTATGTCTTAAGCCACTTAATGTAGCATCTTTTTTAGTCTAGTGTCTTTTGAAGATGCAATAAATGTACTTCATAAAGTTCTATATAGGGTGTTATTTAAAGTCATGGATTAGGTAAAAAATTCGACAAATATTAGGGTTATATTATATTACTTTCCTTACAATACATGGTTAATGTATAGGGAAAGTGCTGGAATCGAGTTTAAAATCGCAACACGACTTTACATGAATAGACACTTTTTGGGACTTTTAGAACACGAAAAAGCTATTGTCAGAGTGATGTCTGTGTGAGTGTCTACGTGTATATTTTTGTGTGTATATGTATCCACTCTAACTCAAAAACTATTTAACCAAATTTCATAAAATTTTACAGATAAATGACTTGTGGATGATGGTGGTGCTGATTAGATTTGGGTACGATTCGAGTTAAAAGAAAAACCCTGATTTTTGCAAAATGGGCAACAAAAATCGAATGTATCCACACTAGCTGAAAACTAATTGACCGAAATTTAACAAAATTTAGTGGATACGTCACATGTTTATTTCCCTAGTGCTGATAAGATTTCGGTACGATTTGGATAAAAGAACCTGCCTTTTTTTGCAAAATGACCAGCAAAAATTTTCAAATTCTGAAATGAAAGACCACGTATTCTCAACTGTATACATTAAATGCTAGTTTTATACGTGATTTTTGACGATGAAAAGAATAAGACCGACCCCATCACTATGACTTGCCGTTCTCGAGATATTCTAGTGTTTTCATATTTATTCATCATTTTTCATATTTCATACGTCCAGCCATCAAAAATACGTCCAGTTACCAAATGAAAACGAAAATTGAATTAAAAGTGCATATTCAGTGCCATTTCAAATAATTGTGCGTCTTATTTTGTGCAATCAATTTTGTGCAACTCAATTTAATTAATTATTAAAGAAATAAAAAGAAATGAATTTGAGTCTGTAGGAACATTCATGCACTGAGCACATAATATTTTGTTTTACTTTTTCCAATCTGTTGAGCATTGTTCATAGCTCGAAGATCCTTTTTAACTACTGTCGTTCTTTCGCTAGGTAATCTTACGTTTGACCATTCAATAATTACCTTTTTTTACACCACATTATTTCTGCACTTTTTAATACAAACCACTATTAAATTGATATATGGATTCGAAGATTTTGTCTCATGAATTTCACAGCGAGATTTTGTTATACTTAGAACCTCTACTTTTTTAGACTCCAGATTTATGCACATATTTTTAGTAATCGAACTATTTCCGCTATGGGCGACATATAAAAAGTTATTTTCTATATTTTTATAATAACACGTTATACCGTCTTGAAAGTTTTTTATAATTTCGTCTTGTAAATTCATGTTACGATTTCGTCTTACAATTCGTCTTACGATTTAAAACAAATTTCTAATTAGAAGTATTTGCTAAGTACTAACGGTTCAATATTTACGATTTTGATCAATTTGTTTTAAATACATTGTATACATACACACGTAGATCAACATATTCAAAATACGTTCAAATTTTGTTCTAAATGCGTATAAATTCTTGCATATCCGTTAAAATGCCATTCAAACAAAGAAAGTTTATCCAATCATAGATAGCTCAACATTTCTGAACCGAACGCAGCTAGAAACGAACACAGTAATAAAGAATTCTAAATCGAATATAGAATATCGTTACAATTCAAAATTTACCATTCCCAAAGTTAGAATTTAATGGACAACGTCACAATTTAAACTACTACTTCATTCCGCCTCCGTTTGTATCGAGAAGGAACAATATTAAATAGAATAGACGTTTTTTCGATTTCAAAAGTCTGCAAAATTTATTTTATTCCATTTCCCATTGCTTTTGGAAGATGCGCAAAATCTTAGCGTTATATTTGAGAAAAGGGAAATAGTATCTTTTTAAAATTAGCTTTTGCACCAGACAGATGAAAAAAACGGAGTATCAACTGAAATGTTTGAAAAATAAAGTTTTGAATGTAAATTGTCGAATATACTTATTGTGTTACATCGAGATCGTTTGGCTTCTAATCTAAATTCTTGGCATTTTATCAGGATTTTGTTTCTACTTTTGTGAAAAAGAATTCTCTACATTTTTTATACAAGCAAGTATCCTGTTCCCCTTATCTCCTGTCTTACTTAAATATCCTGCTTTTCTTTACATTTTTATTTAAGCAAGTATCCTACCCTCCTTATTCTCTACCTTTTTACATAAGCAAGTATCCTGCCGTCCTTATTCTCTGCTTTTATATGTAAGCAAGTATCTTGCTCTCCTTATTCTCTACATTTTCATATAAGCAAGTATCCCGCCCTTCTTATTCTCTACCTCTTACATAAGCAAGTATAATGCCCTCCTTATATCTACTTTTTATATAAGCAATTATCCTGCCTCCTTATTCTCTACTACTTTTTATACAAGCAAGTATCCTGCCCTCCGTATTCTCTACTTTTATACCTAAGCAAGTATCCTGTCCTCCTTATTCTCTATTTTTTACATAAGCAAGTATCCTACCCTCCTTATTATCTACTTTTTATATAAGCAAGTATCCTGCTCTCAATCTTTACTCTTTTTATCTAAACTAGCATTTTGTTTGTTGTAATACGTCGGAAATTTAAATTATTACAATAAAGAGCAGAGTTTTGAGAAAAATCAAACATTGGCGCCTTTTTCAGACCACCGATCATATAAACCCGTAGTGTTAATTTTTTGGGAACTATTGCAGGGAATTCACATCCCATAGCAATAGCTCCAATATGTTATTACCTCATAAGTAATTTTAATTGACACACGTAATACCTCTCATATGTAATCACGTCATACGTAATTTTTAATTGAAAGATTTTGTCATGCCCTTTGAATTGAAAGGTGACACGTTACAATTGTACATGTCCTTTGAAACTATGATACCGATTTTTCAAAAATTTACTTGTAAAATTACAAAAGAAAAAACACAAACTACTTAAACACGGATTTTGGTGCGTGAAAGTTTAGTTGAACCACACTCTGTTTTATTTTCTGTGAAAATTTACATCCATTGCATTATGTAGGGAATGGCATGTGCTGCCTATATTGTTTCTCTTTTGAAATATAACTTATGCATTTTCACATTCTCTGTAGTCTATTAAATATTGAGTTTCAAAAATTCCAGTTAACAAACACAACCATTGTTTTCATCATTTCAAATATACCGTATTTTTATTTTCCCGCTTCCTGTAAAGTTTATTTTTAACACAGCATTTGAATATTTCATAACTTTTAAGCATCATAAGCGCTATTTTTGCCCCTTCTAATTTCTGCAGTTAGAAGCCTCATAAAAATAACAAACTTTTCGCAGAAAGTCCTATTCGCAAAATACAGCGAAAAATAAAAATTCCGTTTAGCATAATAGTGTTTACCAATTCTAAATATTTACAACAGTTGGATGTCTTACGAAAAGAAAGTAAACTTATTTTGGAAGTTTTAAATTGGTTTTCTCAGCACATATATATATATAAAATAAATTTGTTTACGCAGTTGTTTCGGAATTTAAAACTCTCTTTAGAGTCTTCCTATTACCCTTTTTTAAAAATTGCAACTTTAGTGATATAATACCGTTTATAACAGCTATTCGTATATTTCAAATATTTATAGTTTTGAAGTCGCAGAGAAAATTTTGACGTATTTGCGAAGAAGATATTGTGCATAAGTTTGTAAGCTTAGGAATAGAAATTAAAAGTAATTTTTCGATGCATAAGTCGCAGTTATCAGGTTTGAATATTTAATAGGTAGTAAAAAGGTGTATTTTGAACTTTTCGGTTAAATATAGGAGCTCTCTTTGCATTTTCAAAATGTCTGATATGGGAAGTCTGTGACTTTTTCTATATAATCCAATTCATATATTTCTTTTCTGGTGAAAATATAATGCACAAGATTCAGGGAACAATATTTTTAACGGTGAATTTTACAGTTGGCGCTTTTTTTAATGATAACCTATAAAACTATTCCGAATCCAATTAACTTATATCTCGATCAACTCTAAATTGACAATTATCAATATCCATAGCATCCGCAATCAGTAAGACCATATATTAGACTATTTTAATAATTAATTCATCACTTTGCCGTCATTTTCGTTAATTTAGACACAGAATAATACGCCTTTGCTTATCACACCAGGACCTTTAATTAAAATTCGAACAAGTTTTTTAGTTAATTAAATTCGTAAAAAGTTGCTGTTTACAAAAGATTTGTGCTATTTCTTTTATTGCATAATTGTCGATGGCGCCATCTGGTGCTGCTATCATAAACGTAAAACTACGCGTCGTTCATTACTTAACATTTACATTTAATGGTACACATTCGATTACGCAGACTTGTTTGAACTATCCGATGTTTAAAATAATTTAAGCTTATATAAGTAACGCAATGCCGTTGTGGTAAGCTTAAAAAAACATTTTGTGTGGAATTTAAATAACTACAAGATTACAATACAAATCATTAGTTCATCTCAAAATTATAAAGTGTAGAAAACCGAATGTATTCCTTCCTTCAGATATATTTTAATCTGCGAGTAATTGCGTTTTTTTTTTCTTTTGGAAACAATTTCATTTCGTTTGATCGAAAGGAGAAGGCATTTGAGCATTTGATGTTCGAACTGTTCAACAATAGATTGTAAAATTGTCAGGTAATAAAAATATAATCATACACTTTTCATCTTGACACCATCTAGGAGATCGAAAAATTTTCTTTTAAACAAATGTTGAATGGAACCCTTACGATTAACACACACATTTCAGTAAATTTCTAAGAAATATATGTGCTAAATATATGTTCCCGTGCACGGTTGTTGCTACCGCCATCTGGTGCCTAAACGAAAAACTTCAACGTGAAACTAAATTAATTAATTTTGGCTTTACATATAATGATATACATTCGATTTTGCATGATTAAGCGATATTTAAAGTAATTTACGTTTATATAACTAACGTAATGACATTGGAGATCGTTCAACAAGTTGTAGGCGAATTTTTATTAACAATTTGATTACAACATTAGAGCATCTCAAAAATATAAAAATATAAATTGTAGAGAAAAACAAGTGTGAAGAGTGACCCTTCATATATAATACAAGGGACCCTTCATATATATATTAATCTGTGAGTAATTGAGTTCTTTTCACAAAACACTCTCATTTCGCATTTCTTTCAAAACACTCTCCTCTCGAATGTCTTTTGATGTTCGAAATTTCCAACAGTATATTATAAAATTGTTAGACACCAAAAATATAACCATACACTTTTATTCTTAATATTATTGTAACAATCGAGAATTTCTCTTTCAAACAAATTTTAAATTAGTCTAATTGTGCTGAGATTCTTAAAAATGAATATTTAAATTGTGTCCGTTAACGCGAAACGTAGAGCCTCCAAATGTCATGCATTCCAGTCATGTGATTTGGAGGGGGGGCGGCGTATTGCTCCCGTTGTGCCGATATACAGGGAATGCCTGCATTTTTCACTGTCACTAATTGAAATCAAATGTATTTATTTTGTTATTTTATATAACTACCCTGCTTTAAACTTCCGAGCAATGTCGCGTGTATTTTCTAGTTTTAAAACAAAAATAAAATTAATATCCTGATTTTTTTATGATTTTTAAAAAATGCATTCAAATATGAGTCTTCCAATCATTCGATCACGTTTAATGTCAAAAGGGTTCGAGTATTCACAGATTGTAATAGTCATACCAAATTTCTTTCGAAACGCTCCATTTGCTCGCGATATATCGTATCCAAAGACTTACGGCCACGCATACAGACTAACACACATACACTAATACACACACGAACTAACAAAAATTCACACACTAACATATATACACACACACTAATCTACATACTCACACACTGACCTACCTACACACACTCTAGCCTACATACATACACAACCTATATACACACACACAACAAATATACACAGTACACACACACAACAAATATACACAATACACCACAAACATCCCTTCCAAACCGTTCGATTCGAGTTCAGAGATACTTCATATCTGCTTTTTCGCCGAAAACTCGAAATCGAATTTTCGATCTCGTCACAAACTTTCTCAACGCATATACAATGTTTGTAAGAAAAGTAATATGTATATATTTCTTGTGTCACTTTATGCTTTAAAACTTAAAGTAATATGTACATAAAGAAAAATAATTTAAGTCTCTTTAAGGAATGTCATAAGCTATCCACCTCAAATTCTTTATCGTTTTTAAAGCGTACTTTATCATAAATTACTCCTCCCGACGAGTCCCCAAAATCATAACACGTGGTTTGATGCTTGTTTAGAATATTTTATAACTTCCCAACCAAAATAATAAATATGTTAATTTTTAGCCAAGTACCCACTTTGGGGATTTGATTAAAACCAGACTGTAATCGATAGCAATCTTCCTTTCTTACTTGAAAGACATAAAAGGGAGGAATAAAAACACGTGACCCGTCAGTAAGAGGCGTTTGCCATGGTAACGCTGAACCTTTCAATTTAAACTTCGGCTCGTCCCCAAACTTCAATATTGACGCAAAAAGTATTCAAGGGCTTCTTTTCGAACCTGTCGCGGAATAGGAGTGGAATTATTCGCTCAGACATTGACACTTCCGTTTGCCGTTTTTACTTTCCTACAATAAATAGTGTATGAAAATGGGAAAATATTGTTTGGGGGTGGGGGGATACGACTCACGGGTTTCAACGGTTTTGCATATTTTAAACATCAACATTAATTGAAAATTAAACAAACTTTATAAATATAATTAGGTTAAAACTGTCAAAGAAATACAGTTTTACATATAAAGTGCAATGTTCTATTGTATAGCAACTATCATAATATATATATATATATATATATATATATATATATATATATATATATTATATAAAAGCCAGTAATCAAATTCAAATTGAATTTAATTCCTATGCATATCCACAATAATCTAAGGCACTACTCAGGAAAAGGCGCCGAGCCGCTCTATACTCCGAAGCAGATAATAATCTAAGAAAAAAGGAAGAATTAAAGGAATATGGGATAACCAAATGCTTTGCATTTAATGGTTGGGGAGGATTGCGACTCCCCCTCCCGTATAAAGCTGCTTTTCCAGCCTAGGCAAACGCTCACGGTACCAATACAAAGCAAAGGTTGGTCCCCATTGCGTGCTAATACGAAGGCACCCGGATACGGAAGAACAAGATCAACCAAACAGAAGGATACTGGACCAAAAGTGAATCCTGCCCAACTCGCTATTTTATATATGTTCGTTACATGTTAGATTATGTTGTTTTCTCTGCCAGCTTATGTCAGTCTTGTGAAGAAGCCGTATTAGTTGAACTCGTTCACGTGGACTATGTATGTTGTTTTCTCTGCCAGCTTATCCCAGTCTTGTAAAGAAACTATATCAGTTGAACTCGTTCACGTGGATTATGTATGCTGTTTTCTCTGCCAGCTTATTCCAGTCTTGTAAAGAAGCCATGTCAGTTGAACTCGTTCACGTGGATTATGTATGCTGTTTTCTATGCCAGCTTATACCAGTCTTGTAAAGGAGCCATATCAGTTGAACTCGTTCACGTGGATTATGTATGCTGTTTTCTCTGCCAGCTTATTCCAGTCTTGTAAAGGAGCCATATTAGTTGAATTCCTTCACGTAGACTATGTATGTTGTTTTCGATACCAGCTTATGCCAGTCTTGTAAAAAAGCCATGTCAGTTGATCTCGTTCACGTGGATTATGTATGCTGTTTTCACTGCCAGCTTATTCCAGTCTTGTAAAGAAGCCATATCAGTTGAACTCGTTCACGTGGATTATGTATGCTGTTTTCTCTGCCAGCTTATTCCAGTCTTGTAAAGAAGCCATATCAGTTGAACTCGTTCAAGTGGATTATGTATGCTGTTTTCTGTGCCAGCTTATTCCAGTCTTGTAAAGAAGTCATATAAGTTGAACTCTTTCACGTGGATTATGTATGTTGTCTTCTCTGTCAGCTTATTCTAGTCTTGTAAAGAAGCCGTATTAATTGAACTCCTTCACTTGAATTATGCATGATATTTTTTCTGCCAGCTTCTCACAGTCTTGTGGAGGAGCCGTTTCAGGGGCGCTATTTCGCTTGGGCTATGCATGCTGTTTTCTCTGTTAGAGTTTTCCAGTGTTGTGGATGAGCCGTATCAGTTAAATTCAATTCTTTTAATTCCTTCGGATTATGTGTTAGAAATCTAGATTCAAGGTTAAAAGCTTTAGCGCTCCAGAACGTATTGGCCTGAATCGCGGGAAAAGTCTATTCTATAATGACACGCTGATGCGGATCAACCCTTTATTAGGTAACGGGACTGTTTGAGCCAGATAGAAACCATCTTCAAGACCATTGTCAGGAGGAAGTGAATACTTTTGGAGGAAAATGGTAAAGTAGGACTTTTAATGCAATCATTTGATTTCGATATCGGAAATTAACTATAATAAAATTATCAGTGTATCATCGAAACAACTGTATACTGCATTATTATTCTATTTGTACTTAAATATGTTGCTCTTGTTTATTGATTTCCTTTAAAATATCGCTTGTTGTTCATAAATATATATGGTGGCATCTTCCAATATGTTCATCTGTCAGCATTATGTTAAATAAAATGAACCTTCATTTTTGTTTGATTTGAAAACACATTTCATTCTTTGAAGTGCTCCTTTATTTATTGATTCTCACTGACTATGATTGTGACCATAAAACATTTAAAAAAGGTCCTGAAAATACTCTAAAATGTTCCAAAATGTAACAAAAAATGATCTAAAAATATAACATCTATTTTTGTATAATTTTGTGGTGAAAGAAATTAAAATGTGAAGCTAAACATTAAGTGTATGATTGAAACTTGACCGCAATAACCTACTATTAATTCTTTGTGCGAGTTCCTAAAATATAAGTATACATACGACAAAATTAACTTCCACCATTTTAAACTTAAAAATAAACATTATTTATTACACATATACAAAATTAGCTTACATTATATATATATATATATATATATATATATATATATATATATATTTAAGAAGGAGGCACTGATTGTGTGAAACCAAGAATCCATTTGCCTAAAATCATTATAACCTAAATTTAATGTAGATTGGAATACACCTCTGTTGTTGTCTTTCGACATTGAACCGAATGTCGGTCATTCATCGTTATCTGTCATATCATGTCTGTATATTGATCGAATATCTCTATCTCTCAATATAGACTGTTACACCATTTCTCCATATCGAATGTCGGTCATTCATGGTTCCACCACCTCTGGATATTAACTATAGACTGACTATATTGACTACTACACCATTTTTAATATCTGCAAGAATGATTGAATATTTGACTGTTAAATTTTGTTCTTGGCCCTCATCGCCTCTCAATCCTTAGAGTCGACTCCAAATGACTATTTTCGTCTTTTTTGTTGAACTTTTTCTGCTTGTTGCTATATCGTTTAGCCCGAGGTCCAGATACGCCTTCCGTTGTTGTCTCACCTCTGTTGAATACACCTCTGTTGTTGGCTTTCGACATTGAACTGAATGTCGGTCATTCATCGTTGTCGGCCCCACCATGTCTGTATATTGACTGAATATCTCTATCTCTCAATATAGACTGTTACACCATTTTTCAATATCGAATGTCGGTCATTCATCGTTACACCACCTCTCTGTATTGACTAATGACTGACAATATTGACTACTACACCATTTTTAATATCTGCAAGAATGATTGAATATTGACTGTTAAATCATCTTCTTGACCCACATAGCCTCTCAATCCTTAGAGTCGACTCCGAATGATTCTTTTCTGTTGAACTTTTTTTGCTTGTTGCCACATCGTTCTGTCTGAGGTCCAGATACGCCCTTCTGTATCTCATTGGTCGTCCTCAGGGCGATGCAGCAACAGTTCTTCATTGGCTAATTTGTTAACCAATCTGCATGGTTTCAGCTTTGCCTCCAGTAGATTTTCTGACCCAATCACACCTGTATTTTAAGTGCCTTTATTTATTGCTTTCATGACTTCCCGGGCCATGACTGTCGTAAACTGATGCCTACGAGTCTGCGCGTTTGTCTTGCTTGGTATGGATAGTGAATCTTCGTACATTAACCCTGCCTAAATGTCTTCTGGCCTCACAAATTTCTTGCAACACTAATTAAAACACTGCATGAAACAAATTATAATAAATCTAGAAATATATAATTTAATGTGTTGACGTTGCTGTGATTAATTGAAACTTTTTATTTAATGTACCGACAGTTGACCTAAAACTCAATAAATAAAAGTTAAATACAACGTATTTTCCTTTTACAGTTTTTATAACAAACTAAAATTTCATTACTCAAAAACATGCCTTATAAGGCGAAAAAAAACTTAAATATCTGTGCTAAACTGAAAGTTTTTATTTTGTTGACAGCAAACATGCCATGTAGAAGAAAGCATGAAAATACACAGAAATGCAATTTGCATTTTTTGACAGATCCTGGGTCAAATTTCACTAACAGAAACTGTAATTGAATATCGTAACTGAAATATTTAAAATAATAGTATAATGTGTAAAAATTAAAGAAAATGCCTTAAGAAAAGTACTTAAAAATCAGATATTTTTTTATGAAACACATTTGAATACACATGGATATCCTTCCAGTATTGTCCAATAAATATAAAATCTTAAACATCCTAACCCTAGTTATAACTTTTTAATAATATAAAAGTCTGTAAATCTCTGGAAAAGTCATATTTTAAATTTATGATATTTTTCATATATATTCGTTTAAAACAATTTCCCCGACTCTAGAGACCGGCGATTTTCTTAAAACTAAATGTAGTAAGAATTAACTATGCAAAGCTGTGAATAGTCCTGTACATTCCCATTATTCAATATTTATCCCCAAGCATCAGTTTCAAAGACCTTATTAAAATTTCGAACAAACTCGAATTTTTATTTGAAAAGAAAACGAGGTAGATCAAACAAGATAGATAAATATTATTACAAAAGGAAGCTTTAACCTTTGAGACGAAAATCAATTCTATTTAAAATTTCTATTTTCGAACTTTAATTATCGACATAAAAAGCAACGAGAGCGACTTCCTTTATAATCGTACATCAAACGAGAGTTTTAATTTTGAGCATGAATATTGATATAGTGATACTATCATTCCCTACTTTGTAACGTAACAGAAATGTTATTCATCACTATAGGGGGCGCTATTGAAGTTAAACTCGCTCTTTTCTTATGGATAACAGTATCCACGGACCGATTTTTAACAACTCTTAATGATGATGTTAGATGTGTTGTGCTTATATTTGAACTCTTTATCTGATACTCACATCAACAGTAGTTTTAATAATTCAAGTATTTGTTCAAAATTCAAAATGTAAGTAATTCAACCCTTTAATTGCTTTATTTGGAAACTCTTCGGATTTAAACATTGTTTGTAACATAAATTATTTATTTAAATGGAAAATTTAAGGATAGTTTTAATTTTTGGTAAATTTAAATAGCTTTAATTCTATTTACTACACATCTTTTTTGTCTTCAGTTTAAGAATTACCTGAAAGAAACCTCAATACTATAAATTGGTAGATGTAATTTATGTGAGGTAAATGCAAAATATTTTAGCTTTCTTTTGCTGTATATTGTTACAAAGTATCCACTGGAATCGTGGGTGTGCGCCAAGGATACAAGAATGCATCCAAATTTCAGGATAACTAACACTTTTATTTATAAGCATAACGTAAACAAGAACAATATGTAGCAAATAGCTGGGCAACTATCTCACAAGATCGCTAAACAGCTGTCTAGTACAGTAAAACAGCAAATAAATGTTCCACTCATTTCACAAAACAGCTGCTATTATTCTCAAAATATTGACAAATATCACAGCTCAATGTAGCTCGTATCACGTCAACTGATCGCCAACTGTGTGATGATGACTTCATTTACAAACTATCTACAGAAACTTCTAAAAATCTCTTATATTTCGTAGAATATTCGTTATGACAAGATGTTTCTCGAACCTTCGAGAAATATCCAAATGTCGCCAAATTAGCGATAAATTGTCAAATCTGGCACCTCCCGTTCCGAACTGCAGTACATGGCAACCCTATATTCACGTCATAGAAAAGGTTATCTGTACGGATGTTTTCTCCGTCTGGTTTTCAAAAGAAACATTTTACAAGCTCCTAACAATATATAATGTTAATCCCAGTATTTGGTGATTTTTAGGGAATTAATTTCTTTTTCTTTTTGTTTTAAGATCTCTGGTACTAGTAATTCAAGTTTAGAATATGCAAATGGAGGATGATATAGGATCGGATACAAATGTTTCACATGAATTTCATGTCTCCTACCATAACTCTGCCAGTTAGAGTTGTTGCAAGAGTTGCTACGCTTATAACAGCTCTAATTGGCGGAGCTGTTGCAAACTGCGCCAATTAGAGCTGAATAACAATTCGAGGTTCCCTTCGCTAGTGATACTTAAAGAGAGTGTTTTTGCTAAACATATTAGTATGCAATACATGTTAAAAGTGCTGAATGGATATAAAGCTAAGTTTATATCGACTGCATACGTAAAATAAAGCTATATTTAGCTAATCATTTTGTTCAATGTTAATACTAGCATCGAGAAAATTAGAATGTATGGAATAAATAAATTTTGTACTACTTCTAGATTATTTGGTCAAAAGACAAAGTTAAAGTCAAGAAGTGAATATTTTGTGTTTATGGGAATATAATATCTAAATATCTATAAAATTAGGACTATCAAACAATATATATTTCTAACAAAATAATATAAATCTAGATTAACTAAATGGCTAGACGTCATTCCTCCTTATGATACGCCCAAAAACCGTAGGAATAAACTTTATATTATTTATTAATTATTCCTTAGAGGCTGCATGTTGAATAAATACATTTGTACTTTCTCATACTATCGAATATAGTATAGCTAAAGTATTGTTTTCACGAAAAATTAAGATTTCGAGATTTTAATGTCAGAATATGCTTTATCACCTCCTGATCATATTTTGATTATTTTTAACGTGATGTCCGTCTGTGGTCGAATCCTTATGTACACAATATTGATACATTACCCAAAATTTTGATATGTTTTCACGAAACTTGAATTCGGATTTGTTAACGAAAAGTTTAAAACTGGATGCAATATTTTAAAATGCGTGCCAAAACTTTTCAATTTCTTCGAAATTTTATATTTTCGACAGCATAGGATAAGCATTTGACGTAATTATGCATAAAAGGGGTTATTTAGGGTCCAATGATCACGAAACTTAATTGTTTCAATCATTATAGTGAAACATAGCCGAGATACAATTTTTGAGTTCGTGACGTCAATAGATATAATTCAGGGAGGATAGTAAGTTACCCCGGGGGGAGGGATTGTCAAACTTGGTGTTAGACCAGGAGACATTTATGCAGTTTTGAGATTTATACAATATGTACAACGAAAACAATGCGCAGACCCGCAGGCGCTATTTTACGAAAGTCTTGGCCCGGGAGGTCATGACTCCAATAAATTCAGTTCACATGAATCGTAGGTGTGGTTGGGGAAAAAATATTCTTGAAGCCAAAACTGAAAACAAGCAGATTGGATAATAAGGTGGCCAATGAAGAAGTATTGCTACATCGCCTTTCGGAACAAACAATTGAAATACGGAGGGAGTATCTGGTCCTCATGCGAAATGATGTAGCAACAAGCAAAGAAAGTTCAACATATATGTAGTCAATTAAGAATGACCGTCGAAGAGTGTTAAGAAGTTGGAGGCGATGTGATGTCTTAGAAGGTATAGTGCTTTTCATTCTCAATTGAGTCAATGACCATCCGAGAGCGTTGTGACTAGAAAGGCAGTTCAAGAGTGTGCTTTATAGAATTGAGGCAATGACTGTCTAATTGTATTGTGTTAAGTACAGTTGGAGGCAATGACCGTCCAAGAGTGTGCTTTCAAAGACTATTGGAGACTAGGAATGCCCAAGACGGCAAACAGAGGTATGAGCAAATCTGCATATTATAATAGGTCGAATATATGATTTTGGAAAGGTAATATAACGCCTGGTCTCATACGTGCATGTTCTCCTCCTTAAGAGTGTACAAAAAATTAATTTAAGTTTAATCGTAATCATAATATGTGTAATAAATAATAATTATTTTGAAATTAAATTGTGAAATTCAGTGTGTAGTGTTGTAATTAATGATTCATTTTAGGAACTCATACAAAGAATAAGTGGTGGGTTGTTGCTGTTTTTCTAATTATGCGCGCAATGCGTTCTATTGCTTGCTCCACATTTGGTATCCATTGAAAATATTTTTCAAGGCCTTTAAAATGAAAGGTAACACTCAATAACTGTGATAATTTGGACTAGCGATATAGATATCTCAATTTTTTTTATTATTTTTTATTATAAAATTTGCAAAAAAAACAAAAACAAAAAAAAACCCCACAAGCTTCATCAAAATGGATTCTGGAATGAGAAAGTCTACAGGAGCTAAGTTAATTTGAAGCAGTTGGAAACTTTTATTTACTTGTATTAGTCTTTGTAGGATTTTGAAATAGTATTTACTGTCTTTTTTACGTATCAGAGGTACATTGACAGCTAAAGCACGCGAGGCATTACCGATGGGCATTTGCTGTAGGAAAGTTGAACAATTCAATTTAAAGTTCCCTCCTTTAGAACTCTAATATTTGCGAAGAAAAGTATTCCATGAAGTTTCTTGTTTGATCCTTTCTAGCAAAATAAAGGGAATTTCTGGCTATCGCATTTGAACCAGTTTTATGATTTTGTACTGAAGTAGAAAATGCTCTTCAGGTCCTTATAGAAATGAAAATCACTGCTAAATCTATATAGTATACTTTACATCGTCGCAGCATGTTGATTTAGACGCAAAAACTTTAACAATAAACGAGTGTGGGGAATTGAATTACGTAATATTTTAATTTCAAGAAATATCGTGCTGTTTGCGAAAATAAAATATTTTTATTATTCCGAGAACGATTCGTGATAACTGTACATTATAAAGCATTTCTTTGAGATTTCGCTAATAGTAATTAAAAATTTGGAAATATCACTGGCTTTCGTTCAGAAACCACGATTCATGGAATCGCTAATAATTATTGCAAGTCAGCATATAATTGTTCTGAGCCCGTTTTTGTTCTCTTTTTAACTATTCTATTTTGCAGCAAAATAAGTCATAACTCCATTTTAATAATTCAATTTCACTTTCCCTGCAATGCATAGTAATGTCTAGGGAAAGTATTGGAATCATACCGAAAATCGCACCTGGCGTTTTCTGCGGATCTACACGTTTTGGGACCACCAGAATACGATAAAACTACTTTAAGCGTGCCGCCTCTCTCTCTCTCTCTCTCTCTCTCTCTCTCTCTCTCTCTCTCTGTGCGTGTGTGTGTGTGTGTCGGTCTGTGCAATGTATGTATCCACTCTAACTAAAAAATTATGGATCAAATTTCATAAAACTTGGTAGGTAAGTCACTTGTAGAGAGTCCTGCTGCTGATTAATTTTTGGGTACGATTCAGAAAAAATAACCTGTCTTTTTCTACGAAATGGCCTGCACACATCATCAAAATCTAAAATAAAAAACTACGTATGCTCAAATATATCATCTAAATGCTCGTTTTATACGTAATTCTTAACGATGAAAAGAATAAAACCAACCCCATTACACTAGGGTTAGCCGTTGTAGAGATATTATAGTCTTTTCACATTTTCGTTACTCCACCTTTGAAAATAAGTCCAGTTACCAAAGGAGAACGGAAATTGAATTAAAAGTGCAAAGTCAGTGTTATTTAAAATAATTATAGCTGTTATTTTGTGCCATTAAACACAGTTTAATGAATTATTGAAGAAATAAAGGGAATGTGAATATGAGTCTGCAGAGAAAGTCATGTGCTGCCCACTGCAAACTTTTAATTTTCAAAAAGACAGTTCAATAACATGCAAGCGTTCGTGTCCATGGTATAGGCTTTACGATAATCGCATGTCTAGCATTTACTGATTTTTTACATTTGCAATTGGGCGTGGTCACTTTACATTTCTTACAATGCTATTGGGGTGTTTTACTGTCTCGAACCCTGTATATTGGATATATTGTAAAGCAAAATGAAACCATATACTGAGTGTATGAACTGCGAACATATCATACACATTATGAAATTCATCTTTGAACTGAATTGAAGATTTACATCATTTTGTAATATACAATTGAATTGTCTTTAATTTAGAATAATTCTTGATTTTGGTACGATTCATGGAGTTACTTTCTATCTTAATTTCCTTTTATGGGAAAAAAAAAAATCTGATGTGAGCAGCACATGACTTTCCCTGCAGACTCAAATTCGTTTTATCTTTATATTTTTAATAATTCAATAAATTTAGTTTAACTGCCCAAAATAACACGGAATTAATTTAATTAATTTTTTATCTTTATTTGGTAACTGGAATTTTTTCAAAGGCGGAGTAACAAAAATGCAAAAAAACTAAACTATCACGAGATCGGGTAGTCGTAGTGTAATGATGTTAGTCTAATTTTTTGGAGATTTTGACGAATATTGCGGGCCATTTCGTAGAAAAAGGCATGTTCTACTTTTCCGAATTTAATCAGCACCAGGGCATCCCACAAGTGACTTACTTATCCACCAAATTTTATGAAATTTGGCCTATTAGTTTTTATCCAGAGTGGATACATCGATTTTTGAGCGGCTATTTGCGCAAAAAAAGGCAGATGCTTTCATACTGAACCATACTAAAATCTAGTCAGCACCAGGTTCACCCATAAGTGACTTACCTGCCAAATTTTAGGAAATTCGGTCAATTAGTCTTTCAGTTAGTTTGGATACATATATTGCCCACATACACACGCAGACCTCACGCTAAAAATGGATTTTTCGTATTCTAGAGGTGTCAAAATGCGTAGATCCGTCGAAAACTCGAGATGCGATTTTCGGTACTTTCCCTATACTACTTTCCTATACTACTTTTCCCTATACTACTTTGGTACTTTCCAATACTTTCCCTATATATTATCATGCATTGTAGGGAAAGTAAAAATCTGATGTGGGCAGCACATGATTTTCTCTGCAGACTCAAGTTCATATTTTCTTTATTTCTTTAATAATTCGTTAGAGTGAGTTTAAGTGCACCAAATCACACTAAATTTGCATTTTTAATTCAATTTTTGTTTTTATTTGGTAATTGGGTATTTTTCCGAAATCGGCGTAACAAAAATGCAAGAAATTTCACATATCTTGAGAACGGTTAGTCCTAAAGCATAATGGAATGTGTTATATTCTTTTATTCGTCAAAAATTTAGTATAAAACAAGAATTTAATTGATACATTTGAGCATACGTAGTCTTTTTTTTTTTAGATTTTTCCGATTTTTGCGGACCATTTCGCAAAAAAAAAAAGGCAAGTTGTTCTTTTCCGAATTGTATCAAAATTTAATCAGCACCAGAGTATCCCACAAGTAACTTATCTACCAAATTTTGTGAAATTTGGTCAATTAGTATTTTAGCTAGGGTGGATACATGAAATTTTTGCAGGCCATTTCGTGAAAAAAGGCGGGTTTTTCTTTTCCGAATCGTACCAAAATCTAATCCACACTAGAGTATCCCACAAGTAACTTATCTACCAAATTTCAAATTTTGCGAAATTTGGCAATTAGTATTTTAGCTAGGGTGGATACTTCAAATTTTTATGGGCCATTTCGTAAAAAAAAGCCAGGTTGTTCATTTTCGAATTATACTAAAATCTTATCAGCACCAAAATATCCTACAAGTAACTTATCTACCAAATTTTGTGAAATTTGGTCAATTAGTATTTTAGCTAGAATGGATACATGAAATTTTTACAGGTCATTCAGAAAAAAAAATGGGTTCTATTTTTATGAATTCTACCAAAATCTAAGCAGCATCAGGGTCGCATCCAAGTGACTTACCTACCAAATTTTATGAAATTCGGTCCAGTAGTTTTTTAGTTAGTGTGGATACATACATTCCACAGACAGACACCACACACCAACACACACACAGGCGTTACGCTAAAAATAGTTTTTTCGTATTCTAGAGGTCTCGAAACTTGTAGATCCGTCGAAAACTCGAGTTGTGATTTTCGGTATGGTTCCAATACTTGCCCTATACGTTACCATGCATTGCAGGGAAAGTAAAAAAAATAATGACAACTTTACTTATAAGCAAAAAGCTAATAATTTTGTTGAAGAAAAAATAAAAGATTGAACAAATATAAAATAAATCACCTAAAAATGATAATTCTGTAAGCAAGAAAATTTGTAAATTGAGCAAATGATGCAGCCTCACGACAAATGAGTAAAGTTGTAATGGAAATAGTCCTTAAGTAACGAGTATCTGCCACACCATAACTCTTCCCTCTACCAGACCTTATTTATCGGTTTTTTTTCCTTGGAAGGAAACCGCACATATCTTTACTCCACCAAGATAAAAAAATGTTTCTGGAAATTAGAACATTAACGATACCATGTATCAAATTTATGACCGCCCACGTTAGGCTTAACGATGATTGAAATGCTGGGGAAAATCAATTTTGAAGAGCTATTTTATATTACTGAGATATGTTCTTCGAATTCGTGGTACTTTATATCTAATTTTATTTTCGAAAATATCATTTATGGACCTGTGAACATGTTTCAGAATTAAATATATTCCAAGTGCTGAATTTTTATTTTGTGTATACTAAATTGTTGTACAAGACAGGATCAATTTCGCAAATACATGAATTTGGGGATTTTTTAAGCAAGACTTTCAATGCAGGGAAATATGAACAGCCAGTATTTCGGTATTAGAATTTTTACTTCTTTAATTCACGTCAAATTTTTATTTACGTCATGTTATTTCAATGCTAAAATCATTGTCCCATGAATTTTGTACTCCTTTATTTAGATGTGAGGGAAGTAAATTTGTTGTATTATGCAGACAAAGTCATCAAATATCCACATTAGCTTTTTACTTTCTTATACAATGTATTGTAGTATAGAGAAAATATTGTTTTGACGAAAATATTAATTTCGAGATTTTGATGCCAATATATATTTTAAGACCTCATGAACACGTTTTGATTATTCTTGAAGTGACGTCTGGAAGATTTCTTTACACGATAGTGGTCATAAATATTAATGGATTTTCACGAAACTTTACATCCGGTTTTGTTATAATAAAATTTAGAACTAGATATATTTTTTTAATTCGCTCTAACACTTCAATACTTATTTGGAATTTTATATTTTTTTTAACGTGGCAGCATAGGACAACATTTGACATAATTATGCATAAAAGAGTTTATTTATGGCTCAAACAATGATCACCAATTTTTTTAGTTTCAATCATTGTTGTGAAAAATAGGCACAATACAAATTTTTAGTTCTTTGTTCGTGACCTTGGGGGGAAGTTACCCTCCACCCCGGGGGATACAGTGTCAAGTATGGTATCGATCGTAAGATTTTTTTCTAGCTCTTTCGAGTGAAGGGTAACACGCCATAATTATAATCATTTGGGCCCATGATACCAAATTTTCAAAAATTTTCTTGTAAAATTTGAATAAAAAAAGCTACTAAAAGTGGATACTGGTTTAAGAAAGTCGAGATGAGGTACAATCAAGTTATTTAAAACATGTATTTAGGTATTTTTAATTTTTAATAGTGTATATCGATATTGATACCGGTGTTTCTAAATTTTCAGTATTAACATTTTGTTGAAGGAAAAAAATGTAAAAAACTTAAAAATATACCAGGATTATATTGTCATTCTATTTCAAAGTTAAGATATTTTTGTCTATTTTTCTAAACATGAGCACACAAACAGAGGTAATGCAAAGAAAAATCATACCTCTTACAAAATAATTTTTATGTGTATTACAAAATACTGTCAAAAATTCATCAGTTTTATAACGCAACATTTTACCAAATTGCATGTTCGCTAAAACTTAAGCTACGTAGATCGTTTTACGACGTGTTGGTCATTTCTTATTGGTGAAATATTCAACATTGAGATTGATTTCCAGTTGAACACGCCTAAAAACGTATTTCTTTAATAAAACTAATTTTTTAAGATAAATCATCTATACAGGGAAATTTAAAGAAAGTGAGCCAAATTTTACGAGATGATAGTACATACCAAACCAAACATTTTCGTCATAGTTTACCTGGTCGGAAATAAAACGTAAAGGCACCAGTGGCCGCTTAATGGTAAAACCGATGAGGTGAGGCGAAGACACAATAACTTAGAAGTTATAAAATGACATTTAATAAACAATAATTACAGTCATGGTTCAAAAGAGCGACCGCCAACCTGAATGCACGTCTCACAGCGGCGATGTAGGGATTGGCGAAATCTCTCGAACAAACCAGGCATGTCGCGCACTTCGGCAGCAGCGGCTGATATTCTGGCGACGAGTTCCTCTTCAGTTTCAAGGGAAGTGCCATAGACGATACTCTTGAGATATCCCCACAAAAAGAAGTCAAGACACGACAAATCGGACGGTCGCTGGGGCGGTCGAGCTATGGGACCACCACGCCAAACTTTACTCCGTGTAACGCCTTTACGTTTCTCTTCCGATCCCGTAAACTATAATGGAAAATACTTGGTTTGGTGAGCACTACCACCTCGTGAAATTTGGCCCATCATTTTTTTAATCACCCTGTATATATTCATTACCAAATGTACGTCCATTCATCCGTCTGTCGCATTTTTTCAGACATTTCTCTATTAATAGAGACTTGCAATTTGGTAATAGGTCTACAGTTCTATGAAACCACTAAGAAAAATCGAATATTTCAAAAATGGTCATTAGAGGAGGGGTGGGGTGCTCCATACCAAAACGTTCGAAATGCAAAATTATTGAAAAACATACGTTGCGATGAGATATATACTTTAAATTTTGTCTAAGGGCAAATAGTTGGAAAGGAAAAGTTTCACAATTTTAGTTCTCCGTTATATGCTACTTTTATAGTGTTGAAGTGTTGAAAACCCAGACCACACGACAGACCCGAAGGTTTACTGCAGCTAGCTACTTTTATAGTGTGTCTGACCTAAACGTTCGAAATGCGGAATAATAGACAAACATACTTCGCGATGAGAGAAATTAGAATTTTGGTGTAAGGGCAGATTGTTTGGTTTAAAAGAAGGTGTACAACTCCACTTTTCCTATATTTGTTACTATAGGGTTGCAACACATCAAAATGTTCAGTTTGCATAATGAATGAGAAACGCCTTCTTTTAACTATGATAGAAATAAAATTTAGCTCACGGGTGAAAAAATTCTAAAACACACGTTATAATAAAAACAAATTATTCTGAAATTTGGTGGTGTGTGTGTGTGTGTGTGGGGGGGGGGGGTGCTCTACAACAAAGCACTCGAAGTATGAATTGTTTGCCAGAAGTAATCAATGGTGAGATAGTAAGGTAGTAACTTGAAATTTTATAACAGATAGACCCTATGATAAAAAAGTGAAGAAAATGTCTGTTATGATATTTGGTATTTTGGGGATGGCGCACATCGAAAAGTTCGATTGCTCGAGTAAAATAAAAATACACTTGCGTTCCAAATTTTATGAAATTTGGGTTATTTGTTTTTGAGCTAGAGTGGATACATACATTGCACAAACAGAGAGACACACAGACGTCAAGCAAAAAATAGTGTTTCGTATTCTAGAGCTTACAAAGCGCATAGATTCGTCGAAAACTGGATTTGCGATTTTCGACATGATTCCAATACTTTCCCTATACATTACCATGTATTACAGGGATTGTAAAAGCAGATAATGCGAAGGTATTTGATCTTTGAATAAAAAACAGAAATATTCTGGAGAAAATAGCACCTTTTAAATTGTTGCCCAACGTTGGATAATGATGGCATTTTTAGCACAATCACGAGGTGAATATAAAGTTCAATAAATATAAAACTCAAAGGAGTTTTTAGTATGTGCACGAGTATTTGTTATTTTACGTATATCCTAAATGAGATGGGGCATATTTATGTAAATACAGCAATTTGAATATATGTAGGAACAAAAAATATATTAAGGAACTGTGAATTTCAAATAATAAATATATATTTTTTGAAAATGTTGACTATATGTTAATAAAACAAATGGATCATATATGTAAAATATAAATGCAAATATTTTTGAGAAATATGTTTTCAGAATATTTGATTTAAAACAGTTTTGTCTGCATTCTGTTATGGTTTTGAACCGCATTTTTCGCCGTATAGGATGTTTACAAAAAATGTTATGAATAAATGAGTGATTTAGCAAAGGAATTGATAGAACCGGGACGATTTATCAATATTACTTTCCTTATATACATAATGTATAAGGAAAGTTTTGTGACGGGGTCGAATATTTGAATTCGAGTTTTCGACGGGAGAGCACTTTTCAAGCATCCCTGATCACGAATCAAACATTTTTGAAGTGATGTCTGTGTGTGTGTGTTTCAGTGAGCTTCTGGAGACGATAACTGACGAACGAATGGACAGATTCGAACGAAATTTGATACAAAAATCACAATCCATAAACACTAGAAGCCTATTGTTTTTATACGCGATCGAATGTTCAGAACCCCCCCTAAATTTTCGAGTGAAATTTGGAAAAAATCGTCAAAATACCAAAACCGCTAATAAAGTTACGCAAATAGACATTTCTTTTGTAATTTTTCATTAGAAAACGATTGACATCAATTTTAGAACGCTAACATGAACCGTTCTCGAGATATTGCACATTTTTCAAAAAAATTATCAAAAAGTCATATAAAATAGAAAAAAAAATCCTATTGAGAAACATGTTCACTTTTCATATGTAATACCATTCGAAAAATTGGGTGACATCATTCTCGTGGATCTAGCTCGTTCCATTCATGAAAAAATATACTTTGAGTAATACTTTTGTATTTGAACGTCAATAATTATTTATCCGCTGTAAGAATAACTTACTTCTTCGTCCATAACGTTTGGCGAGATTTTGCCGACGAAATTGGCGGAATGTCGCCAATTTGGCGACTTTTTGAAATGTTGCCAAATTAACGAAAATCTCGCCAAATGGATAAAAATGACGCTAAATCAATGAAAATGACCACTAATTGTCGAAAATTCAATATCTTGGAAAGAATATTAGTATCTGCTATAAGAAAACCTATTTTTTTACTGTAAAAGTAGTAAATTCATTACATTATATACGGAAACTCATGTGTTGCCCACATCAGATTTTTTATTTTAAAATCGAGTCCATTCAGCTTTTTGAAACGGGGGGAACAAAATTAGATGGAAGTCACCTCGTCTTCTCATTCGATGTTTTACGATGTGCGAGAAAAAGGCGGTTCAATTTCGACTACTTTTACAGGCCTGCGAAGTGACGCTCGTATCTCATGCGTCCCAATAGAAAATGAAGACCGGAGGGGTTGCCACATCCGGGAGGTCCTGGACCGGGCCTCGATGTGAGCCACACCTGACAGAGGTTATATATTTCTAGAAATTTGTAGTTTTACACTTTGACATTTGTTACAAGTTCTCTTTTATGAACATTTACAACCACTGCCAGTGTGCATTCAAACCAAGGCTCCACATCAGTTCCATCCTGTCTGTGAGGAGGCATCGCTGTAGAACATATACCATACACGTTTTTTTTTTGAGTAATTGCTACTCCCGCCACCTTCATTCCTGCAGCTAAACCGGGGCATGAAATATACTTGCACTTAAGTGCCAAATATGTGTTATGCATCATAACACTAGCCTCCGAGACGTCGGCCCTGGGCCCCTAAATTTTGGGGGTTCCTAAATTTTGTATGTTTTGAAACATTTTAATTAGAAATTATTATTTATTTAATTATTTGAATAATATAAACTGATGATGTTATTGTTTATTTTAAATTTTGAAAATGTGTTAATAGTTTTAAATATTATACATATTGTAAGTTTTACTTTTAAATAAAAAGTTCTACATGTACAAAAGTGTTTTCGGGACAGTGGTCCTAAACTTCCAAATTTGCTTAGTGGTGTTTTTTTGCATGTATTTAGTATGCCATGAGTGCCCCCAAGTAACACTAGATCCCGGACCCCACATTGGCCTAAACACGCCCTGGTAGCAGATGACCATTAAATTTACTAATACATATTTTGCAAAAGTATATTTTAAACTATTAAATAAGCATAAAATTATACATCTTTATTTTTGCATCCTAAAAAAGACTTTGATACAAGTGCGCTTAAGACTGTAGAATATGAATATATGAGAAAGTAAAGTGGGGACTCAAAATTCAGATATTTTTACCTTCCGTACATACATAGTGTAATGTATCGGGAATGTATTATTATGAATCAAAAATTCGAATCCGAGTTTTCGACTGAAGTACACATTTCAAGCATACCCAAACTCGAATCGATCGTTTTTGATTCGATGTCTGTATATGTATGTATATGTGTGTGCGTGATGAAAAAGGTGAATGCGATATCTCACGAAAGATTGGAGTGTTTCGAACGTAAACTGGTACGATTATTACGATTCTGAATACTGGAACCCTATTGATTTTAAGCGCGATCGAATTTTTGGAATCCCCCCCCTCTCCAATTTTCGAATACATTTTTGAAAAAATCAGAACATTCAATAATGAATGTTCGGACAATATATGAAAAATCAGAACATTAAATAAATTATCATATGATAATATAATATCATTGATCATAAATAAATTATGCGTATCTTTTTATTCTAAAACGAATGACACAAAATTTATGATTCTAGCTTCAATCGTTCTCGAGATATTGCATGTTTTTTAATAAATATAACTAAAGGATACATACAAATGAACAGTAGTACTCATCCTCAAATATGTAAACTTTGACGAAAAATTTGACGACCTTAGAGACTCGTTGAATTATCGACAACTTGCTGACTAATGTGGAACCAAATTAACGAAAATGTCGCCAAATTGGCAAAAATGATGCAAAAGTTACCAAAATGACGCCAAATTTATGAAAATATAATTAACATATTCCAATATAATGGATTACATTGCTTAGCATATGTTAATGATATTTCCAATTATCGAGTTATATTTGAGCGAAATATAAGGTAATCGGGTACTTCAAAATAATTTCACTTCTTGTTATTCAAAAAAGCGCCAAATATTAGCATACTTTTTATTGTTAAAATATTGTGCCGTGGTTTCTGTATATCATTATTTTGCATTGAAAGAAATACGGTACCTGCATTGTGTAGGGAAAGTCATGTGCTGCCGACGTCAGATTTTTACTTTCCCTGCTATACATGGTAATGTATAGGGAAAATACTGGAATTATATCAAAAATCTCAACTCGAGTTTTCGATGGATCAATACGTTTTGGGACCTCTAGAACACAAAAAACCTATTTTTATTGTGACGACTGTATGTGTGTGTCTGTTTGTGTGTCTGTTTGTCTGTCTATTTGTCTGTCTGAGCAATGTTTGTATCCACTCTATCTCGAAACCTAAAGAATAAAATTTCATAAAATTTAGTAAGTTACTTGTGTGTGACCCTGGTGCTGATTAGTTTTTGGTACGATTCGAAAATAATCCGTTTTTCTTTTTGCGAAATGGCCGGCAAAAATTGCCTTTAACCACTCTAGCTAAAAAACTAATACATCGAATTTTACAAAATTTGGTAGATAAGTCACTCGTAAGTTAACCTGGTGCTGATTAGATTTTGGTATGATTTGGAAAAAATAACCTGTACTTTACGACAAAATGGTCCTCAACCATCTTCAAAATCTAAAATTAAAAACAACGTACATTCAAATGTATCCATTAAATGCTTGTTTTATACGTAATTCTTAACGATGAAAAAAATAGGACAAACCCCATTACACTAGGACTAGCCGTTCTCGAGATATTATAGTCTTTTAGCATCTCCGCCACTCCACCTTTGAAAATAAGTCCAGTTACCAAAGGAGAACGAAAATTGAATCAAAAGTGCAAATTAAGTGTAATTTTAAATAAGTATGGGTGTTATTTTGTGTAATTAAACTCAATATAATGAATAATTATAGAAATAAAAAGAACGTGAATATGAGTCTGCAGAGAAATTCATGTGCTGTCCACATCAGATTTTTTATTTATGAAAGAATCACCCTTCTTTGTTATGACGACTCTTCGTTATAAGGAGCGTTATGTTTCTTTTTCGGGATTTGTGACAGGTTCATAGAGTGAGAATTGATGTTTGGTCGCGAAGTCTTCACAAATGTAAGTACATTTCATTATATGACTCTTGCTGCAGTCTCAAAACCTTTTTTAATGAATGACCTTTATAATGTTGCACATACTTTAAGGATGTAAAACGTGATGAAAACGTTTTAGTTTGTACCTTTTTTTTTCATTAGCAGTTAATATCTTCACATCCCATGCTTTTATCTGAGAAATACATGAAACTTTTCATTTATTTTACACGATAAAAATTCATCTAAGAACATTAACAGTGCAATTCATCATATTTATGGCTACCACATTAGGCTTAACGATGATGCAAAAGTAACGAGAAATTCATTTTAAAGAGCCATAACATTTTTTAAAAGAAAACTTTATATAAAGTTATTCCATTTTATTTAATTGTAAGAACTTTCTTAAGGACCTTTCGAGGTGAGAGAGATGGACATTAAATGCATCTAATGTTTGCAGCGGTGCTAAAATTGGAAGAACGTAATTTTAAAAGACGTGTCTTTGAATTCATTTTCAGATAGTCTCTTTTATTTTAATCAAATGCCATTTTCTTGGGAGTGTATTAAAAATGTAATGAAAATATTTTGAATCGGATATTTTGGAATTTTATGGCAGAGAAACTGCTACGTGTATCATAAATATCATTTTGTGAATAATTTAGGTATATGTAAAAGACATATTCTGTATTATATTGTTATTTTCTGTGGTAAATTGTAAAACAGGATGGCTATGAGAAGCGAAAGGTAATGGCAAATTTGCCATTATGAAAAGGCGATAATTAATCTCTTACTGGAAAAAACAAATTTTGTTCGTCTGCTCGACTCAGGCCGTCAAAACTGCCAGGAAGTGTAAGGTATCCGTAAAAACAGCAACACTGATACCCTAACTATTGTAAGGAATTTGGCTGCCATAACCATGAATCGAACCACAGATCCTTATACTCGCCAGTTGACGCTCTACCGCTGAGCTACTGAGACAAAATTGAAAGTTCTGACTGCGAATTAGACTCTGCATTCTCCACCCTCTAGTGTTAAAGTGGCGTACAACTGAGACTCTGACTGACCAAATATTGTTTTTACCCCAGGTTAGCCTCTTAATGCTTGTTTTATCCCTCAGAGTAACTTCTTGCATGATCGTTGTCCTCCCGATTTGAAACCGGTGGTCAGTAAACAGGAGTATAATTTGCATGAAATTTGAAGCCAGTTGAGTGATTAGACAGAATTTCATGATATCAATAAATGTTCAAAAATGTTCGTACATTGCATTTTTTTTGCTGTCATTGCTCATAGCATGTGTACAACGCCTATCGTCAGAAAGACTCATTTTTCGATACCTATATTTATGGCTACAACAACAATTTATAACTGGTGCATAGCAATGGTACACTAATATCGACAATATATATGGATGCATATCGACAATATATATATCGATTATATCGATAATATCGACCGGTGCATAGCAATTTTTTTTTGCTGTCATTGCTCACAGCAAGTGTACAATGCTAGTGCCTGCCTGTCGCCAGAAAGACACATTTTTCGATGTCTATATTTATGACTACAACAACAATTTACAACTGGTACATAGCAATGGTACACTAATACACTAATATCGACAATAATATATATATATACATATATATAATATAAATATGTATATATATATTATTGTTGTATATATATGTATTAAATTGCTACAATTTTTGTTGAATTGATTAAAAAGCTAAAAGCAAAAAATAATTTATAGTACAACTTGTAAAGCGAAAACTTGCGAAGCTTCTGGAAATTTACGAGTACATTGTTACTTGTCCTTTTTGGGAATTTATATATATATATATGCGTGTGTATGTGTGTGTGTGTGTGTATGTGTGTGTGAGTGTGTGTGTGTGTGTGTACCGATAATTTCGACTGGTACATAACAATATATAATTGGTACATAGAAATTTTAAGCTGTCATTGCTTACAGAAAGTGTACAATGCTAGCGTCTGCCAGTCGCCAGAAAGACACATTTTTCGATGCCTATATTTACAGCTACAACAATAATTTACAACTGGATGACAGTTATATAAATATACATCAAAGTGTATGGCACAGACAGCGGCAAGAAATACCTCAATATTGTCTCTGGTCAACCAAGACCAAGGCCAACCAAACCAAAAAACGGTCTGCAACCCGTATCCTACAGCATTTTGGGCGGAGCACAAACTATCCATAAAGCAGACAAGGGATCTAAAAAAGAGATGACACATCAGAATGAAAAAGATGAAAATTTGACCCAATATACAAGTAGAGATATGGCATGCCAGCTAAGTTATACCTAAAGTCTGCAGTCAGGATATGCTTCAAATATATATGGACGTACAAGTGTCTTTTCAACGAGTGTGCAAATAAAGTATGAAACAACTGAATGTGTAACGTATTGTTAAAATGTGAACTAAGTACTAAAACAAATATATTTAATCACTGGTGGCATAACATAGCTTTCCCTAAGATGAATTACTAAATTTTTAATGTATACTATTAATGCAAATAATAAATTAATTACACTTAATAAAGCGCATTTATTAACCTCCCCACTATTTTAAAATTCCTTTATAGAAGATATGTTTATCGTGATTTGCTATAATGCAGTAGTAATAGTTGGGCTTTTCACAACACAATGGTATCAATAATTATTACTAATTCAGATTTTACTGCAATTGATAAAGTATTTAAATAATTAATTTAGCTATTCCAACTATATTTCTATCTCATGTTCTTTACACTAAAATTTTGCAAAAAAATTTGGATATTGATATCAAAGAAAATCCAAAGCTAATCCACACTCATAAATCTTTTAGCTAATTAACCCTTTGGCTAATTAAACCTTTGGCATCTCACATATAAAGCTAATCAACAAACGTTGGTCTTCACTAATCGATACATTTAAATGCTTGCTGATAAATTATTGCTTAAAATATAAAATCAAAGAATTTTAATTATGTGCATATATAGAGGTAACATTAAATATGCAATTAATTCCAAAACGAAAACTATTTTTATTACAATTTGAAGAGAAATTTAAAACGTAGTCTTACTAAAGCAGTTTTCGAAAATATTTAATACGGAAACAGTTTTTAATCTCTCAAGCGGCTGTAATGTTTATTTACAGAGCAGAAAGTTATTTTGTCAGTTTAATAAAGTATGCACGGAAAAATAAAATATTGAAGTTTCATTATTGACACATTTTGGCGCTTAAATGTTTGCTCAGAAAAGCAGACATTTGATTTTTTTTCGCAAGAAGTTCGGTATAAAAGTTCAAAAATTGGAAGTTAAAAGCATACTGTGAAAGAAAGTTTTGTAATGATCGTCATGTATTTATTATGAACCAAAATATTAATATTTAAAAAACCACTTAAAATGTGTAAAACTACACAACTAATTTAAATAGCCTATTTCGTTTATTTGAATAGAATTTATGTTCATTGGTTTGTCATTTACCAACTTTATAATGCTGAAGTGTGATAAGATGAACAACAAAAAAAATTAGCATTAATTTGTTAATAATTTAAAAATTTTGAACTAAAGTACCAAAAACATACGAATTTTCACTTGAAATACATTTGTTTTGACAATTAAACCCTCGTATTTCTGCAGTAAGATTTATAAATCCTCCACTGTTCTCTTTATATTTTTCTACTGACTTTTGTTTTGCACTTTCTGCGCAAATGTAGAATGTGCAGAACTTGTTAAAACAAGAATGATCAATCATGCATAAAGCATGGTTTATGAAAAACTTTGCAACTGAAATGCATTTTTAATTAAGCATCTTTAAAATGCGATATATTCAGCGGTGATATTTTCTTAATTATCGCAGAATTACAATAATTTATTTTACTTGAAAACTTAAAACTTCATAAAAAAAAATGAACTTTATTCAAATGACCTCATCAAAATATAAATCGTCTGGCTCTCTATGTAAAAGCAGTGAATATTTCATTCATAAACTTTTATTCCGAACTCCAATAATTTTGCTTGAAAATAATTCAACAAATCTTATACAACTCATCTTACAATCACGTGTTTAAATTCTGCATCCATTAAAATTAGGCTTCGTTGTAGAAATAATCAAAGTTTAATGATCATTTAAACTAAAAAGTATTGTAATTGCGTTGGCGCAGAATATGGATGCACAGAAAATAAGCAAAAATACGGCAGTTTAGGACGTATGCAACACTTGATATAAATTTAAAAGAACTTTAAAAATCACAATTTTTACTCTGGGAAAAAAATATGGATGCCATATTTTATTTTGAAGTGGGTCACGTGATATCTTCATATTATATGGGTTAAGTTATTTTTTTAATTTTTATTTAAAAAACTACCGAACATATTTTCTAAAATTTTCTTATATATTTTATGGGATAATTTGAATATTTCCTGAAATTTTCGAAGCAATTTGGGAATTCTAACTTTGCTTAAAAATGTTTGTAAAATTGGGTCCCATAGGGTTCAATGTATTTAATTTCTTCAACCCGGGCTCAATCTAAAACTAATTAGGTGATATTATTCACTTATATTCCCATATGTCCCACAAATCGTCTGAACAACATACTAAAAGTTCATTCTGATAAAGTCATTTTTATTGCAGTTATCGTGCGAAAAGGCAGACAGACATAATAAACAGTCATAAACACTTTACAACCATGTTGTAAAGTGTCAACAACTGATTGCTCTAAAACCAGTTCATATATTTAGTGATTGCTAGTTGCGGGCATCACAGGCAAGATATATTAGATTCGAAAGTATTTGTTAAAGGCGAATTTCTCTCAAAAATAAATCGTTTCCGACCAATTCGAGATGGACTTAGAGTGGACTTAGACACACACACAAAGTGTTCATTTACTATGTGTGTGAGTTTTCATAACTACCAAAACAAAGGTACTTTTTACATTCCCTTGTAGTACATGTTAATATATAAGGAACATATAAGGAATGTATGAGGAATGTATTGGGATCGTGTCGAAATTTGCAACTCGAGTTCTTGACGGATATGCATGTTTTGAGACCTCTAGAATATGAAAAATCTATTTTCAGCTTTATATATATATATATTGATGTGTGTGTGTGTGTGTGTGTGTTGTGTGCGTGTAAGTGCGCATGCATATATATTTATATATGTGTGTGTGTGTGTGTGTGTGTGTGCTGTGTGCGTGTAAGTGTGCATGCATATATATTTATATATGTGTGTGTGTGTGTGTGTGTGTGTGTGTGTGCATGCATGCGTGTGTGCATGTATGCGTCCAATATCTGTATCCACTCTAACTCAAAAACTGCTTGACCAAATTTCGTAACATATAATATTTAAGCCACTTGTAGATCATCCTGGTGATGTTTAGATTTTAGTACGATTCAAAATAAAAGAACTTTTTTTTTTTTTTTTTTGCAAAATGACCCGCCAAAGTTATATGTATCTCACTCTATCTAAAACACTATAATTAACCACATTTCACAAAATTTCATAGATTAGTCACTTGTGGGATACCCTGGAGGGGGGTGATGATTATTCGTCCACTCTAGGTTAAAAACTAATTAACAAAATTTCACAAATTTTGGTAGATATGTCACTTGTGGGGTACCCTACTGCTGATTAGATTTTTGTACGATTCAGGGGAAAATTCCCTTCCTTTTCTACGAAATGGTTTTCAAAAGCTAAAAGAAAAGACTACGCATGCTCAAATGTATCACTTCAATGCTTGTTCTTCTGGTGCAGTAAAAGACGGAAGTTGAAATTTGGGTTTTAGACTTATTAAATTATTCATAATTATGGTCGAATTATCGTAAACAGTGAACACTTATAACATTAAACATTATAAACATTGCGTTGTGTGCCGCTTAATTCCACTTTATTAATATTTAGTGCGTGTCCTGGAATAGAATATTTATTAACACAATTAATTGCACGAGTTTAACTTTAAAATAAAATCATTTATTAACAACATAGATTACTTAATAAATTAATTACAACAATTATTCATATTATTTGCGGCGGAGAGAGCAAATGTGAGACCAGTTAATTAAAAATGCCTGAAATGCATTGATGACCTTCAACAGTAATTGAGGAACACATAGCTTCAAGTCTGTCTTTGGACATTGATCTCAACTCTTACATCAGAGTGTTTTGTACTGGTACCAACTCAGGGTGTGGTACTGCTAATTGTACTGCAGATGATCTGGCATCTGCAGTTGACGTTCTGTATATCAGGACATTGGACATTTCTGTGGAATCTCTACTGAACAATATGTTTGCAAAACTTGCGGAATACTTCTCTACTGCATCTCTCCGTAAAAAATCGTTATTGCCGTCGAAGTCATCGTAAAATCTGTCGTAGTAGTAGTTCTCAATATCACATAGAAACTTTTGTTGCCTTCTCTTTTGCCTGCGGTCTGTAACGCCTCTTGTCGCTCTGATTGATCGACCTTAGGGCAATGTGATCAGACATTTTCCATAATTGGTCGACGTTTTCACCATCTCATGGCTATATGTAGCTTCTTAGGTTTATGGCCTAATTGACCTGTCTTGTCAAAGTGTTACATCTGCGTCGTTACGTCTGCTGCTATTGTTAGACATCTCAGACATCGTCAATATTGAACATAAATCTGTCTCCGCTAAATCTTACCCAAAATTTGGTCTCGCAGTTCTATACGTATTTTTGACGATAAAAAGATTAAGACCAATCCCATTACTCTAGGACTAGCCGTTCTCGAGATATTTTATTTGTTTCGCATCTTTGCTGTGCGGCATTAAAACTACGTCCAGTTTCCAAACCAAAATAAAATAAAAGGGCAAATTCAGCGCAATTTCAAGTAATTATACTTGTTATTCTCTACCATTAAATTTAATGTAAGGAATTATTAAAAAAGAAATAAAGAGAAAATTATTTTAAGTCTGTAGCAAAAGTCATGTGCTGCCAATATCGGAATTTTTACAACTAGAAATCATTTTACGAAGGATTTTATTCTGTATTCCGAGCATTCAATTCAGAAAAATTCACGGCAATATTGGTTCTTTTCATCGACTGCGAAAGTATACAGTCATTCCAATATTGACAAACTTTCTTGCTTATTTGACTTTGTTTCTCCTTATAAAAATATTGTTCTTTGACGTTGTGCATCTGAACAAAATGCTCGAGTTTTAACGTTATTTGTCAGAAGTAGAAGTTTTTGTTTGCATTAAGGACCTTTCAAGATAATATTTTGTGTTTTCTTTCGTTATTACGGCATATTTTTATTCCGCAAACTTTGATACAAAAATTCATATTTCTAAGAATGAGAATCGTCGACTGCAGCCTGTAATTAATCGTATCACGAACTGTCAGGGAAAGTTTTATATATGTAGCATTAGTTAATTAAGATAACTAAGGAAAATGTTCTGAAATGCACCTGGAGAAACGGGTGTAGTTTTATCGGACGTTAGCAGACATATATTAAATATTTTCACTATTATTTAAGCCTATCCAAGAGTGAGAGACTAATCCTCCTAAAATATTAGGTTGGATTTTTTTATTGTTTTATTTTGTTTAACAATCTATGGCATGTAGTGTCGAAAACAGTTAATGTTATCAAATATTGTCTCAATAAGGAATGTTCTGTTCTGTATAGTATAAATGTGCAAAATTTAAGTCACTAATAAGTTACTAGGGATCTTCTAGTTCTCTTTTCTTTGTCCTCCGAGGGCAATAAAAAACCCGGCTTTTCAAAATTTTGTTCCCTTGCGGATACTATTAGTGTGAAATTATTTAGCTTCAAAGGTCACCAAGGGATCAGAGTCTTGAAAGAGATTTTGACCCACTGTCAGGGGCGTCAGGGGCGATAGATCGAGCATTAGGCTGCGTTAGTTTAGAACCTGGAATCAGAACTATAAATCTGCAAAAATTCAGCCTGTCAGAAAAAGTTGAAGGCTTCATGAGGGCTTGAACAAATTTCGTATTTCCAATTGTCTTCGACCCCAGGAGTTGAAATAAAAGTCCGTCTCCATTGGGTTCTATGTATGCTGCACAATTAAAAATAATAATTGGTTGGAGTTGAATATTAATATAAATAATCTTTGGATTGAATTATTATTTTTTATTATTAGTGACCGTGAATAGTATATTCGCACATTGCATATCTTGGCCGCAACATTAATTCTTTGTACCCACGATTAATTCTTTGTACCAGTTCAAAAAATATAATAATTAATTAGCATACTACACTTTGAATTCCACAATTATAACTTTTAAAATAAACATTATTTATTATACATAATATGATTACAATTAAATTTACATGAATTTCATATACACTCTTAAGGAGGATAAATGCACATATGAGGCAAGTATTACTTTCCTTATATACATAATGTATAAGGAAAGTATTGTGACGGGGTCGAAAATTCGAATTCGAGTTTTCGACGAGAGAGCACGTTTCAAGCATCCCTGATCACGAATCAAACACTTTTGAAGTGATGACTGTCTGTCTGTGTGTGTGTGTGTGTGTGTGTGTGTGAAAGTATGTGTGTGTGTGTGTGTGTGTGTGTGTGTGTGTGTGTGTGTGTGTGTGTGTGTGTCAGTGAGCCTGTGGAGACGATAACTGACGACGAATAGACCGATTCGAACGAAATTTGGTACTAAAAAAAATATATTTCCTATTGAGAAACATGTTCACTTTTCATATGTAATACCATGCGATAAATTGGGTGACATTATTCTCGTGAATCTAGCTCGTTCCATTGGAGAAAATATACCTTGAGTAATACTTTTGTATTTGAACGCCAATACTCATTTATCTGCTGTAAGAATAACTTATTTATCCATCCATAACGCTTGGCGAGATTTTGGCGACGACTTTAGCGGAATGTCGCCAAGTTGGCGACATTTTTAATTGCTGCCAAATTAACAAAAATCACGCCAAATGGATAAAAATGACGCTAAATCAATGGAAATGACGACTAATTGAAGAAAATTCAATATCTTGGAAAGAATATAAGTATCTACTGTAAGAATAACATTTTTTTTTAACTGTAAAAGTAGTAAATTCATTGCATTATATAAGGAAAGTCATGTGTTGCCCACATCAGATTTTTTTACATTATGTCTAAAATCATATATATCTGACCTAATATATATGCAGATTTGCACAAACCTCTGTTGACCGCTCTGTTGCTCATCATGCTTGTAATATGAATAATTGCTCTTTCTGTCATTTTGAGATCAGTTTTCTCTTTTCTCAAACATTCTCACATGCTAACATAACCACTACACATTCTTTTGTTTATGAACGCACTCTTGGACGTTCTGGACACCAAAAGTGTACATTCCTGTACATCCTGGACTGCAAGTCTACGAACTTGCCTAACCTCCAATTGAATATGAAATAGGGTGGGCCAAAAATGTTTTTTGAAACTGTTTAGCGCTAGTGCGGAAAACTTGGTCAATGTGTCACAGAATACTGACAAGAAATTTCAACGATTTTTATTAATATCTAGTGCGGCCTCTCTGACCTTGAAAAAATCAAAAATCACACAAAAACATTGCATTCAAAATTAATTTAGATAAACAAACAAAAATTAAATTAAATTAGTACTAGTGCTGGAAAGTTGGCTAGTGAACCACACCATACTGACAAAAAAAAATCAATGATCTGCATCAATATCTAGCCGAGCCCCTTTGACTTTAAAAAAATCGAAAATCACACAAAACAGTGTCTTGAAACTATATTTAGAAAAGCGAAACATAAATGTAAATTAAATTAGCACTAGTACAGAAAAGTTGGCTAGTAAATCGGATACAACTGACAAATAAATTTCGTGATCTACATTAATATGCAATGTAACCCAGCTTCTTTGGCCAAGAAAAAATCGAAAATGGCACAAAACTGGAATTGTTTGACTAAAGATAATTGTTGATAGTAAAAGGATACAACATAAGATGTTGACATGGCATAGCGGAAGAATTTTTTACACTACTTTCAAAGGACTGCAATCCAAGATATAGTTTGACACTGAAAAAATCACTTGGTTGTTGAATAGTATTGATCCTTGAAGTCAAATAATGTCAATTCTTTTCTTCCTTTTAATTTTTCCGTTTTTCCACAAGCTTTAACCACCGCTTCTGTGACCACTTTAAACAGAGAGACGGACAGAAAGAATGAACAAAGTCATAAACACTTTTCAATTATTTTGAAAAGTGTTAAAAATATGTAACAAACAATTATTCTGAAAAAATACTTTGTAACATTTTTTATTTTGTGGATTTTATTCAAAAATAAAAAAAAAAATTATCCGTGATAACACAACATAAAATAAAATAGTAACCGTTTCAATCAGTTTCCGGACACTAACAACAGACGCCTTCTTCTGTATACAGTGATAACGAAACCATGCGAACAAAAATAAAAAAGCAGCTATCACAATATTGCAAATATAGCAAAAAGTCAAAGGAAAGCGAACGGATGCCCCGAAACTGCATTGGATTATTCAGCAACTAATTTTAAAGAACCTTTGAACAAACCAGTTTACAAAAACAAATGAATAAAAATGATCAGCAAAGTAAAAGGAAATCAAAAAGATCATTATCGGAATGATAAAAAAACATGTATATTTTACGAGCTTTTATTCGCAAAATATTTTTGTAAAACGCTTTTAAAGTTTTTTTCCCCATTAAAATGCTTTAAAAGTATTTTTGTTGTTGTTGTGAACAATAGCTAAATGCAAGTTATAAAAATCTAATGTGGGCAACACATGACTTTCGTTATATAATGCAATGAATTTACTACATCTACAGTTAAAAAAATGTTATTCTTATAGCAATTACTTATATTCCTTTCAAGATATTGGATTTTCTTCAATTAGTCGTCATTTTCATTGATTTAGCGTCATTTTTATCAATTTGGCGTGATTTTTGTTAATTTGGTAATAATTAAAAATGCCACCAGTTGGCGACATTCCGCTAAATTTGTCTCCAAAATCTCGCCAAGCGTTATGGACGGAGAAATACGTTATTCTTACAGCAGATAAATGACTATTGGCGTTCAAATATAAAAGTATTACTCAAAGTATATTTTCCCGTGAATGGAACGAGTTAGAACCATTAGAATGATGTCACCAAATTTAATGCATGATATTACATGTGAAAAGGAAACATGTTTCACAACAGTTAATATTTTTTTTTATTTATGGGATTTTTCTGATAAATTTATTTGGAGAATGTGCAATATCTCGAGAACGGTGCATGCTAGCGTTCAAAAATTAATGCCAATCGTTTTCTAAGGGAAAATTACATAAGAAATGTCTATTTGCGCAACTCTATTAAAGGTTTTAATTTTTTGATGATTTTTTCAAAATTTTACTCGACAATTTAGGGGGGTTCTGAACATTCAATTGCGTATAAAAACAACAGGCTTCCAGTATTCATGGATTGTGATTCCTGTATCAAATTAAATAATGAAGGTGTCGTTGTTTCCTATCGAAGGCCATAGAAAATGACGGTGGTTCAAGACCATTAATCGTGCATTGTATCATTAATTAATAATCTGTGTGCGGAAAATGCTTCGATATGTCAGAAGTTTTAAAGCCAGTCATGTCAGCTGTTAATTATAACAGATCACATGCGCAATCACATAGTGAATTCCGCGAGTTTATTGAAGAGACTGGAGAAAATAACTTACCATATTATACTGCAGTAGCTGCAGTACTTAGCTGCGGAAAAGTTCTAACGCGATTTTCTGAGCTCCGAGCAATAATCGAAATTTTCTTGAATGAAAGGAATCGGCCTCCGGCTGAGTTACAAAACAATGAGTGGTTATGGAAGTAATAATTTTATCCAAATTTAACTAAACACATGAATGACCTTAATTTAAAATTTCAAGGAGACCAGATTCTGCTTTATTTACACACTCATATTTTGTCCTTTCAACAAAAAATTGTTTTGTTTCAATCTCAATCGAACAAAAAATATTTCACGCATTTTAATACATGCCAAACATTCAGTCATCAAGCTGAGACTCCATTTCCAGTAGATTTTGCAACTGAAGCTTTGGGTGCATTAAAAATAAATTTTGAGTCTCGTTCTTCAGATTTTGATGCAATTGCAAACGATATCAAGATTTTTCAAAATCCTTTTAACGCCAATATAGAAACCCTTTCCCCAGAACTTCAAATGGAAATGATTGATTTGTAGTGTAGCGAAATTTTTAAAGAAAAATATTTAAATTCATCACTGCTGGAATTTTATAAGAGTCTTCCACTCACGCAGTTTGATCAAACAATGTGAGAATATTGCAAAAATTTGCTCGTGGCTTTTTTTTCCCGCTTTCGACACTACTTATCTGTGTGAAAAAACACAAGAACGATCAATCATGCTTAAAGCATTGATTATGAAACACTTTCCAACTTCAATGCAATTTTATTTAAAAAAGTCAAAAATGCAATACATTCCTCGGTAATATTTTAAAACTTATCACAATACTACATTGATTTATTATATTTGAAAACTTAAACCTTCATTGAAAAAAATGAACTTCATTCAAATGACGGCATTGAAATATAAATTGCCTGGTTTAAATATCTCTAAAATGCAATACATTCGACGGTAATATTTTTAAAACTATCATAATACTACGATAATTTATTATATTTGAAAACTTCATCGAAAACAACTGAAATAAATTCAAATGACGTCATTGGAAAAATAACACGCCTGGATCTCTCTATAAAAGCAGGATTTCATTCATTACAATACAATAATAATTTATTTTATTTAAAAATTAAGACCATGGAGCTACAATTCATAAACTCTATGCTTAAAACTTCATCGAAAAAAATCGTCCTTCTGTTTATAAAATCAATTAATATTTCATTCATATCAGCCATGCAGACTCCATGGACTGAATTATTTTGTGTTAAAGAAATACATTAATTCTAATACAACTCATTCTACATATTTTGCTGTTTACATTTTACACATATGAAAAATAGGCTTAGTTGTAGAAATAATCAAATTTGAATGAGAATGTAAACTCAAATATATTGTCATTGTGTTGTTTTAGTATGTAGATGCATAGAATTTAAGCAAAAATAAAGTAGTTTTAGGACGGATACAACAATCAATATGAATGAAAAAGAACTTTAAACAAGGAAGATCAATCATGCTTAAAGCATTGATTATGAAACACTTTCCAACTTCAATGCAATTTTATTTAAAAAAGTCGAAAATGTGCAATACATTCCTCGGTAATATTTTAAAACTTATCACAATACTACATTAATTTATTATAATTGAAAAATTAAACCTTCATTGAAAAAAAGAACTTCATTCAAATGACGGCATTGAAATATAAATTGCCTGGTTTAAATATCTCTAAAATGCAATACATTCCACGGTAATATTTTTAAAACTATCTTAATACTACGATAATTTATTATATTTGAAAACTTCATCGAAAACAACTGAAATAAATTCAAATGACGTCATAGGAAAAATAACACGCCTAGATCTCCCTATAAAAGCAGGATTTCATTCATCACAATACAATAATAATTTATTTTATTTAAAAATTAAGGCAATGGAGCTACAATTCATAAACTCTATGCATAAAACTTCATCGAAAAAAATCGTCCTTCTGTTTATAAAATCAATTAATATTTCATTCATATCAGCCATGCAGACTCCATGGACTGAATTATTTTGTGTTAAAGAAATACAGTAATTCTAATACAACTCATTCTACATATTTTGCTGTTTACATTTTACATAGGTGAAAAATAGGCTTAGTTGTAGAAATAATCAAATTTGAATGAGAATTTAAACTCAAATATATTGTCATTGTGTTGTTTTAGTATGTAGATGCACAGAATTTAAGCAAAAATAAAGTAGTTTTAGGACGGATGCAACACTCAATATGAATTAAAAAGAACTTTAAAAAATCACGATTTTGAAACAAGATGGGTGCCATATATCATTTTGAAGTGGGTCATGTGATCGTTTCATATCATGGTCATGGGCTCGTTTCATATAAGATGTGTAATTATTATTTTAATTTTTATTTAAAAAACTACTGAATATATTTCGTTGAACTTTTTTTTATATATTTTATGGAACAATTTGACTATTACCTAAAGTTTTCGAAGCAATTTGTGAATTTTAAATCCGCTTAAAAAATGTTTGAAAAATTAGGTCCCATAGGGCTCAATGTATTTCATTTTTTCAATCCGGGTTCAATCCAAAACTAATTGGGTGATATTATTCATTTATATTCCCATAGGTCCTACGGACGTTTTGAAGAACATACTAATATTTCATTTTGATTAAGTCATTTTTACGGCAGTTATCGTGCTAACGGACAGACAGACAGACAGAATGAACAAAGTCATAAACACTTTTCATCTTTGCTGTAAAGTGTTAAAAATGAAATATACAAGAAATATTCACAGATCCAAATTAACTGACGAGCATTTGAAGTAGCTGCTGATAATTTCCTCTAGTAAACTTGATCCACAACTGCAAACAATTGTCAATGGAAGGTTACAGCTACATAAATCTCATTAATCATAATTATAATGTTTAATTTCATTATGTAAATTACCTATGTATGTCACTTATTGTAAGTTTTCAGGATAAACCTCATATCATTAATTACAGTTGAAATGTTCAATTTCATTATGTATGTCAGTTATTGTGTTTCTTAATGGGTCGTTAAATAAAAACATATGATTATTATTTTGTATGATTTACTTACACTATAAATTTTACAATATAATCAAAATAAACTTTGACGGACTGGATACCTGGCATGTCCGGCACGCTACCGCGGGCCGGATTGGTGGTGCTCGCGAGCCGGTGTTTGCCCGCGGGCCGTAGTTTGGAGATCCCTATTTTAACCGATTAATAATGCAAAATTCGTAAGATCAGTTCTAATGATCGTAAAAAGATGCGGTTTCGTTCTTTAGAATCAGCCTGGCCTGAAAAGCTGTATTTAACTGAGTCATAAACTTGATTTCTTCAACCCTCTCCTTGTACAGCCAGTACATATATTAGCACACATCAGCACGCAATTCATTAGAACCACTGAACAGTTGTCAACTTGTTAGCGGCAACTGTTTGGCGGCTTAGTAAAAAATCTGATGTGCGCAACACATGACTTTCCTTATATAATGTAATGAATTTACTACTTTTACAGTAAAAAAATAGGTTTTTCTTATAGTAGATACGAATATTCTTTCCAAGACATTGAATTTTCGACAATGAGTCGTCATTTTCATTGATTTAGCGTCATTTTTATCCATTTGGCGAGATTTTCGTTAATTTGGCAACATTTCAAAAAATCGCCAAGTTGGCGACATTCCACCAAATTCGTCGCCAAAATCTCACCAAGCGTTATGCACTAAGACATAAGTTATTCTTACAGCCGATAAATGACTATTGGCGTCCAAATACAAAAGTGTTTCTCAGAGTATCTTTTTTCATGAATGGAACGAGCTAGATCCACGAGAATGATGTCACCCAATTTATCGCATGGTATTACATATGAAAAGTGAACATGTTTAACAATAGGAATTTTTTTTTTTATTTTATATGACTTTTTGATATTTTTTTGAAAAATGTACAATATCTCAAAAACGGCTCGTGTTAGCGTTCTAAAATTTATGTCAATCGTTTTCTAATGAAAAATTACATAAGAAATGTCTATTTGCGTAACTTTATTAGTGGTTTTGATCTTTTGACGATTTTTTCGAAATTTCATTCGAAAATTTAGGGGGGTTCTGAACAATAGGCTTCCAGTGTTTACGGATTGGGATTTTTGTAATAAATTTGGTTCAAATCGGTCCATTCGTTCGTCAGTTATCGTCTCCACAGACCCACTGACACACACACACACACACACACATACTTTCACACACACACAGACATCACTTCAAAAATGTTTGATTCGTGATCAGGGATGCTTGAAACGTGCTCTCCCGTCAAGAACTCGAATTCGAGTTTTCGACCCCGTCACAATACTTTCCTTATACATTATGTATATAAGGAAAGTAAAAAAATAAACTTTAAAAGTATCTAAGAATCATTTCAAGATAACTTTCGTTAACTGGTGAACGAAAGATTATAAACAAATGAAACGTTTTATTTTATTCTAATGCTGTTCTTCCAGACATTGGTTCTTCCCGATATATTTCTTCCTGCTACTTTTATAATGGCCATAATTTCTTTGCAGACATATTTATTGTGGTCAACCCCTTGGTCTTCGAGGAGTTGTGGAACCTTATAAGGTGAAAACAGATAATTTGGAACCTTTAGAAGATATTTGAAAGGGTGGGTTCTTTCCGACAATAATTTTCGATTTATCAGAAATCAGGATTTCATTTAGAACAATATTCTTTCCCCATCTTCTAAAGCGTCTTCTATTATGGTTACCTTGCATTTAACAGAATTCTAAATGTTTAAAGTGGCCATAACTGTTTTTTTTTATTTTAAATGTTTAAATGAACATTCAACAAACGGGTACATTCGAAACTTTTGTTCTTTCTAAATAATGATGTTAATACCATTTGGGCTTAATGCTAATATATTACACTTTTTGAAATCATTATCATTTTTGAAATCAGATGTGATCAGCACATGGTATTCCCTACTGACTAAATAATTCAAAATAAATTTTCTAAACAAATTCAATAATAAATTCTGAAATTTTCTACAGAGAGGCTCTATTAAAGCAGTTAAAAGGCAAAAATTTATCTCAGGAAGTAGAAAAATCATATGCTAACCATACTAGGTTTGCCGCACCAGATTCAACAATGAGGCAAGATAGAAACATTATTTCAACAATGTACATATTTCGATTAGAAAAACTAATTAAACAATTACAGTACCTCAAGAAATGAACTCAATAACACTTTATGGCAACAACAATGTAAAACAATGATACCTAAGTAACAATTTCGACGAAATTGGCCTTTTCAAATCTTGAGTTGAATGCTATAACTTGTGTTTTTACTCTGCGATTCTGAAAGCGATTTAAAACTGTTTATTTCTTCTTCTATTTTGTTGATTTTCATTTACTTTCTTATTTTGATAACCTTTCCTTCATTTTGATCCACCTTTACCATCTCAAAATTTAAATTTTTACTATTTGAGTGACATTTGTTTCGGCATCTTGAAGACCTATTTGGTCAGCGACTAAATCCTGTGCATTTTCCCATCTTATCGGGAGAAATAACTCTGCTATAAACCTGAAAATTTCTTCTACTTAACTGAGAATTATTTATTCTTATTTTGACTTATCTAACTCTAATACGGCTCAGTCATGGATAATCCAAATCCATTTCTCGATGAGAAATTGATGGGCCGTGAGGAATACCGCCAGTGTCTCCAAGAGCATGTCAAAATAGTTCTGGAGAGGGACTGGAACTTTAAGATCTTGAAGGCCCTCGGAAAGGGCACTTTTGGCGATGTGTTTTCAGGAACGATCCCTGACTACTCGGGCAAAGTAGCCATACAAATCATCGATCCGACGAAACCTGGGAGAAAGAAAAGTGCGATTGGCGCATCTTGAATCACCCCAATGTGATGCCGCTCCTGCAGGTGATAAGCTTGAAGCAAGCAGATATATTTGTGATGCCACAGTTATCCGAAGATCTTTACCACATTTTGGGAGAGATTCGTAACGTTCCATGTGGCCTCGCTAGGGTGAAGTCCTGGCTGAAGGATGTTCTGGTGGTAGTCGACTACCTGCATCAACGGAAGCTCTGTCACCTTGATATAAAGTCTGACAATGTGATGATAGACTTCAGTCACCGCGCAGTTCTATGTGACTTTACATTCCTGAACGATACAACAGCACCAACCATAAGGTCAGATGTTTTCAAAATTTTTCATAGATTATACGATGAGCGCTCGCGTTTTATTCAGAATACGTTAGCTGTTTCATTTTGGGGGGTTGTTGTTTCGTTGTAGACTCAAAATCTTTTAATCTCACAATTTTCTACCTCTTTTATTTTTCAGATATGGAATACCGCAGATTTACCGCCCCCCTGAGGCATGTGAAAGTCTCGGATATCGTGTGGCAGTAGACGGTGCCAAACTTGATATTTGGTGCTTTGGGATGCTCGCCTTCAGTGTGTTATCGGGCCACGTCATACTGAGGAAGCTCAGACAGATGAAGAGCTGGAGAGAAGATATCTACCCCTTCCTCCTCTATGGACTGAAAGTCAGGAACATTTCATCCTCTCCCAATTTTTACTTCCAATTGATTTATTCGCAAATAGCAATATCGCATATAATTTACTCTCAGATACGTTTTACTTTATTCTATACAGCTATAGATACTAAATCAGTCATATGACGGGGTGCATAGTATTGGAATCATATAGCAAATTTTCTGTCTGAAATTGCATGTATCAGTTATTTCAGGCTCAAGAGCGCACAAAGAGCCTGGAAAATGTTCATAGATGCTGTTATCTGAAATAGAAGCGCGATCCTAACTTCGGGAACCCCCCTTTTAGATGGATTCTGTCTGTGGGGTGGATGAAGCTATGTTTAAGATACACTTCCGTCCGTCCGCATGCAGCGTTTGCTCTTCTAATATTCCCAGACACAAATTACGGCACAGTTTCCCGATCCATTTTATACGACTCCCTAAAACAACGCAATTGCTTAGTCAGCACCGACCCCTCCCTCTCAGGTTCACTCCTTAACAAATTATACCTGTTTCGTTCGAATATTGAAAGTCATTACATTTTGGGATCAAGAAATTTAAAATAGCATTTTTCTACAAATCAGTGGTGATTATCACAAATTAAATTCAATTATTTTCCGAGATTTTGAATACTCGCCAACCTGGCGACATTTCCACAAAGTCACCAAGTCGGCGTTATTTTGCAACATTTGTCCCCAAGTTCGCCAAATTTGATACCAGCTAAAAGAGATATTGGCTTTCCATATCAATATAAAATCATTTGTATAACAATAAGACATCTTTCGAAATATTTCAATATCATCCTTCAATATTTCATTGTCCATTTATTAATATTTTATTTCCTCGTTTGTTTTTCTATTTTAACTGTTTTCAATGTATACGAGTATGAAGATAATTCGTTGCAGGCGCCTCAGCTCCAAGCTTTGATGATAGAAGTCTTTCCTGCCTCTAGCATTTCTGATGAAGAAGTCGCTAAAGCGCTGAACTTCCTGCAGACCGTACTGAGGAACAGGGCAGAAGACAGGCCTTGCGCTACGGAACTGTTGAAGCATGATTTTCTGGCAAATGAGAGGCAATCGAACCCGGGTGATGCGGAGATCGCAAGAGGTAAGTTATTTTCAATTAGTTTCCAAATACTCACATATAAGTCTTATTATACAATTTCAATTGCCTTATTTATACATAAAAAATTCTAAAACGTGTTTCTTTAAGCAGATAATTCTTCAGCTCCCGTGGAACCGGTTGTACATGTTTCTGTGCTCTTCAACGAACAGCACTGTGGCCGCGTGTCGGAAGACAGCGGGAATGGATCAGAGCTTAAATATGCAGAGTATGGAGCAGAAGCTGGTGATAACATTGGTGAGTACGGGATAAAAACTTTACTTTCAATTTCATTAAACAGTCCACGCAGTTATACAACAAAAAATGGTTAAAAATTTTCTACCAAAGCTATAATACGACTTGTAATATTGACAGAAAAGAATAACATCCATCATCAGAAGAAGTTTAAGTCAGATTTAAACATCTACGACTTAACAAGGACGACTAAGTAAGACTTAAACAGAGATTTAAGTAAGACTTAAACATCTGAGACTTAACAGAGACGACTTAGTAAGAATTAAACAGAAATTTCAGTAAGACAAGGAACACAGAAATATTCCATAAAGGCGTAAAATGGTAAAAAATAAAATAAAGAATAAAAATAGTTTTAACTTAAATGTGTCACAAAAAAGCAGGTATAAAATGAAAGATCTATAATAGATCTTTTATAATTATACAGAAAGCGAAAATAATTGTGAAAGAAGTTTGAAACGTGGCAAACGAAAATAAAATCGTAGATCATTTTAGACTATTTAATCGTAAGTTTAATAAACTATTGGAAACGCCCCCTTTCGGCGAGTCTAATTACTATTAATTTATCTTAATATAATTGTAAATATGTGCTAATGAAACGTAAAATGTTTCCTTTAATAGGTTTTGTTAGAGAAAATGAAAAAGCCTTTTATACGAATTCTTTTGCTCATTTTTCCGTGTTTATGAGGGATGGCCAATACTGCTGCCATGTGCATGAGAGCATCAATGATGAAACTGCCCCCGTACGACACAGTAGGGATGAATCTGGCAGAAGAAGAATCATCGGCAACCCTGGTAAGTGGGATAAAATAAAAGAAACAAAAAAATCTCGAAATCTTCAGATTTTTCAGTATTTTTATAGTTATTTTAACTGGATAGCATGCATGTTCACAGAATCATCTGGGAACGTTCTCTCGACTGTCCTGGTAAACACTAAAAAAGCTTAAAAAGATGACAGTGCGAGCGAGAACGACTTTCATTCGTCGAACGAGGCACTACCTAGCGGTTTGATTTCGGTTTTCGTTGAAAGTAAACCTCAAAGCACGCCTGCCATTCCAGCTATCAAGTGGCGAATATCGTCCTGCAAAGCGGAGTTTGATGAAGTCTTTTGTCCCTCGTTTGTGCTCCCTCAGGATCTAAGCCGGATAAATTGATATATCCATGTAACTCACACGAAAAAGTCCGAAAAGACTGGACTAAATCTTGTCACGAAGGTATAAAATCATTCTGATTTTTATAAATAAAATTGATTTGCTGTAGATATTGTATGATTTATTTTCAGAATCGGTGAACAGAATGCCGGGGTGCATAAAATAAGCAATTTCAATGTTATATATGTTCGCAAAATAATAAGATCGCACTGAGATTTTTTTCTGTCTGCACCTGTTTCCTTCCCGTACATTTCCTTCCCGTACATAACTTTAGAACGACAGCATAAAGCGTTCTCGAAATATTAGACATTTTTCAAATGAATTTATCAAAAAATAATATAATATTCAAACATTATTAATTATTGTGAAATATGCTCACTTTCCATATGTAATACTATGTGACAAATCTGTTAAACTACGCCGATCCAGTTCGTTTCATTCATGAGAGAAGATAGTTTGGGCAACAGGGATATATTTTGACGCCGAAAATATAGTCATTTTTAATATAGTCATTTATTTTTGAAAAAAAGTTCTGTTTTTCGCTTGTCTGAACCGCTTGGAAATAAAATTGGCGAACCTGGCGACTCATTTAATGCAACTTGGCGATATTTCGCCCAAGATTGGCGAAAATATTGTTAAAATTGCAAAATTGACACTAAATTAACGAAAATGATGCCAAATGGATACATTCATGATTAAAATCGTTTATTATATATATACTATCAATATTGATAATTATCAATTTAAAGTAGAGCGTAATATAAGTTAATTGGGTACTTTGAAATAGTTTACATGGTTTCGTCCAAAAAAGCGGAAAACGTATAAATCAACGGACAAACCATTGTGCCATGGATCTCATACATATTTTTTTCCATATGAAAGAAAAAATTTGATGTGGGCAACACATGATTTTCCTTATATAATGCAATGAATTTACAACTTTTACAGTAAAAAAAAAAAAATCTGATGTGGGCAACACATGACTTTCCTTATATAATGCAATGAATTTACTACTTTTACAGCTAAAAAAAACGTTATTCTTATAGTAGGTACTTATATTCTTTCCACGATATTGAATTTTGTTCAATTAGTCGTCATTTTCATTGATTTAGCGTCGTTTTTATCCATTTGGCGAGATTTTCGTTAATTTGACAACATTTGAAAAACTCGCCAAGTTGGCGACATTCCTCCAAATTCGTCGCCAAAATCTCGCCAAGCGTTATGGACGGAGAAATAAGTTATTCTTACAGCAGATAAATGACTATTGGCGTCCAAATACAAAAGTATTACTCAAAGTATCTTTTTTTATGAATGGAACGAGCTAGATCCACGAGAATGATGTCACCAAATTTATCGCATGGTATTACATATATAAAGTGAACATGTTTCTCAATAGGAAATATTTTTATTTTATATAACTTTTTGATAATTTTTTTGAAAAATGTTCAATATCTCAAGAACGGTTCATGTTAGCGTTCTGAAATTTATGCCAATCTAATGAAAAATTACATAAGAAATGTCTATTTGCGTAATTTTATGAGCGGTTTTGATTTTTTGATGATTTCTTCGCAATTTCATTCGAAAATTTAGGGTGGTTCTGAACATTCGATTGCGTATAAAAACAATAGGTTTCCAGTGTTTACGGATTGTGATTTTTGTACTAAATTTCGTTCGAATCGGTCCATTCGTTCGTGAGATATCGTCTCCAAAGACTCACTGACACACACACACACACACATACTTTCACACACACACACAGACATCACTTAAAAAATGTTTGATTCGTGATCAGGGATGCTTGAAACGTGGTCTCCCGTCGAAAACTCGAATTCGAATTTTCGACCCCGTCACAATATTTTCCTTATACATTATGTATATAAGGAAAGTAATAAATTTTTCTTATAGTAGATACTTATATTCTTTCCAAGATATTGAATGTTCTTCAATTAGTCGTCTTTTTCATTGATTTAGCGTCATTTTTATTCATTTGGCAAGATTTTCGTTAATTTGGCAGCATTTAAAAAAGTCACGAAGTTGACGACATTCCGCCAAACTCGTCGCCTAAATCTCGCCAGGCGTTATAAATGGAGAAATAAGTTATTCTTATAGCAGATAAATGATTATTGGTGTTCAAATACAAAAGTATTACTCAATGTATCTATCTATTTCTATGAATGGAACGAGCTAGATCCACGAGAATGATGTCACCAAATTTATCGCATGATATTACATATGAAAAGTGGAAAGGTTTCTCAACAGTTGATATATATTTTTTAAAAGTTATGGTATTTTTGATAAATTTATTTTAAAAATGTGCAATATCTCGAGAACGATTCATGCTAGCATTCTAAACTTTATGTCAATCGTTTTCTAAAGAAAAATTACATAAGAAATATCTATTTGCGTAACTTTATTAAAGCTTTTGATTTTTTGATGATTTTTTCAAAATTTCACTCTAAAATTTAGGGTTTTTTTGAAAATTCGATAACGTTTAAAAACAATAGGCTTCCAGTATTTACAGATTGTGATTTTTGTACCAAATTTCGTTCGAATTGGTCCATTTGTTCGTCAGTTATCGTCTCCACAGACTCACTGACACACACACACACACATATACAGACATCACTTCAAAAATGTTCGATTCGTGATCAGGGATGATTGAAACGTGCTCTCCCGTTGAAAACTCGATTTCGAATTTTCGACCCCGTCACAACACTTTCCTTATACATTATGTATATAAGGAAAGTAATTAAGATATTAGGAGAAAACAATAATACAAATTACGCTTTGCTACTATGTCATGTTCAAATTTAATAGACTTTTTATTGTTACTGTATGAAATAGGCGTATTAAATATATTCACTTTATTACTTCTGAATTTTTTTTTGTACTCACTTTGAAAAAGTAAAATTTCTAATATCTTGAGAACTGAGAGCCATAACTCCTAGACAATTACCTCGAATTATTTTTACTACATTTACTTTTATTTACAACATATTTGCTAATATAGAGCTTATTTTTATTTTATATTATTTCCTATTTCTTATCAAAATGGATCTCGATAAAGGAACAATTTGTGTTGTGTAAATCGTATCATTTACTTTCAAGAAGACTATTTCATATAATAAGGTGTTGAAGACCCAGGCCGTCAGACTCGTCCTAGGATATGAGCAGCTGTTTGGACGGCCGGATATATATATAATAATAACATATAATAAAGGATATATATAATAATAATATATAATAATGGGTGTATTACTCTTCGGGTTGTAGGTCAAAAATGTTTTTATGTTGTGGGTGCGGGTCGGATCAAACCCAACACGCGCAGAACTCTATTTCGGACCTACAATTTTATTGTGCCCATAGTCTGCATTACATCTGGACAGTTTAGGGCGGGGGTGATGATCATATTCGGGCTCTCCTCTCTCCATAATTACTGGACTATCTCGGCCCAAGTAAAAAGTACAAAAGTTACAAAAATGGTCTTTATTTTAATGTTTAAATTTTTTTAAAGCATTGACAACTTCGAAAATGGTTCTAAAATAAAATAATAAAGTCAAAAAATAATGCAAAACTTAACCAACGCACTTAAATGCAAAATGCATTTTAACATGTCAAACGAGTTTAATTTATTATAAATACTTCTACAAAAGAGTGCATAGCCATCATATCCGTTAATATATTATATAGTTAAACTTTTTGAATAATAATATAAATAATATTATGTCTTTTTTAAATCAAAATATTCTCCAATCATATATCCCAGTAAAAATATTCTACTCAATTATTAAGACTCAAAATATGATACTTTATCCAACGGCTGACTGTTTAACTTACCTCTAGTTAAGTTTTATCTCTAGTTAAAGCTTTTCAGATGTCGGCTAAATGACCTCCTTAAAATTGAGTTATTTTTAGACTGAGTAGAAATTTCAGACAGAGAAAGCCGCTATCTGAGACATAAAAATTTTGAATTTTATATATATTTTTTAAATGCGTCGTGTATGAACAAAAATAATGTACATAAATGATGTTTAGATGGATATTTTGAAATATTTAAGAACATTATATTCTTATGTGCGATAATAATTTATAGAGAAACTATGTCATGCAATGAAACACACTTAAAAGTAAGGCCATTATAAAGGTATAAAATTTTGAAAATTGGATTAAATTAAATAGGATATTTAGCGAAATGGGCAAGTAAACCTACTTTTACGAGTGTTGTGTTTAGTATGATTTTATGGTAAAAGAAAGTGAACATTGAAGTTTTTTCTTTATAAATATTAATTGATTCTTTGGTTTGAATTAACATTCTTAATTATTATTAGCCCGTCAATCGAATATTCGTACATTGCATCGTAACCGCATTACAACCCACCATTCTTTCTTTGTGCGAGTTCTTAAAATATTGTTATTAATTAACATACTACACAATTGACTTCCACAATTTTATATTTAAAAATCTGATATGGGCAACACATGACTTTCCTTATATAATGCAATGAATTTACTACTTCTACAGTAAAAGAAAATAGGTTATTCTTATATACTTATATTGTTTCAAGATATTGGCATCCATTTGGCGAAATTTTCGTTAATTTGGCAACATTTAAAAAAGTCGCCAAGTAGGCGAGATTCCGCTAAATTTGTCGCCAAAATCTCGCCAACCGTTATGGAAGGAGAAATAAATTATTCTTAGCAGATTGCCGTTCAAATACAAAAGTATTACTCAAAATATCTTTTCTGGTGAATGGAACGAGCTAGATCAACGAGAATAATGTCACCAAATTTATCGCATGACATTACATATGAAAAGTGAACATGTTTCTCAACAGTTAATATATTTTTTTATTTATGGGATTTTTTTACACCTTTATTTGAAAAATGTGCAATATCTCGAGAACGGTTCATGCTAGCGTTCTAAAATTTATGTCAATCGTTTTCTAAAGAAAAATTACATAAGAAATGTCTACTTGCGTAACTTGCTAATTAAAGGTTTTGATTTTTTGATGAATTTGGGTCGAAAATTTAGGGCGGTTCTGGACATTCGATTCTATTTAAAAACAATAGGCTTCCAGTAATCATGGATTGTAAGCTTTGTACCAAATTTCATTCGAATCGCTCCATTTGTTCGTGAGATCTTGTCTCCACAGACTCCCTCACACACACACACACACACAGACATCACCTCAATTCGATTCGTGATCAGGGATGCTTGAAAAGTGCTCTCTCGTAGAAAACTCGAATTCGAATTTTCAACCCCGTCACAATACCTTCCTTATACATTATATTTATATAAGTAAAAATAAGCATTATTTACTACATATATTATATTTACGAATAACTTATATTAATTATATATACAATCTTAAGGAGAAGAACTTGCACGTGTGAGACCAGGATTATATTTGCTCAAATCGTACAGATCTAATAAATGCAGATTTGCATATACCTCTGTTTGTCGTCTTGGACATTGAAAAGCACGGTTGGACCTTCATTACACTTTGTCATTGCAACTGATACACACTCGAATTGTCGAATGTCACCGCTATTGGACGGTCGGACTTTTATCTCGAAGCCACCTTCCTTTAGCCACCTTCTTGGCCACCTTCTTGGCTGACATCGCTTCTCAATCTGTTAAACAACATTCTTCGACGGTCATTCTTAAATGATTTATTGTAAAGCACAACACTCTTGGCTGGTCATTCTGCATTGACTTTCTCAATCTCTAAATATATCTTGTTGAAATTCTTCTGCTTGTTGCCACATCATTTCGCCTGAGGTTCCAATACGCCCTCCGTATCCTATTGGCTGATCCTCAGGGTGATGCAGCAACTCTTCTACAATAGCCGGCTTACTATCTAATCTGGTTGGATTTAGCCTTGGCCTCAAGGAATTTTTTGGACCCAACCACACATGTAATTTATGTACACTGAATTTATTTCGGACATGACCTCCCGGACCAGAACTGCCATAAACTGTTGCCTACGAGTCTGCGATTTATTTTGCAGTTATATATCGTAAATCTTCGTAATATTAAAACTGCCTAAATGTCTCCTGGTCACACAGATTTTATTCAAAATCATGGATTTTTATTGCAACCTTTTAATTAACTTCAGATGACCTACAAAGAGATTCAAATCAATGTGCCGCTGTTTGGAACGGGATGCTCTGGAGAAGCAGCCCATTCACGTAACGTCTCCAAATTTGCAGGGCATACATTTCACATTATGGGAAAATGATCGGTGCAATATAAAGTGTACTTTCAAAAATGACCGAAAGGTGAAAATGTGGCGCTGTGATCATTTGCAGAGAATGAATACAAAATATGACACTATCAATAAAAAACAGCATACGAAGTGGTAGCATGTAAATTTATTAATATACTCCATATATATAGAGATATGTGGATAACACATCAGCTCGCAGTGCACCGATGGCGCTGCGAGCGGGACAAAATTTGTGTAGCACATGTGTGAAAAGGCCTCGTATGAGGGTATGAAAAGGCATATGAATCCTGTCGGAACAGTATTCGGTGAACGCGATGGTTGTCTTGCTGCAAAAGCTTGCATTGCTGTTAAAGTTGTTTTACCAAAACGGCGTAAAAGCTGCTAAAGCACTAAGATTATACAGGGGACAGAAAGCATTGCGTAAGGTTCTCCTAAGTTAAGCTCTGCAGTTCGGGGAAATAGGAAGCTCTGCAGTTCGAAGAGGCATGAAGCTTTGCAGTTCGAAGAGGCAGAAAGCTTTGCAGTTCGAGGAGGCAGCTTTGTAGTTCGAGGAGGCAGGAAGCTTTGCTGTTCGAGCCGGACGAGGATGGAAACAACGGATACCGCAGGTGGCTGAAGTTGTTGCAACCGCTGTCGTTGAGAATACAGCAGGAACCAGGTAGTGCTCGCGCATGACAGTTGGATTTACTGTACACAATAAGATGAAGGTGTTTTCGGAAAGCACTGGAAGTCTATTCGTAAAACATCCACTCCTTACTAGAGTTAAAACCTGCCAATAACGTTGTGCGTGAAACATTCGCTTTGACGTTCTTGGCACGCATGTAGTTAGACCTAAATCGGCTGTAGAACATCGTATGGAGTGATGAGGCTCAGTTTCACATGTGCGGAGCAGTGAACACAGAGAATCCTCATCGAATCCAACAGATGCCCTTGCATTAACCGTATCTGGCTGTTTGGATGGGTTTTACCGCCACGTTTTTGTTTGGGCCATTTTTTTAGGAAAACAGTCCTCAGGATCCAAAGACCTGTTCCGTAACTGCATCACGGTATCGAGATATGTTGCAGAGTTTCGTCATTCCAGAACTTCAGCAACGACGATGCCCCCAGACATCAACTTTCCAACAAGATGGGGCTGCCCTACACATTGGGTGTGACGTCAATGAGACATCATTTTTCAGAAGATCGCGTTATCAGTCGTGCATTTCCTACACGATAGCCTCCTTGTTCACCCGACCTTATACATTGTAAGTGATGGCTTTGGGGTTACTTGAAATACAAAGTTTATCAAGGAAACCTTGGAAACCTGTCGCATTTGAAGAGCCAGATCACCGTGCACGCACGCAACTTCCTTTTGCTGCGAAACATGACGGTAACAGCTGTTGGCCTTGCAAAAAGATTCGGTTGCTCTTATGTTAGGCGCGTGTGCTTCGTTGGTGCTGTTCTCCTTAATTAACATTTTACAAAAATTAACTTTGTAACTTATCATAGACCTCTGCTGTCAGTTTGTAAAAATAAATTACATTGTTAATCAAATCGTTGTTACATTTGCAAGAACCTGTGTAACAAAACATGTTCTATTCTACGTTGCGGACGTATCTTCCATGCAGTCCCTCAGTTTTTTCACCTATCTCGCTTTGTTGCCGAGTCTGGAATCATTATCTTTTATTTTTAAATGTAAGGAACTAAAATCCTTCTTATTTGATTGAACATGATTATTTTACTATAGATAAATCTAACGGGAATTCTCATTGATATTTCCTTGCAAAGTTATTGGGGTGGCTAAGAACTTTCTAGAAACATTTATCTTTAAATTATTGTATCGAATTTCATTCAATTCACTCATATTGTTCGATAGATATCGTGTCCAATGTCTGGCAGATACACGCACACAAAAATTATTGATAAATCGCTGATTGGTATCCAAGAGTGCCCAAAACGTATAAATATATCCAATTTCGAAAATAGGATTTACGATTCCTTAATAAATTATTTTTCATTTCATATAATATGAATTGTGAGGAAATAAAAAGCATAAATGTAACTAAACTGTAACTTGTTTTAATAATTTAATTGCTTCTTAAAACATTGCCAACATTGAAAATTGCGCTGAAAATATTAACCCCATCAAGTTTCGATTTTGAAACTCATTTTAATTGTAAAATTCATTTCAACATCTCAAACAATTCTAATTTATCATGAATAATTTCATAAAAGTATATTAATGTATTCCATAAAAGTATATTAATGCCATCCATTAAAGTATATTCATTAATGTATAAAATTATATAAATTAAAAGAAGGTAGATCCAAAAAAAAGTTGCAAGCAGCAGCATTTGAAAAGTAATTATTGTAGAGGGAATATTTTCCCCCAGAGTTGAGACAGATGGCGCTAGTTGTCTTACAACTGTTGTGCGGGTAGGTAGTGTAAGTTCGCAGACGCGTCAGAGTGATTGAAATGAAAAGACGTTTAGAAAAGTGGTCTCGCTTGGAGGTGCGAGGCGTGATTCGTTTCTTATGGGCATTGAATATGGGCATGTTGAGTGATGGTGTCATCCTCCTGCATGACAATGCCATGTCCCATACTGCTCGCCAAACTCAAGAATTGCTGCAAAAGTTCAAGTGGGAAGTCTGAAGCCCCCCCCCATACAGCCCAGATTTGGCATCCAGTGACTATTTCCTTTTTCCAGAATTGAAGGGATACTTATCTGGAGCAAGGTTCTCTTCAAACAGTGATGTGAAAACAGCAGCCGAGAACTCTCTCAATGGACAGGGACGTGATTTCTACCAAGCCGGGTTAAACAAGTTGGTCCTACGTTCAGATAAATGCCTAAATACATTTGATTATTATGTGGGAAATGATCGCCAAGTGTGCCTCTTAATTCCATTTTGTATTTTCTGTCTATTGTTAATAAATAATTTTTCATTACCCTTGTAACCTTTTTCTTTGGATCCATCCTCGCATAAAGTATTATTAAAATATAGTGTATTCAATGATTTCAATAAAATATAAAGTATATATATAAGGTATATAAAGTATTGTTAAAAGATAAAGTATATTCATCAATGATTTCATTAAAGTATAAAGTATATATAAAGTATATAAAGTATTATTAAAATATATTAAAATATATTATGTATATTATATATATATATATATATATATATATCATATATTATATATTTCATATAGATATTATATATGTTATATATAACACGAAATATATGTATGGTCATTAAATTTATTAAAATACTATTAAACTGTCTGAATAATAATATAAGTAATCTTAACAGCCTTTTTTAAAATAAAATATTCTCTAATCTCGTACCCCATTAAAATATATTCTACTAAAATATATTTTAACTCGAATTCTCACAGTTTAACCAAAGTTTGGGTATTTATCGTAGAGTCTTATCTCTAGTTAAAGTTTCACAGACGTTGGCTAAATGACGCAATTAAAATTGCGTTACATTTAGACTGAGAAGAAATGGAAAACAGAAAGTATTATCCGAGGCAGAAAATGTTTGAATTTTATCTTTTTAAAATGCGTGGGTTATATATCAAAATGATGTAAATAGATGAAGTTTAGTCGAACACTTTGAAATATTTAAGAACATTATATTCTTATATACGATAATAATTTATAGAGAAACTATGTCATACAATCAAACACTATTAATAGTATGGCTTTATAAAGTAAAAAATTTTGGGAAGTAAAAAAATATTCAATTATATAGAATACGATTGCTGACTAAAGAATGGATTACACGGCTAAAAATGTTAAAGGTAGAAACTTAAAACTTTGCATACACATAGAAATTGGCTAATAAGTAATAATGAAAATTCTAAAATCTTGGATTTTTGTACAATAAATGTATAAATTGCTGAATTTTTGTTTTAATATTCTTTCAGCTGTAATTCACAGACTGCTAGACACACAAATTTCATTTATAAACCATCCTGCAGAGAAAATAATATCCTATATTTTCCTAATTAACTTTATGGGTGTACGGTCAACCGTTTTTGAGATATTTTAATTTATAAATACAACATATGATTTTTGTTTTATTTTTTATCAATGAATTTAATTATAAATTTTATTCCTTTGTGGTAACTAAGGTCACCGTATTATGTTTCAAATATCGAAAACATTCGATGCATATTCTTTAAATTAAATAATTGAACAATAATGCTATGATTAATTGATTTGTCTGCAAACGTTCAAAAGAAATTGCAACATATAGTGATCAGACGCGAAGTATTGTACAAAACACGATTTACATGTAACAGAAGTATAATATAACATCATTTTTAACACTTTACAACTAATGACTTTGTGAATTCTGTCTGTTTGCCCGATAACTGACTTTAAACTGACTTTTAACTGACTTTATCAAAATCAAATTTTAGTATGTTATTGAGTTGGTTTATGGAACATATGGGAATATAAATGAATAATATCACCCAATTAGTTTTGTATTGAACCCGGGTTGAAAATATGAAATACATTGAACCATATATGAGACCTGATTTTTCAAGCATTTTTTAAGCAAAGTTAAAATTCACAAACTGCTTCGAAAATTTCAGGAAATATTCAAATTATCTCATAAAATATATGAAAAAAATTTCAGCAAAATATGTTCGGTAGTTTTATAAATTAAAATTAAAATAATAATTACACCCATATAATATGATGAAATCACGTGAGGCACTTCAAAATAAAATAAACTTTGATTATTTCTACAACGCAGCCTATATTTAAAGGATGCAGAATGTAAACAAGTGATTGTAAGATGAGTTGTACAAGAATTCCTGAATTTTTTTTCAATCAAAATTATTTAGCTCTTGAGTCTGGAATAAAAGTGTGTGAATAAAATATTCATTGCTTTTACATAAAGAGCCAGGCGATTTATATTTCGATGACATCATTTGAATAAAGTTCATTTTTTTCGATGAAGCTTTAAGTTTTCAAATATAATAAATTATTGTAGTACTGTGATAATTTAAATGTTCTAGGGCTGAATGTATCGTATTTCAGAAATGTTTAAATAAAATCGCATTTGAGTTGGGACGTGTTTCATAATCAATTTTCTTATGCATGAATGATATTTCTTGTTATGTTGTAACGGTTTTTAATATTCAGACTTCTCAGCCCGCACAAATCGTGGTTTGAAATGACTAGTTTCAAGCGAAGCTGAAATAAAAAGTATTTAGTAACAATATAAATAAACTCATCAACTAGTTTAGGACAACATCAACCAGTGTAAGAGTCAACTCGACTTTCTCATACTAGAAACTATTTTTAAGTAGCTTGTGATTTTTTTCTTTTCTTTTCGGTTCTAATTTTATTTTAATTTATTTTATTTCTTTTCAAACTTTGCAAGGAAAAGCTGAAAAATATGTACCTTTAGTTCAAATGATGATAATTATAGCATGTTGCAATTTTTTTTAAATGATTAGAAAATATCTGCAGAGTACACTTCGACAATAAGAGCTTGCAATTTCGTTTCAGTAACTCAACGGTAGAGCATCGGCTGGCCAGTTCGTAGATTCAGGGTTCAATTCCGGGTTGTGGCAGCAATGTTCTCTACAATAGCGCCCGAACAAATCAACCCTGTAGTTTATTGCGAAAATGTCGAAGGTCTGAAAATGATCTTAGTACGACTAGCTCCGATTTCAGCCTAGCTTACAATTGAGCCACGGTTTCAAATTGAGAGGATAACGACCACACAGGATACTATCGTCTGTAAAATCGGTAGTAGCAGGAGGCTAACCTGAGGTAAATATAGATGGAGGGGGGTCAATCAGATTGTCTATTATCCCGCCAATCTGACATTAGAGGGTAGAGAATACAGAGTACACTTTGACGATAGGAGTTTGCAATTTCGTCTAAATAGCTCAACGGTAGAGAGTCGGCTGGCCTGTTCGGAGATCCAGGGTTCGATTCCCGGTTGGGGCATCAAGGCTCGTTACACATCTTTCGATTGATACTAAGTATGACAATATACATCATCTCGGTCGGAGATTTATGCCCTACAAACTTAACGGTCAGGGCCTTTAATTTTAAATATAAAATTTCGAATGAATTTCGCAATTTCGAAGCTTTCGCTTAGACAGATCAACATCACTCTAAAAATAGTCAAAACATATTCAGGAGGTCCTAAAACATATATTGGAATCAAAATCTGGAAATCGAACATTTTCGTGAGATCAATACTTTTACTACATACTATATTCTGTTGTCTGAGAAAGTAGAAATTGCATTGAAGAGTGTTGTTGTTGTTGTTGAGACCCAGACCGTCCGACCTACAAGAAAGGTGTAAGGTAACTGTATGGACGGCCGGGAAGTGCCACCCAATTTAGACCGGAACCCAGTGGGGGAGGCATCCACAGGGACCGTACCCTCCTTCCCCTACCACCAACCTCTCGGAAGGACTTACGGACCCACATGTTTAACGTGATCGCACTCCGCATGAACACGGCGGCATTTTGTGGTAGCGTGCAAATCTAGCGCGCAAACCACGGGGATACCGCACCCGAGATGGCCAACAGCACGCGGTGTTCCGAGGTGGTCACCCACCAAGTACTAACCGCGCCCGATGCTGCTTGACTTCGGTGATCTAACGAGAACCGGTGTTTTCAGCACGGTACGGCCGTTGGCGCATTGAAGAGTGTTGAAGACCCAGACCGACCGACTCGTCAACAAAGACATGAGTAGCCATTTGGCCGGCCGGGCATTGAAGAGTGTATAGAAATGGCTAGGTTTATTATACATAGTGAATTAAATACATTATTATCATCGATATAATTATCGAATTTTGTTTACAGCAAGAATCGACTTTGAGGACATATGTCAAGCAATTAAAATATGCCAAACAAAACTTTTACCCTTTACATATTTGTTGTGAGCAAAGAAGTAGGGCTGTAAAATAAAATCTTATACTATTTATCAGTGTTTTAAAAGTTCACCGATTTCAATCTCGACCCCCGATTTCGATTTCGATTTCGAATCCCGATTTCGAGAGATAAAACAACTTCTGAACAATTGAGTAGTACCAATAGTAGACATTCTGCAAATATAATAGGAAAAGCATATAAATACATATAATAGGGAATTTTGGGACAATATCACTGACTATGTGTACTTTTCTAATAAGTATCAGCACCCCTCTCTTCCAAAAATGTTAGCTACTGCACTGAAATAAAATATTTTCTGTTAACCGCGCAATTCTTAACCTTTTGCTTAAGGGTGGGACAGCGTCCATCCCAAACGAAGAACCTCCCACAAAGACTGGTATTTCACATACCGTATCCCAAACAGTTCGATCCTCCTTTGTAGGTATTGGCGGCCAATGCCTGCAAAGGGGTATCGAACTGTTTGGGATATGATATGTTGTTGTTGAGACCCAGACCGTCCGACCTACCAGAAAGGTGTAAGGTAACAGTTTGGACGGCCGGGAAGTTCCACCCAATTTAGACCGGAACCCAGTGGGGGAGGCATCCACAGGGACCATACACTCCTTCCCCTACCACCAACCTCTCGGAAGGACTTACGGATCCACATGCTGAACGTGATTGTACTCGGCATGAACACGGTGGCAGTTGTGGCAGCGTGCAAATTCAGCGCTCAAACCACAGGGCTACCGCGCCCGAAATGGGCCAACAGCACGCGGTGTTCCCAGGTGGTCACCCACCCAAGTACTAACCGCGCCCGATGCTGCTTGACTTCGGTGATCTAACGAGAACCGGTGTTATCAGCACGGTAGCTGAGACCCCCCCCCCCGTTGACTGGGGTAGGGTATGTGAAATACCTGTCTTTTTGGGAGGTTCTTCGTTTGGGTTGGACGCTGTCCCATCCGTAAGCAAAAGGTTAAGTATATTCTGCACGGACTCTGAAAGCGTACCTGTTTTGATGCCGCGTTAAAGTCAGGGTGGTTCATTTAATAAGAGCATTTCAGACGCCAGAGAGTCGACGTTGGATGTGCGTTTGGCCCTTTCAAAGCAATTGGTAGCATTGGCAACATTAAAGTTGGCAGAACTCTTCAAATTATTGTTGCACTGTATCCTCTGAAATTGTGGGTGTACTTTCAGGATATGAGAATGTGTCCAATATTCAGGATAACTAACACATTTATGTACAAGCACAGCGTAAACAGGAACACTTTGCAGTAAATAGCTCGATAACTATAGCTCACAAGATCGCTAAGAAACTGTTAGACACAGTAAAACAGCAATCAAATTATCCACTCATTTCACAAACCAGCAGCCACTATTCATAAGACATTTAGATATGCCACATTTCAAGGAAGCTCGTATCACGTCAACTGCTCTCCGACTGAGTTATGACTCGTTTTATAAAATATTTGTTGAAACTTCTAGAAGTTTCTCGTATCTCGTAGACTACTCGTTATTTTGAGGTGGTTCTTCAACCTTCGAAAATTTGCGAAATATCGCCCAATTGACAATAAACCGCCAATTCTGTCATAATCCTTTGACCTTCAGCCTATGGTAACCGTAAATCGACGTTATAGAAGAGGTTGCATGTACGGGTGTTTTCTCCATCTGGTTTTCAGAAGAGACTCCAGTGAGGGACTTTTTCACATTCGTACTACTATACAGAGCGTTTTCGCAAAGGTTTCCACGCAACGTTTACTGATGGAAAAACTGATGTGGCATCGAGCAGATCTGTTTTAAATCTGTCGCGCATATCTTGATTAGCATTTTAACGGTGTTTATAGGATCTCTAAATTCAGCGTTTTTAACATCTAAGATAAATGATCAAATTAGCAGGCAGGCAGCAGCGGTATAGATAGGTGGTTTAAGGATTCCGTATAAAATAAATTACCACTCTGTGTCAACTGCAACTCTTGTTGAAAAGTCACAAAAAAGGTGAAACAGCGCAAATTGTGTAAACAGGAGCAATCAAGTGAAACCTTTTTTTTTTTTGTATTTGAATCTCCTTGTTATAGGACGACACCCGTTCCTCTGTTTACGTACAAAATCCGAATTTTTATCTAAATACAACTTTTCTAGACTCAATCAGCAAAATGGTTCCACATTTAAATATATTTGAGTTCTTATGAAAGGAAACGCAATACTTTAATTAAAGTCTGAGCTTCACTTAACGGACGTCTTATCTCTAGCATTAATTATAATTTTAATGGCCAAACTTAAAGAAACCTTCTAAGTTTCTTGTCTCTTATCTTTAAACAAAAATAAACATTTAAAAGAGTTCCCTAATTGTGCATTCCTTCAATTGTTGGAAGACGTGGTTTAGGTCCTGACCCAAAAGGAACACATATACAAGCATGCTATAGAAGAACTAAAAAATAGAACTAAAATTAAAATTCTGATGTGGACAGACAGCACGTATATTTGTATTTCCCTACAAAAAGTAATTATATTTTAATTTTTATTTTTCATAATCCGTTAAATTGAGTTTATTTGCACAAATTAGTACATAATATTATTTGACATTATATCCATTTTGACATTTTAATATATATATATATATTAAAATACATATAAAATAAACATATTTTCAATACATTTCATTCCAACGTTAATATTTACTAAATTTTTCATAATCTTATAGTTACTAAATCTTTGTTCTCGATTCTCTTTAATATTTCATTCTAATTCTCACGATATGGGATTCGCACGATATTTCTGGAATGTACCTGCTCTTAAAAATTCCGAAAACCTTTAATATCTGAAGAACGATTTATTCTAGAATAATTGGATTGGTCTTACTTGTTTTGGCGTTAAAAATTGAGAATAAAACAAGCATTGAATTAATACATTTCAGCATATATTGCCTTTTTTTTTATTTTTATGGTTGTGGTGGGTCATTTCGCAGAAAAAACGTCAATTTTGTTTTTCGAATTAAACCAAAATCTAATCAGAACCAGGAAAAGGTATAAGTGACTTGCCTACCAAATTTTGTAAAATGTTGTCAAACAGTTTTTTAATTAGAGTGAATAGAAGATTGCACAGACACGCGCAGGCACACACATGTACGGGGGAGGGACACATAGACGTTGGGCTAAGATGGTAAATTCATGTTCATGAGGGCTCAAAAGTGTACATAGGTCGGAAATTAGAGTTTCTATTTTCGAAGCGGTTCTAATACTTTTCCTACACGTTACTATGTATTGTAGGGAAAGTAAAAAATCATGCATTTCGCAGAGCTATACAGGGTGTCCCAAAAAGATTGAAACGCGCTTTAATTCTTAACCTGTTGGAGATAAGTTGGTAATATAAATTGCAAAAATGTTGAAAGTAAGGTAGAAAATAAGACTAGTTAATGAAATAGTCCCCTCATTCATTTTCAAAAAGTTACACTTTTTAAATTTTTATACGACTCCCTTAGACAAATTTGGTCAATCAGAAAATTTTTAATTTTAATGCAACAAGATCATTAAAAAACCTGCATATCTCTATCTTTAAAATCAACTGAATTATGATAAAGGAAAAAATCTGACTTATACCACTTTTCCGTACCATATGAAAGGCTGTTTCATCAGTGGAAATAGGGATCATAAACACACACACACAAATTGATGATGGCAATTGTTTAGATCAAAAAGACGTTAATATGTGTCAATTTTTTTTTATCAAAAATGCATCTAAATGAAGCATTACACAGACAGAGATCATATGAAACAGTGGTACTCAGTACGCAGTAGGGTATCTTATGTATTATCATCGAGTTTTATCTTTTTTGTTATATGTCACAAATTTATATTTCTAATTTGATATAGGGTCCCAATTTACAATGTTCAATTTTTAATTAAATATAGCTCGCTCAATTTTAAAGATACAGATATGTGGTTTTTTTAATGATCTTGTAGCATTAAAAATAAAAAATTCTGATTGACCAAATTTGTCTAAGAGGCTCGTATAAAAATTAAAAAAATATAACTTTTTGAAAATTAATAGGAAGACTATTTCATTAAAGTAGTCTTATTTCCATTCTTGCTTTCAACATTTTTGAAATTTGCATTACCCACTTATCTCCAACAGGTAAATAATTAAAGCGCGTTTCAATCTTTTTAGAACACCCTGTATATTGCTTTATTTTTATTATTTTCCCTACAATGCACTATAATATATAGGGGACATATTGTAAAGATGTTGTAAATTAAAATTAGAATTTTCAGCGGATTTACATGTTTTGAACGCCCTAAAGCAAAATGACCACTAAGAGAGAATAAGAGAATCCATCCTAAAGCAAAGAGTTCAAAAGAACGTTTTATCTAAAACAAAGAGTGCCCAAAACGAGCTAAAAAGTGAGTTGAATAAAAACTCAATCTTTTGGACGTGGCATCTGTGCGTCTTTCTTTAGCTGTAAAATATATGTTTCCACTATATCTCTATATCTAGCCGACGAAATTTTGTGAAAGTGTAGTCATGTCATGTATGTATGTCATGCGCTCCTCTGATGCTGCTTAGATTTTGACACATTTGGGATAAATGGAAATGGCTATTTTTTTTTCAAAATATCCATATAAATGGATAAAAGTTAGACTTAAAGAATAAATATGCTTCAATATATAAATTAAATGCTTGTTTTATAAAATTGCATGGAAACACGTCAAAAAATCTTATGTGGGCTGCACATGACTTTCCTTATATAATTCAATGAATTTACTTCTTTTACAGTTAAAAAAAATATTATTCTTATAATAAATACTTTTATACTTCCCAAGATATTAAATTTTCTTCACAAGAAGTCGGCCTTTTCATTCATTTAGCGTCATTTTCATTCATTTGGCGAGATTTTGTTTAACTTGGCAATATTTAAAAATGTCGCCAAGTTGGCGACATTCCATAAAATTCGAAGGCAAAATCTCGCTAAGCGTTATGGACGGAGAAATAAGTAGCGTTATGGACGGAGAAATAAGTTATTCTTACAGCGGATAAATGACTATTGGCGTTCAAATACAAAAGTATTACTCAAAGTATCGTTTCTTGTGAATGGAACGAGTTAGATAAACGAGAATGATATCACTCAATTGATCGCATGGTATTACATATGAAAAGTGAACATGTTTCTTAACAGTTAATATTTTTTTTAATTTATGGGATTTTTTGATAAATTTATTTGAAAAATGTGCAATATCTCGAGAACGGTTAATGCTAGCGTTCTAAAATTTATGTCAATCGTTTTCAAAGGAAATACTACATAAGAAATGTCAATTTGCGTAACTTTATCAAACGTTTTGATTTTTTAATGATTTTTTAAAAATTTTAATCGAAAATTTAGGAGGATTCTGTACATTCGATTGTGTTTTGAAACAACAGGCTTCCAGTCTTGTGATTTTTGTACCAAATTTCATTAGAATCGATCCATTCGTTCGTGAGATATCGTCTCCACAGACTCACTGACCCACACACTCTCACAAACACACAGACATCACTTTAAAAATGTTCGATTCGTGATCAGGTATGCTTGAAACGTGCTATCCCGCCGAAAACTCGAATTCGAATTTTCGTCCCCGTCACAATACTTTCCTTATACATTATGTACATAAGGAAAGTAATAATTAATACTTTAAAAATAAAGACTACCAAAAAATTGGCCATAATTACAAGTCTTTTATTGAATTCTCTTTTTTACGAAATCTACGCAGCCATTGCGCTATCAAGCATTACTATGCCCTTCATCAGTGGCGAAGTAAAAATAAGGGGTGAACATGTGCTTAAATACAGGCCATAGCCGCCAGACAAAATTTACATATTAATTATTTCACATTTTTAAATATGAGGCATTTAAAATAAATTTAATTATAAAGTACAAAGTACAATAAATAGAAAAAGGATCATAATTTAAAGAGAACCAATAGGGAAGTCTTCAAAAGCAAAATAAAGGATCGACTACATTTTCAGAAAATCATATAAAGAGTAACACGTAGGTTATACATTATTTTTGATGATAAAAATGATAAAAACAACTTCATTATGTCCTCATTAAACAAACCGTTCACGAAATATTCTAAAATTGTCCTTTACAGAGCGGGATCTCTATAACTATCACGGTATTGTATCAAAGCGGAGTATCAATGATTCAGGAGGAGTGAAGTATCAAAATTATCAAGCACTTTAATAGCTAGAATCATTTTTTGTGTGTAATTCGATCCGTCTTAGCTTCGAGATCAAAGAAATTATCTAACATTCTAAAATTCGACTTTGGGATAGCGGTAGTGAAGATACAATCCAACCACTCTAAACTTCTTTTCAAAAGGAGCAAGCACGTCCACTTGAGCTACAACCTTGACTTGGATTTCATTCGGTCCGTCTCGTCTTTCAAGCCATCAAATAAACTAATATTTCGAGAATTCGAATTACGGGTGACGATGCAGAGGAATAATTAAACAAGAAAGATCCATCATGCATAAAGCATTAATTATGAAACACTTTCCAACTGCAATGCAATTTTATTCAAAACAGACAGTTCTAAAATGCGATGCATTCAGAAGTCATATTTTTTTAATTATCATAATACTACCATAATTTTACTTGAAAACTTAAAACTTCATCGAAAAAAATGAACTTTATTCAAATGATGTACCGAAATATAAATCGTCTGGCTCTCTATGTAAAAGCAGTGAATATTCCATTCATACACTTTTATTCCAGACTCCAGAGTTAAGTAATTTTGCATGAAAAAAAAATTCAGCAATTCTTATACAACTCATCTTACAATCACTTGTTTGCATTCTGCATTCATTAAATTAGGCTTAATTGTAGAGATAAGCAACGTTTGATGATCATTTAAACTAAATAATATTGGAATTGCGTTGACGCAGAATAGAGATGCAGAGAAAATACACTAAAATAAAGAGTTTTAGGACGGATGAAAGACTAAATATAAATGTAAAAGAACTTTAAAAATCACGATTTTTTCACTGGGAATAAAAAAAGATGGGTGCCATATTTTATTTTGAAGTGTGTCACGTGATCTCTTCATATTATATGGGTTTAATTAATATTTTAATTTTTATTTTAAAAACTACCAAACATATTCTGCTGAAATTGTTTTTATATATTTTATGGGATAATTTGAATATTTCCTAAAATTTTAGAAGCAACTTGTGAATTTTAATTTCGCTTAAAAAATGTTTGAAAAATTATGGAGTTGACGAATGGACATGGTACGAACTACATTGGACTGTGATTTTTGTCAATGTTTTGAGAATAGTAGGGGCTGTTTTGTGAAATGACTTTCGTTAACATTCTGTAAATAATATCGCTTATTCTGTGAAATGAGTGGAACATTTAAGTGATGTTTGAGAGCATACTGTTCCTGTTTACTTTGTGTTTGTGAATAAACGTTAGTTATCTAGAAGCTTGGACTCATTCTTGTATCTTGAGTATACACCCACGATTCTTGAGGATACATTTCGTAATAATATAAGAAAAACCATAATTTTTATTTTGGTCCTTGAATTCCAAAATTGTAAGTCTTTAGTTAAAATCAGATATTGCCCACATCAGATTTTTCAAATTTATTTTGATGCAGCCAAAAGTTAAACGATTAGCATTTTACAAAAACTTTTTTTTTAACCAGACATAGCATTTGCCAAATCAAAAACATACGTTTGGCATTATTAAATATGGCATAATTCCAATGAACATAATAAAATACAAACAAATTAAAAAATATATATATATAGACTTTCTGATGCAAAAAAATGTACTGTTATTAGGATTTAAACAGATCATATACACGAAAATTTTTTGTATCTCCATAAAAGAACAAGAAATTAGTTGACCTATAAATGAATCCAGTCTGGAATAAAAAATGATCAATATTTACAGTACATTAACTCCTAAAAATGCTAGGTCACGCAAAAGAAAGGATGAATAATTTAACTACGTGTGTTGCATTGGTTTTTCTAATATTTTAACTTGACTAAATTTCCATAAAAATTTCAAATGCTCTGTAATTTTTTACGGCAAATCAGAGAAGAGATTTTGAAATGACAATTTATATAATTCTTAAACAAATCGTGCACAGTTTCTGTGTTTCTGTTCAATTTAGTTTTCCATGATCTGTTTAAGTGATGCGTAAAGCATTTTTTTACAATGTTTGTTTCTGTTTCTTTTTAAATACTACAACTGATAAAAAAGTTATGATAACAATTACTAGAATAGTTAGTAAAATTTAAAAATTATAAAAGGAGTTTAGTTTTTAAAAGGAGAATCTTAAAATACGAACAACAAATACTTTTCTTACTATGAACCAGCATCTCTGGTCATTCATTTTCAAATTTATAATTACGTTATCCTTCTACATAAAAAATAAAGAATAATAATGACAGAGGCTTCACATGCTCGTTAAGTGATGTGTACATTTCACATTCAAAGGAAAAATTAATAATTTTCGTACTCTGCACACTCATTTCATTCATGTAAATTTTCGAAAAAGAAAAAAGAACAGAGGTGATATCTGCAGAGTCCGCTTCGACGATAAGAGCTTGTAATTTCTTGACAGTAACTCAAGGCTGGTACCCTAGTTATGGTAACCCTAGTCAGCTGGCTAGTTCGGAGATCCAGGGTTCGATACCTGGTTGAGGCATAAAGGCTTTTTACAATGGCGCCATAACAAATTAACCCTGTAGGTTAGTGCAAAGATGTCGGAGGTCCGAAAGTGATCCTAGTATAACTAGTGCGGATTCAGTGGACTTTGAAGATGGAGCGCCGATTTCAAATTGAGAGGATAACGACCACTCAGGATACTAACCTTGGAAAAAGTAGTAGTGGCAGAAGGCTAACCTGAGGTAAAAATAGTAGGAGGTGGTCAGTCAGATGGTCAGTTGCCAGCCAATCTCACATTAGAGGGTGAAGAATGCATAGTCCACTTCAACGATAAGAGTTTGCAATTTCGTCACAGTAGCTCAACGGTAGAGCGTCGGCTGGCCATTTCGGAGATCAAGGGTTCGATTCCCGGTGGGGACAGTAAGCTTCTTTACACACATAAAGAACTAAAAGTGGAAATCCTTAGTGAAACCTTCAAGCCACTGAAACATTCGATTCAGTATCTGCACTCCTTTGCTAAAAAACAAAACAAAAAACGAAGCACCCCTAAAGAATAATCCCATCATCTCGAAATTTCACATGCAAATTCCTTTATACCAAGTATGCGAATGTCTTTATACCAAGTATGCAAATGATTAAATTTGCAAGGCCAACGAGTGTTGACTTCGGTCATAACGTGCATTTCGACTGCGTAACTAGCATCGTATAAAACAGGTTTAAAATGTGAACGGTTTATCTCTGCTCGTTATCAGTCATGCAGTTCCATGGAGACACATCCAATAATGCCACTACGATGTTACTGAAGACCTTATAAGCAATTAGACGAGTTCGAACGTGGTCGTATAGTCGGGATGCGTTAAACTGGCTGGTCAGACCTAGCAATAGGCCGGCACCTGTACCGAACGGCCACTGCTGCGCAAAGGTTCTGGCAGCAATGGTTGAAGCAAGGAACGCATTAGCGGAATGAAGGCTTTAGGAGGCCAAGATTCACGGATGCAAGGCCAGATCGGATGATTGTGCAACAAACCTGAACAGCCCCTACCGCATCATTGTCCGCCATCCAATGTGCTACGGTCTCTTCTATATCACCCGTGGTACTTTTTACCATCTCATGCTGCTTGGCTAAGGTGGGATTACGCTCACAGCGGCGTTTAAGACGCCTGCCCAAAACCCCACAAAGTCGTTTGGAGTGGTGTCAAAGCCGAGCATTATGGCTGTCAGTAGACTGGCATCGCATAGTGTTCAGTGATGAATCAGTCTTCAGTCTTTCAGCAGATGACCACCGGGTATGTGTGGAGGCGCCAGAGCAGCGATCTCAATCAACCTTCATTTTATACAGGCACATAGCCATTACTCCTGTTGTGATGGTGTGGGGTGCCATCTCTTACGACTGCTGGTCGCCCCCTAGTCATCCTGTGCACAACTTTAACAGCTCAACGATATTTTGATGAAATCCTGCGACCGTTTGCGTTACCCTTCATGGCACGTCATTCTGGGGCCATTTCCCAACAAGATAATGCCACGTCACATACGGCTCACATATCTGTTGACTCTCTCCATACTGTTGATACTGTTCTTTGGCCAGCAAGGTCACCAGACCTTTCGCCAATCGAGCATGTATGGGACATGCTAGGTCGCCAGATTCGAGGGCCCCGAAATGCAGCAGTTCTGGAGCAACAATTGATCAATACCTGACAGAATGTATCGCAGAATGACATTAGAAAATTTTATCACACCTTACCGAGACGTATACAAACATGCATTGCCGCCAAGAGGGGTTTTACCAATTACTGATTTGAAAATTCAATGTGCAATTGCTAATCATTGATGCATCCTGTGGATTTGATTTTGCAATCATTTCATTATCTGTGTATGAGCGTATGCATATTTAATTTCAATAAAAACAGTCACTTTCTTCGTGGTGCTTCATTTTTTTTTTGTGCAAACAAGTGTATGTCAGCTATCATCAAAGCCCTATCCATATCCAATTTTGAATAATAACATTTTTAAACCTTAAAAAGTGGAAATCTTTTATGAACACCTCTATTCCCTCTGAAATTTACACTGTATCTATATCAGTCATCATCTAAACTCTATCTGAGAAGTAGATGTTGCAAGGAGCTTGTCATTTTTTAATTGGAAATGACACTTCCCACATCGAAAATAGAAATCTTTAGTGCACGCCCAACCCCCATCCATAATTTATTGCTAAATCTATACCAGTTATTATCCAATCTCTATCTAACGCTAATCGTAAGAGATAAACGCTTTATGGAAAAATTTTGAACCGGAAATTGAAATACTTAGCAAACTACCCTACCTACTTCAAAATATAATGCTGAATCCATATCAGTTGTCTTGTAAACTCCAACGATAGTCAATCTTGTGAAACAGATATTTAAATTAAAATAATAATTTTCAACCGGAAATGAAGAAATAATCGGAAATAGAAATCCTTTGTCACCCCCTACCCTGCTCCAGAATTTGATGCAGAATCCACTATATTCTTTCTCTAAGCTCTATCTATAGCAGAACCTGAGAAATAGATGATTCAATAAATTTTGTAGCAAAAACAATAATTCAACAAAAATGTGTGCCACATATAACTTGGTATCGAAAGTTCTTAAGAAAAATAGATTTGTTTTTATATTTTGATGCGGAGGACCGGGATAGTCCAGTGGTTACAGCGAGAAGATTACACGTGGGAGACTTGAGATCAGAAAGTCATTTTGAGAGGTCATGGACAGACAAGTATAGATACAAGTATATACGGTGTCTTAAAAGTTCAGATACGGTAAGGGGAGTTTTTCTGCGATCCAATAAAGTAGAACTTGCCGCATGATCAAATGCTCCCAGATTCAAGACGTTCTTGGACAATGCTGTAGTGAGTGGACCCTATTCTCCGGTAACCGGAGATCGTTGGAAGCAAAAGGTTCCAGATTGGTAGAGATGGGCTATGTCCAGAAGTCAAGATCTTTCGCCCTGGTCAGACAGTTGAGTCAAAATTAGCCACGTGAATTCCGGGAATGAACCATTTTGTGACGTTTCAATCCCCCGATCGCCTAGGTCGTCAATTCTGAACACGGCCTTAGTTTCAGATCAAGTGACGAGTTCTCAATGTTGAATAGCATTGCCTCAATACTGTAACCGTACCAAGCCCTGCCCAATAGTGGGTGTAGTACAGGGAGAGTTTAAAGTCGCGCACATCAAAGTTCATTTAACTGCTGGAAATTTATAAACGTTATAGCTGATTCCAGCAGGACGGTGCAACTTCCCACACATCAAACACCACTATCCATTTTTTAACTGATTTTTTCCGTGAGCGCATAATTTCCAGGGGATTGTGGCCCTCTAGCTCCCCAGATTTATCACCCCCTGATTTCTTCCTATGGGGGTATCTGAAAAATGTGGTTTACGTGAATAATCCACATACGATTGCTGAGCTGAAAACGAACATCACAAAAGCCATTTCAACATCAATACTGCCATGGTCCGCAGTGTCTCACGAAATCTAGTAAAACGAACACACTTTTGCATTCGCGAAATAGGACGTCATTTGCAACATTTATTGTAACACCTAAGGTTGTCTGCTAAAAATAAAAGGTAGCATTTCGACTAATCTCTGTAATACTTTACTTTCACTTAAATCCTGCTACTGGTACTTTCACGGACAGTTAAACTTTTATGTGCGAGACTTTAAACTCACCCTGTATATAAGGTCTATGGTTGCGACCACTATTGGGTTCGGGTCTACATTGCGTGTCATAATAGCACATTTTGATTCGCCTCGTGTAATGTAACGCAAAGTAGTATAACGGCAAAATAGTTCACGTTTCGGCTGCTATATAGGAAGACGGTTTAGTATCAAGTGCCTGGTCATTGGTATGGTGTGGGAATAGTTTGATACGGATTTTTATACAAATTCATATAATCAATACATGGAATACAAATGCTTGAGAAATTCGACTGGCGACTTTCATTCCAACTATTTTAATGCACGTTTTACGTGTGAAGAAATACGTCAGGTCATTTTATTCATTTGTCATAAATATAATTTAATTCATTATTCAAACATATTCATGCTTTTTAAGTTTAAAACATTCATTTGCACACAATTATTTCTTAAGAACATTTAAATGTCCACGCAAGTCATTAAATTTTGTGAGCGCTTAAAGCGCTGAGCCGCTTTCATTTAATTAATGATATGACCTAACATGGGAAATTAAATATGAACACATGTGACATGGGAAATTAAATATGAATTCAAGTGACATGGGAAATTATAGCTTAGACATTGAGTTGAGATGCGCAATTTCTTATATATGCAGCTGAATTTCTAAATTTATTTTCAGATTAAATATATCAGTAGTGACAGATTCTTTCTGGTTTATGTTCACTTAAGTTACAAGGACTTAAACTGTAATTCAGGTGCATTATTAAAATGCTTACGAAAGTCTGTTTGAAAAATCGGGTGTTATCATTTTAAAAATTTATGCAGGTTTTAATATTTTACATCTTACTAAGCAAGAATATATTTACACATTTGAATATCATTTCAAATCACATTATTTATCTCAGACATTGAGTTGAGATACGTAAGTCTTTATAAAAATGATTAATATATGCAGGTAAATTTTTATATTTATTTTTAGATTAAATATATCGGTAGTGACAGACACCACTCGACTTTCTGGTTTATGTTTGCTTATGTTACACGTATTTAAACTGTAATTCAGGTGCAGTATTAAAATGCTCGTGTAAGTCTGTTTGAAAAATTAGGTGTTACCAATTTTAAAATTTATGGAAGTTTTAATATTTTACATCTTAATAAGCAAGAATATATTTACACATTTGAATGTCATTTCAAATCACATTATTCATCTTAGACATTGAGTTGAGATGCCTAACTATTTATGAAATGCTTAATATATGCAGCTGAATTTCTAACTTTATTTCAGATTTATATCAGTTGTGACCTACTATATGTTGGCTTATGTTACAAGGATTTCAACTGTAATTCAGATGCAGTATTAAACTGCTCATGTAGGTCTATTTGAAACATTTAGTAATATCAATTTAAAAAATTTATGAAAGTTTTCTGTTTTACATCTCAATAAGCAAGAGCATATGTTCAAATACAAATGTCATTCTAAACCACACTTGGTTTTATCTCTTGCTAGTAATATTATCGGCTTTATCTCTTGCTAGCTGTATCGGTTGCTAGTAAACACATACTTCAAATTACAAAAAACATCAGAAACGATGGTAACATGTGTCGTGGTCTCTTGTTACAAGGGGATGATATTAACAAAATTAAAGGATTCAAATTTGTATACTCTCTCCATAGCAAAAAAGACTCAATAGAAAAAGTGGCGTCTAGAAACCAGTAACACAATAAAACCGTCCCCACCTTTCGGACTTAAAACTGGATGATGATAATATCTGGAATTTTGAACATTTTAGGCTTAGGTTAAGGTTGAAATACCATCTACAGTTTCTGTCAAATAGGGGACGACTACCACTTACGATATTTGCGTAACATACCTTTATTTTCAACGCTTATGAATTTGCAGTAAAGTCCGACATCTCTGCAGATGGATTAAGTAATAAAATCATCCTGCTCATCGGCACTCGATTTGGTTTACTGTGTACTAAACTTTCATGCCTGGTTAGCCCAAAAAGGATGACATGCGAAATCTTAAATCTTTCGAAGGGTATAAAATTTTACAATCAGTTTACTGGAGATCGACTGCTGGTTAACGCGTTGATTGCGTAAGAGATAATCCTTGCGCACAAATACCGGTCTCTCAACGGTATTGATAATCGTAGACAATTAACATCCATCAATGTAAATATCTCAATTCGATGTCTTGTCCTAATTGACAGAAACTGCTAGACAGTCTAACGAGCTTTCCGCAAGTCTGAAATGCTCAAAATTTCGAAAATTATCATTCTAATGACGATGAGGCTTAATGAGGTTTTAGATGAGAAAAGCGGAGTTATGAGTTCGAAGAACATTTTTTTTTCAAATTGAACCTGCATCGAGGGGGGCGGGAAGTATAAAATATTAAATTCTACTTTTACTTTCTCTGCAATACATGGTAATGTATAGGGAAAGTATTGGAATCATGCCGAAAATCGTAACCTGAGTTTTCGACGGATCTACACGTTTCGAGACCTCTAGAATACGAAAAAACTATTTTTAGCGTGAAATCTGTGTGAGTGTCTGTTTGTCTGTCTGTGCAATACATCTATCCACACTCACTCAAAAACTAATGTACCGAATTTAATAAAATTTGGTAGGTAAGTCACATGGACGTGACCCTGGTGCTGATTAATTTTTCGTACGATTCGGAAAAATAGAACTCTCCTTTTTTTGCGAAATGTCCCGCAAAAATTTCATGTATCAACTCTAGCTAAAATACTAAAGACCAAATTTCACAAAATTTGGTAGATGAGTTACTTGTGAGATACTCTGGTGCTGATTAGATTTTGGTACCTTTCGGAAAAGAACAATCTGTTTTTTTACGAAATGACCCGTAAAAAAAGCCAAAATCTAAAAAATAAAGACTACAAATGCTTAAATGCATTAAATAAATGCTAGTTTTATACTTAATTTTTGACGTGGAGAATAATGAGGCCAGCTTCATTACTTTAGGACTAGCCGTTCTCAAGATATTTGATATTTCTTGCATTTTTGTTACGCCGCTTTCGGAAAAATTTCCAATTACTAAATAAAAACAATAATTGAATTAAAAATGCAAATTTAGTGTAATTTTGGGCAATTAAACCCAATTTAATGAATTATTAAAGAAATAAATAAAATATTAATTTGAGTCTGCAGGGAAAGTCATGTGCTGCTCACATGAGATTTTTTCTACAACGTAAGATTTTTCTACAACGTACAGATTTTTTAATACAACGTCCGTGCATCAAAATATCACGCCATGATGTGCAGGATGTATTTCGAGTTTGTAATTCCGTCAAAGTAGCTCAATGGATAGAGCTTCAGCTGGATAGCACGAAGATCCATAGTTTCCCCTATACCTTGTGATCATAAGCTTTTTCAACCAAAGGAGAGGTGACAGTGCACATCAAGACGAGCAATATTTACAATGGAACCTAGGGAACCATTTGTTTATATTTGGTAATTGGACATTTTTCTAAAGGCGGTGCAACAAAAACGCAGGAAATCTAAAATATCTCGAGAACGGTTAGTCCTAGAGTAATAGAGTTAGTTTTATGCTTTTCATCGTCAAAAGTTGCATGTAAAACAAGCATTTAATTGATATATTTGAGCATACGCAGTCTTTCATTTCAAATGTTGACGATTTTTGCGGGCCATTTCGTGAGAAATGCAGGTTATTTCTTTCGAATCGTACCAAAATCTAATCAGCACCAGGGTAACCCACAAGCGACTTATCTTCCAAATTTTGTGAAATTCGGTCCATTAGTTTTTCAACTAGAATGGATACTGGAAATTTTCGCAGGCCATTTCGCAAAAAACGACGGGTTCTTTTATCCCGAATCATACCAAAAACTAATCAGAACATGGGTCTTATGTTTTTCATCGTCAAAAGTTGCATGTAAAACAAGAAATCAATTGATATATTTGAGCATATGTAGTCTTTCATTTCAGATGTTGATGATTTTTGCGGGCCATTTCGTAAAAAATGTAGGTTATTTCTTTCGAATCGTAACAAAATCTAATCAGCACCAGGGTAACCCACTAGCGATTTATCTACCAAATTTTGTTAAATTTGGTCCAATAGTGTTTCAGCTAGAGTAGATGGAGGCAATTTTTGTGGGCCATTTCGCAAAAAAAGACGGGTTCTTTTACCCGAATCATACCAAAAACTAATCAGAACCAGAGTCATACACAAATGGCTTACCTATCAAATTTTATGAAATTCGGTAGATTGAGTTTTGAGTTAGAGTGGATACACATATTGCATAGACAGACACACAGACAGACAGACAGACACACACACACACACACGAAAGTTACGTTAAAAATAGAGAGGTCCCAAAACATGTAGCTAGATCGAAAACTCGAGTTGCGATTTTCGGCATGATTCCAGTACTTCCTCTATACATTACCATGTATTATAAGGACAGGAAAAAAGAGATTTTATTAATTTAGAAGTTTCGCATTTTCATTCGTATCGAAGAAAGACTCAAAATGGCATCCATGGGCGTCGTTGCACAGCCAATACCTTTGGAATGAAAGACTGTCGTACCCACTCGCAGACTTCTGCTGTGCGTTGATTATTTCCGCAGCAACAATGATTCTTGCAACTAGATCTTGCAAATAGTACACAGGTGTCTCGCACATAAAAGTTTTCGTGTGTCCCAGAAGATGCCCCCAGAAGAAGTTTATTGGTTTGAGGTTCAGGGTGCGTGGAAGACAAGCCATAGGTCCACCTTGTCCAATCCACTGCCCGGGATGTGTCGCATTAAGGAAGTATTGGACCTTAGTAGAAAAGTGGGCTGAGGTTCCGTCATGTATGAACCACATGTCCTACTGTGGGGTGCACGGAACAATCCGCAACAGACCGGAAAGCACTTGCTCCAATAACACACGGTACTCTGTGCCCAGATATTGACGGCAATCTCTGCTGGTGTTTAGTGACGTGTGGATGTTTTGAGCACAAGCGTGCTGGTTGTGACAGTTAAAGGAAATGAAAAACTTCTAAATTAGTTAGTCTCCTTTTTCAGTTGAAAGATCAACTTGAATATGTAACTTTACTCTTTTGTGGCACTATGAGTTGAATGCGGACCTAGGTTCTTTTGCAAATATTGCTCGTTTTGATGCGTACTATCATTCATTTTTCTTTGTTGAAAGAGTTTATGATCACCCTGTATATAGAGAAAGTAATAAAAATTAAGAACTTATGAATCCATTTTTAATAAGAACGTCAGTTTTGCTGTCCACGACAGGCTTAAATATTTATTACTTTATAGAGATCAGATACGTAGGTTTATAACAAAAATATTTAATTTTCCAAGCTTCTTTTAAATTTGTGATACATGTATTGTAAGCTAATCTGAACACAAATAAACACTGTTCAACTAATTTTTACTATTTAAACAAAGCACCGTCAAACGAGACACCGTCTTCTCATTAAATACTTTCACTCGGCGGATGTAATGTTTTAATTATGTTATCCAATAACTCCGAGCTTCGAGCCAGAAAAATAATTTAGCTTATCTTGTTTCAAAAATATTTCATGAACGCTGTGTTAATGGAAAGCGTGGAAGCATGAAAGCATGAAAGATAAGTGGGAGGGGGGGGGCAGAGACGGTTTGAAGGATGCTTTTTGAGAAGAAAATACATTTGAAAGTTAAACATTTTGAGTTACGCAGGCAGTGCGCAACGTCCGGGGATTTAGATTGTCTACAGGATGAAGTCCAATGAAAGGACAAGCTGAAAACACAAAGATAAATAACAGTATTAGAACAAAAGTAATACATATTTGTTAGAGGTGGACGACCGTACCAAAAAATAAAATTACAAAGGAGGACGAACACCACTAAAGTGGAAGGACCAAAGCTCCAATAGGGGCAAGGATTGTCAATATTTTCTTTTGGGGGCAGGGGAATATATGCAAAAATTCACAAAAATGAAAAAATCAAATATGAAGAAAGGCCCATCTTGAATATTTGTAGGGGCCTACACTTTCTCTAGGCATTCCTGAGTTCTAAAGCTTACAACAGACTGACTAGCAGAAAGGCCCAGGATAGAGCGAGAGAGTCAAATCAAGGTGAAATATGGTTACGTCAATAGGCATGCACTGTCGGAGCGACAGAGTTCACAGTTGTAGGTGCATTAACGTTGGAAAGTATACTATACACCCTACCAAAGAGGATGAGCACAGTGCAGTACAGTACAGTACAGTATATCGTCAGTGGAGACATGGCGTCCTAACAGCAAGACCCGCAATAATTTATCTACGAGCATCAGCGCAGCCATGAAAAGTACAACGTAACAATGGGCGTATCCAGAAAGCAAATACAGCAGTTAAGTCCCATGTCACCAAGTACATCAAATGCAGTCACTTCCGTTACTTTCCATAACATAACGGACACAGCTACTATAGGATATAAACAAGCCTTGCATAATATACCAACTCTTTCAACATTGATCCTAACTTAACCTACACCAGGGTTCTTTAATATAAGGCTGTTCACCCAGCACGGCAACGAATCAAAAAGTTGTCAGCTTGACGCCGACGAATGGCATTTAGTCATTCGTGACGCCACAGACCAGGGAGGACTTTGAGAGTCATTGCCGAAACACAGCAAGTAATGGCATTATTACAATTAAATATTGTTTGTTGATTTTGAAATCGCAATATCCGGACGTAAACAATTTGCACAGATATTTTAAATTGTGCCATGCACACCTCTCTGAGTGACGTCCAAGGAGATTGAGTAACGTCAATGGGGTGGAACGACGTCGGTGACAGCCGCAGTTAATAAGTTCACTTTCTCCTGAGAATCCCATAACACATTGCGCGCTTTTGCTATGCTCAGGACAGCATATGCACAGATCCAGATAAAAAAAGACAGTTATGTCCAGTGGCGCGTCAGGTCTGGAAAAAACATATTCAGTGACGGAATTCTCCTTCCCCCTCAACAAAGAACATTATCAAAACACGTCGCGCTACTGATACAAGTGTTGTTAATGTTATCTTAAAATAACCAGACGAGTCTAAAAAATTCGCCAAATGACAATAATAACATATTCAACCAATTACTTTAAGTAAAGCAGAGCTTACTTTAAGTAAAGCAGAGCTTACTTTAAGTAAAGCAACCAATTACTTTAAGTAAAGCAGAGTAAAGCAAGCAAGAGCTTTACTTAAAGTGGCCAGACGAGCCGCATTGAGCGCGGATCTACACACGCCCTGATCTACACACTCGTCAGATGGAACAATACTCATGTCCTAGCACACAACGCTAGGTATATATAAATACTACGCCAGATGGCCATTTGCATGCATTTGAGTACAAAACTTGCTTTCGCCAATGGTTGCAGCATTTGTTTATTTCCTACCTTAATTGGGGAACTGTGGACTTGTCAGATTTGGTAAGATTTTATCGCGAGATTCAATTAATGAACGTAAAAGACCTATTGATTTCCAGAAGAGTAGGGGTGCCTCCAAGGTAAGACCCTTTATTTGACAGATATTTTTAGGGAGAAATTATTTCTAAAAGATGGATATGTGAAAAATTACCACGTAAATAGCCATTGTGCTTTTTTAAGACTTTACAACATAGTTGAAAAGTGTTTATGACTATGTTCATTCTGTATGTCTGTCCGTTCGCACGATAACTGCCATAAAAATGACTTTTCAAAATGAGATTTTAGTACGTTGTTGAGACAGCCTGTGGGACATATGGGAATGTAAATAAATATTACCATCCAATTGGTTTTGGACTGAACCCGGGTTGAGAAAATGAAATACATGGAACCCTATGAGACCTAATTTTTCAAACATTTTATAAGTGAATTCAAAATTCCCAAATTGCTTCGAAAATTTTAGGAAATATTCAAATTATCCCATAAAAAATATAAAAAAAATTCAGCAAAATAGGTTCGGTAGTTTTTTAAATAGAATTTTAAATAATAATTGCGCTCATATAATATGAAGAGATCGTGTGACCCACTTCAAAATAAAATATGGCATCCATCTTTCATCCCAGAGTAAAAATCGTGGTTTTTAAAGTTTTTTTAAATTTACATTTTGAGTTGCATTCGTCCTAAAAATGCTTTATTTTTGCGTAATTTTCGTACATCTATATTCTGCGCCAACGCATTTACAATATTTTTTAGTTTAAATGATTATCAAACTTTGATTGTTTCTGCAACGAAGCCTCATTTTAATGGATGCAGAATGTAAACAAGTGATTATAAAGATGAGTTGTATAAGAATTGCTGAATTTTTATTCATGAAAAATTATTTAACTCTGGAGTCAGGAATAAAAGTGTATTAATGAAATATTCACTGCTTCTATATAGAGAAACAGACGATTTATATTTCGACGACGTCATTCAAATAAAGTTTATTTTTTTATATGGATGAAGTTTTAAATTTTCAAGTAAAATAAATTATCGTAGTTTTGTGATAATTAAAAAAATGTCACCGCTTAATGTGTCGCATTTTGCACAGTTGGAAAGTGTTTCATAATCAATGCTTTATACTTTATAATGGAATCACTTATAGTACGTCAACATAATCTGACCATAAGACAGTAAAATATTTTGATTCAGTAGATTAAGTAGAGATAAATATTCTATATAAATGAAATTGAAATCCATATATTTCTCGATCTGTTCATCATCACGGGTAAACGACTGTACCGAATTTCATGCAATTTTAGCTTGCATTAAAAAGGTCCTGCTTAATACTTAAGCATCAGTTTGTCTTTCTGTTTGTCTGCCTTTATGTCATTATGACTGCTTCCTTACTTTAAATGTCTTTTTACTCGTTATATGAGGCTCCAAAAAACGGGACTCCAATTGGTATTTGAATCTTTAAACGAACCGGGTCTAATCTTGTTTTGAGTCTTTCTACGATAAATGCAATTCAAAATTCAGTAATGTAGCTTATTGTTGTTTATGACTTTATCTCTAAAATCAGCTTTATAAAAAAAGGCAGAAAGCAGAATGAAGGACAAACACTCAGAAATGAGGCACAGACCTAAGTACCTGCTGCTTTTCGCATGGTCAACAGTACGCTGTCTGCTCAAGTGACTTACATGAAAGATTTATCTGTGTTTATGTTCCTTATAAGAACACCAGGAACATAGGCATAACATAAGTTATGACCAAGAATGAATTAGAAGGAATAAAATGACATTCAATAAATAATAATTACAGCAATGCGAGTACAGTAAATTACAATAAATAGCGACCTCCAACCTGAATGCAAGTCTCCCAACGGCGAAGGGGGATTGGCGACTTTTTAGAACAGACCCGGAAAAGTGACGTCCAGATAGTTTCTTACTTCTTGTCCAATTACGAAAATTTGCATAAAGGTATTAAGTTTAAAGAACCTCTGTACCGAATTTCGCCGCTGTCTGAAGATTCTATTTTCCGCTAGAGACAACACATACACCCTTCTTTTATTATGTGAGATTTCTCAAAATATTTTTCTGCATTTCTCATTATTCTAAACATCATCGTCAAATAAAGTCTCCTTTGTCTTCTCATTCATTAATTTTATCGAGTCAAGTGAATTGTTATAATCATGTTATCTCAAAATTCACTGCTTGGAGCATGAAAAATATTCATTAACTGTAACACAAAATTAGAGTCTGTTCGTCAAACAATGTTATTTAGATACGTAGAAGGATGAAAGTGGAGCTGTAAGTAATTGGATTACAGTTCTTACTCTGAAAATTTTAAAATGGTAAAGTTTTTCCCTTCAATATTATACATGTTAAATTGTATCAAAATAGAATACGAACACACATCGATGCTGTTACCTGAATTGAGAGAAATTGTGTGCGATTAAGGGCGAATTTAAGCGATTGCGTGCGATTTTAAGTGATTGCGGGCGACTAAGGGCGATTTTAAGCTATTACGTGCGATTAAGAGCGATTTTAAGCAATTGCGTGCGATTTTAAGCGATTATGGGCGATTTTAAGCTATTTCTCGCGATTAAGAGCGATTGTGAGTACCTAGATTGATTTCATTTCATTACAGTCCTACATACAAGTTTATTCCTTAGTCTCTTCCCGTTTGCCGGTTGTGATATGTTTGTATCTTGCAGCTTTTATTTGCATATATTTTGAGTCTTTTTATTATTTTATTTTATGTGTTTTGTATTTATATATGTCCCAGAATAATTAGGTTCGTTTTTAATCGACTCTGTGCACTTTCATTTAAAATAAAACTTGTAAAAAGCCTGGCTTTGAACGGACATGCTCATATGAAGTATGCGAGCTGCGAAAGATTTCGAATTTAAACTTAATTTAACAAACGATGATGAAATTAGAAGAATAAAATATTAACTTCTATATTCGAGAATCCTAATGCAAAAGAGCCTATAAGTTTTTAGAATTTGAATATTAAATTAAACAAATTAGAATACAGGAAAACAATGAAATTCAAGCAACACATTTAAATCGAAAGAAAAAAATATATTTAATATACAGAATCACATTTAAATCATAACGCATGCAACGGCACACGCTTTAGTTAACTATTTAAAAGTTGTTTTCTTGTTATTAGCATGGGGTGCAGCGAGCATGCGCGGTATAAAAATGGCCGTTTCACTCTGTTGCAGTTCGTTATAATGATTGAAATTGTAATTCTGCAAATCTGCGGGCAATATCACGAGTGTGTTTGTCAAAATTTCATCTTCCTATTGTAGTTTTCGAGTAAAAGGGATAACAAAATATAGGCTAATGTTGATTTCGCTTTATTAGGAATGGAAAATATACTTCGCCTAACTCATCCATAATAAAATAAAATACAACTGGCCTAAATGACCCCCCCCCTCGGTAAATTTCCGTAAATAAAAAGCTTGTATAAACTCAGAATTTTGGTGAAGAAACACATTTTAAAATTCTTATCACGGGAGAAACGTAACTGTAACTGTAATGAACACCGTTTGCATTCTCTGTATAAACCCTCATTTAGACAAAGATAAATGGTAAAATTAAAAATTGTAACTTCACTATTAGAAAGAGTAACAGTCTTCAGGACGATCGTGACTAAAGATAATCAGCAAAAAGTTGATTAAAACAAAAATTACCCGAGACTTCATTATGGCATAATAACGGTGATTGTTAAACTTTATTTTAAACAAAAGTGTAATATAAAATTAAATAAGCTTAATACATCTCTTATGGGCATAATGTGCTATTTTTACTTTAAAATTTTCAACAAAAGAATGTGGTTTTCGAAGTTTTTGCATTGAAATGCAAGATAAAATTTCATTAATCTGTGTTTCAAATATCATCATAATTTTTTGGACTACATAAACTAAAGTTAAAAGTTTGCTTTATTTCTAAAAGTAAATCTGCTGAAAAAAGTGATACAAGTCATAATCACCATAATTCCCTCTAGTTCAGAGAGCGTGAAGTATAAAAACAAGAAAGATCATGCTTAAAGCATTGATTATGAAACACTTTTCAACTTCAATGCAATTTTATTTAAACAAGTCTAAAATGCAATACATCCCTCGGTAATATTTTAAAACTTAGCACAATATTAAATTAATTTATTATATTTGAAAACTTAAACCGTCATCGAAAAAAATGAACTTCATTCAAATGACGGCATTGAAATATAAATTTCCAGGTTGAAACATCTCTAAAATGCGATACATTCCTCGGTAATATTTTAAAACCATCATAATACTACAATAATTTATTATATTTGAAAACGTCATCGAAAACAACTGAAATTCATTCAAATGATGTCATAGAAAAAATAACACGCCTGGATCTCTCTATAAAAACAGCATTTCATTCATAACATTTTCCCAATCATTTCATTCATCAAAATATTATAATAATTTATGCTATTTAAAAATTAAGACCATGGAGCTACAAGTAATTGAACTCTATGCTTAAAACTTCACCGAAAAAAATCGTCCTTCTCTTTGTAAAATCAATGAATATTTCATTCATATCAGCTATGCAGACCCCCATGGGCTAAATAATTTTGTGTTAAAGAAATACAGCAATTCTAATACAACTCATTCAACATATTTTGCTGTTTACATATTACATAAGTGAAAAATAGGCTTCGTTGTAGGAATAATCAAATTTGGATGATCATTTAAACTCAAATATATGTAATTGCGTTGTTTCAGTATGTAGATGCACAGAATTTAAGCAAAAATTAAGTGGTTTTAGGACGGATACAACACTCAATCTATATAAATAAAAATGAAAATCTGTCTGTCTGTCTGTCTGTCTGTTTGTCCCATCATCACGGGAGAACGGTTGAACCGAATTTGATGAAATTTTATGGGTAGCCTAGAAATAGCCCCACTTAAAATTTAGTCCGTGTTTTGAGTTTTTACGACCAATGGTTCTCGAGATATTAGTAAAAAACGAAATTTTCTTTTGTCTCATCATCACGGAAAAACGGTTGAACTGAATTTAAGGCAATTTTGTGGATAGCCTTGAAATAGTCCCCCATAAATTTTGTCCAAATTTCGAGTTTTTAAGACCAGGGGTTGTCGAGATATTAATGAAAAACGGAACTTTTTCTTAGGAGATCTACTCTCCAACTCCGTGGTTTATCCAAACGGAAAGGATGAAAATCGTTTGTTTAAAACGCCAAAATGAAATAAAACTTTATTTCCGAGTTTGGTGCAGGATTTTTGCATTAATTAGTCACTTTAGGAAAGCATGAATTGTTTGAAACATGAATTTAAATGGAAAAATCTACCTCCATGGTTCATCTTTCACAAATTTTTACTCAACGATGAAAAGTATAAATAAATCAAAATGGCTATTTAATTTCACATTTTATGAGGAAGATTCTGTCTTATATCATGTTGTTCGGCAATGGAATGAAAATAAATGTGTTGGTAATATTTATTATTATTTTTTCTATTTGTATAATAAATACATGGATGTAAAAATATATTTTATAAATGAACGGTTCGATTGTTATTTTAATTATATATATTGCGGACTGCGTACATCACTTTCATTTATTTAAGCAAAGAGGTTTCAAGCTCATATATTGTGTTTAGCTAATAAACTCATATATTGTGTTTACCCAATAAATTCATTTAGCCGACTGTTGAAGTAGAAAAAGAGTAGAACGGGTGTATGTATCTTCTAATGCAATTTTAGTGTTTTCATTTAGTATATACAAACGAGATCAGGATATTTTATTCTTCAGATCTGCAAATTCAGAGCTACGAATTTAGCGGAATATCTCTAAATAACTCGGTAACTTTTCTTAAACTTTATCAAATTAGTGGAAATGTCTCCAAATTGATAAAAATGGCCCAAATCAATGAAATTATTTTTTTTTTTTTGGAATAGAGTACTGAAATGATGTTTCTGTAGCATTTGTCGGTCAGTCCATCCATCCTACATAGTAGCACATTTAGGGAATTTTTTTAATATCACCAAATTGGTAAAAATATTTTTAAATCCATAAAAATATCATGAAATTGATAAAATCGCGCTTAATAAATGACATTAATTGTGTTTTGTTAGGGGATAGTATTATGATGATGTTTCGTCAATTTGTCGCAAAATGGGACTATCAGTTCTACAGTGCCACTTGGCGATAAATTTGGCGATTTTTTAAGTTATCGCTAAAATGACGAAAATGTCGAGGGAGATTGCATTATTCAGATGGAGATTGCATTATTCAGATGATATGATTTCTATCAATTTATTCGAAGCAAATGATATCATGTCGCTTAGCAACGGACCCAATATATTATGCGGCATATGATTTTTATTAAATCTTTTCCGATTTGAGTAATAAAAATATGTATATAAAATAAATTTCATTCACATTGCATTTTTGACTGGATAATATCAATTACGGTCTTCTGATTTAAACATCATTATTATTGGTATTTTCGGGGACTGTTGATTCAGGGATTATTGATATTTTCAAATTATTATGGAATTGTTTTATTATGACGAAAATTGTTGAAACTCATATATAGTACATTGTACGAGTAATCTTCTACAAATGCATGGGTATATCTTCTAATCTACGAGAATATAAGTTGTAAAGGTATATTGGCATATATTTTGATATATATTGGCATATATTGGAATCAATTACGACCTTCTGGTATTAAGATTACGGGGATTTTTGATACTTTCAATTTATTATGTCATCTTTTTTATTTTGGCAAATATTTTTGAGACTCATATTGCAATACGGGTAAGCTTCTACTAACACACTGGCATATTTTCTAATCTGCGACAATATAAGTAGTACAGGGTTGCATATATTGAAACAATTCCTTTTTTTCTTTGTAAATTTACTTACAAAGGGGCCAGGATGTTTTATTCTTCAGACCTGCCCGTGAATATAATTTTGCATTGTGAGAACAGATATTCTTAAACTTCTCTTTATGAGCAATAAATTTAATATTTTAACATAATTTGCACATGATAGCGAATTATAAATTTCTTTATATTATATACTCCGTACGAAGAACGGGTATGCTGCTAGTATGAATTAACAAGAAAGATCAATCATGCTTAAAGCATTGATTATGAAACACTTTCCAACTCCAATGCAATTTTATTTTAAAAAGTCGAAAATGCAATATATTCCTCGGTAATATTTTAAAACTTATCACAATACTACATTGATTTGTTATATTTGAAACCTTAAACCTTCATCGAAAAAAATTAACTTCATTCAAATGACGGCATTAAAGTATAAATTTCCTGGTTTAAACATCTCTAAAATGTAATACATTCCTTGGTAATAATTTTAGAATTATCATAATACTACGATAATTTATTATATTTGAAAACTTCATCGAAAACAACTGAAATTCATTCAAATGACGTCATAAAAAAATAACACGCCTGGCTCTCTCTATAAAAGCAACATTTCATTCATAAATAATTCCCCCATTCATGTCTTTCATCACAATACTATAATAATTTATTTTATTTAAAAATTAAGACCATTGAGCTACAAGTAAGTAAGCTCTATTCGTTAAACTTCATTGAAAAATATCGTCCTTCTCTTTCTAAAATCAATGAATATTTCATTCATATCAGCTAAGCAGACTCCATGGACTATTTGATTTTGTGTTAAAGAATTACAGCGATTCTAATACAACTCATTCTACATATTTTGTTGTTTACATTTTACATAGGTGAAAAATAGGCTTAATAGTAGAAATAATCAAATTTAGATGAGCATTTAAACTGGAATATATTGTCATTGCGTTATTTTCGTATGTAGATGCACAGAATTTAGGCAAAAATAAAGTAGTTTTAGGACGGATACAACACTCAATATGAATTAAAAAGAACTTTAAAAATCACGATTTTGACACAAGATGGATGCCATATATCATTTTGAAGTGGGTCATGTGATCGTTTCATATCATGGACACGTGATCGCTTCATATAAGAGGTGTTATTATTATTTTAATTTTTATTTAAAAAACTACTGAATATATTTCGCTGAATTTTTTTTTATATATTTTACGGAACCATTTGAATATTGCCTAAAATTTTCGAAGCAATTTGTGAATTTTAAATCCGCTTAAAAAATACTTGAAAAATTAGGTCCCATAGGGCTCAATGTATTCCATTTTTTCAACCCGGGTTCAATCCAAAACTAATTGGGTGATATTATTCATTTATATTTCCATAGGTCCTATGGACCGTCTGAACAACATACTAAAATTTCATTTTGATTAAGTCATTTTTACGGCAGTTATCGTGCTAACGGACAGACAGACAGACAGACAGACAGACAGACAGACAGACAGACAGACAGACAGACAGAATGAACAAAGTCATAAACACTTTTCAACTTCGTTGTAAAGTGTTAAAAAGAACTTAAAAATCTCGATTTTGAGACAAGATGGATGCCATATATCATTTTGAAGTGGGTCATGTGATCTTTTCTTATCATGGTCACGTGATCGCTTCATATAAGAGGTGTAATTATTATTTTAAATTTTATTTAAAAAACTACTAAATATATTTCTCTGATTTTTTTTATATATTTTATGGAACAATTTAAATATTACCTAAAATTTTCGAAGCAATTTGTGAATTTTAAATTCGCTTAAAAATTGTTTGAAAATTAGGTCCCATAGGGTCTCAATGTATTTCATTTTTTCAACCCGGGTTCAATCCAAAACTAATTAGGTGATATTATTCATGTATATTCCCAAAGGTCTTACAGACCGTCTGAACAACATACTAAAATTTCATTTTGATTAAATCATTTTTACGGCAATTATTGTGCTAATGGACAGACAGACAGACAGACAGAATGAACAAAGTCATAAACACTTTTCAACTTTGTTGTAAAGTGTTAAAAATGATGTGAGCAAAACATGACTTTCCCTTCAGAATCAAAATCATTTTCTCTTTATTTCTTTAATAATTCATTAAATTTATTCATTTAATAATTTATTAAAAAATTTGTGTAATTTTGTCAATTAGTTTTTTTAGCTATAGTGACTACGTGCGCGTTTTTGCGGGCCATTTCGCAAAAACTGCAGGTCCTTTTATCCCGAATCACACCAAAATCTAATCAGAACCAAGGTAACCACAAGTGACTCACCTATAGAGTTTTATGAAATTGATCAATCAGTTTCTGAGTTAGAGTGGATACATACATTGCACATACGCACACAGAAACGTCACACTAAAAATAGTTTTTCGTGTTCTGGAGGTCCCAAAACGTGTATATTCGTTGAAAACTCGAACTGTGGAACAATTCCAATGATTTCCTTATACATCACCATATGTTATAGGGAAAGGAAAAACTGTAAAATATGATAAAATATGTATGCAAAAACCGCATTATACGTCTTTTAAAATGTTGCGAATGATTTGGATATGGTCAGCATTTAAAAGTCATAAATAAATTGGGATGTCAGAAAAAAAGATAATATTTCATTCATTTTATTATATATTTATCAAATAGCCAATTGCCGAACCGCTCGAAAGTACCCTCTAGCGCCAAAGGGTGGCGCCTGCGGAGATATATTCATTGACGAAAAATTTTCGTTCTAGTACTTCCTATCTACCTTTAAAGCTTGTAAAGAGGTGAAAACCCAGACCACACGACAGACCCGAAGGCTTACTGTAGCTGTATGTGTGGCCGGCTTGTAAAGAGTGCATAATAACTCGATCCTGTATAGTAACTCCACTTGAATCCTAACTTTGAACAACTCGTGTTCCAACTGGGATTTAAACCATGGATCTTCGATCTTCGGTTCCCGAAACGCGCCCTGCTTACTAAGCTACTGTGACGTAGTTCTCATCTTCTATAATAAAAAGAGGGAGTACATTTGTGAATATGATATAACATTTTATAAATATGATCTTATATATTGCAGCCCGTGCGTCTGAATTCAGTCATTACGAAATTCTGCGACTGTTTGCTAAGATTGTATTCGTTGATTCTTATAAAAAGTCAGAAAATTGTGGTACAATTTTTTAGCTGTTATTCCATGCATAGGTTATTAGGTGCTGAGGAGAGATAAAAGCTTGAATGGGGTTCTAATATCAGAGATGGAATTGCTATTCGGGCATTGATATATCGTTACGAGGTATCCACTGAAATCGTGAGTGTACTTTCAGAATACAAGATTGAGTCCTAATTTCTAGATAACTAGCATGCTTGTTTGCAATATCGCGTAAACAGGAACAATATACAGAACACAGCATGATAACTATCTCACAAGATCAATTAACAATTGCCAGGTACAATAAAACAGCCATTAAATACTCCACTCACTTTACAAAACAGCCGATACAATTCTCAAAACATTGAAGTATCTCAAAATTCAATGTTCCTCGTATCACGTCAACTTCTCTCCAACTGAGCGACGACTCCTTTTATGTACTCTCCGTAGAAATTTCCAAAAAGAGCTGATGATATCTCCAAATACGTATGTATAACATTTCTTACAGCGAGAAAGATCTCGTAGCTTCGAAACATCGTGAAACTGGTGATAAATCGCCAAATATAGCATCCCCTACATTGATGCAATAGAAATGGCTGCCTGTAAAAGCGTGTTTCCCCATTTTGGTTCTTGGTAGAGCATATAGAGAGGCATGTTAAATGTTCGTAACGATATGTTTTTCTCAATTGTAATTTAAATTTTTAATTTTCACAAAATTACAATTTTTGTGACAAAAGTAGAAAACAAAATCCTGATAAAATGCCAAGAATTTAGATTAGAAGTCAAACGACCTCGATGTAACAAAATGAGTGAATTCGACAATTTATATTCAAAGCTTTATTTTTCAAACATTTCAGCTGATACTCGGTAGCTTTTTTCCATCTGCCTGGTGCAAAATCTAATTTTAAAAAGAAGGTTCTATTTCTCTTTTCTCAAATATAACGTAAAGATTTTGCGCATCTTTCGAAAGCAATAGGAAATGCAATAAAATAAATTTTGCAGACTTCTGAAATGGAAAAAACCTCTATTCTAGTTAATTTTGTTCTTTCTTGGTACAAATGGAGGCGGAAAGAAGTACTAGTTCAGTTTGTGACGCTGTCTACTAAATACCAACTTTGGGAATGGTAAATTTAGAATAGTAAAGATATTCAACATTCGATTTAGAATTTTTTATTACTGTGTTAACTTCTAGCTGCGTTCGGTTGAGAAACACTAAACAACTGTTTGGTTGAGAGTCATCACTCAGTTGGAGAGCAGTTGTCGTGATACGAGCTATATTAAAATGTGAGGTACGTCGATGATATTAGAATAGTAGGCGTCTGTTTTATGAAATAAGTGGAGCATTTAATTGTAATTTTAGGGTTATGATACACAAGCGTTGGCGAAAAAAATATCGCCTACATAACGCTGTCTCTAATATAGATTCATTTTTAACACTTTACAAAATAGTTGAAAAGTGTTTATGACTTTGTGCATTCTGTCAGTCTGTCTGTCTGTTCACGCGATAACTGTGGTAAAAATGACTTTACCAAAATGAAATTTCTGTATATTGTTGAGACGATCTGTGGGACATATGGGAATGTAAATAAATAATATCACCCAATTAGTTTCGGATTGAACCCGGTTTGAAAATGTGAAATAAACTGAACCCTATGGGACCAAATTTTTCAAAAAAAATTTAAGCGAACTTAAAATTCACAAATTACTTTGAAAATTTTAGGTAATATTCAAATTAATCCAGAAAATATACAAAACATTTTTAGCAAAATATATTCGGTAGTTTTAAAATAAAAATTAAAATAATAATTACACCCATATTATATGAAGAGATTACGTGACTCACTTCAAAATAAAATAGGGCAACCATATTTTTTTCACAGTGTAAAAATCGTGATTTTTGAAGATCTTTTAAATTGATATTGAGTGTTGGATTTCTCCTAAAACCGCTTTATTTATGAGTACTTTCTGTGCATTTATATTCTCCGCCAACGCAATTACAATATTTTTCAGTTTAAATGATCATCAAACTTTGATTATTTCTACAACGAAGCCTAATTTTAATGGATGCAGAATGTAAACAAGCGATTGTAAGATAAGTTGTATATGAACTACTGAATTTTTTTTTCACGCAAAATTATTTAGCTGTGAAGTCTGCGCTAAAAGTGATATGATTAAAACATTAATTGCTTTTACAAAGAATTAGAGCTTTTGAAGATTTAAAAGTTTTCAAATATAATGAATTATTGTAGTACTGTGATAATTAAAAATATATCAATGCTGAATTGATTGCATTTTAGAGCGATATAAATAAAATTGCATTTCAATTGGAAAGTGTTTTATAATCAATGCTTTATGCATGAATGATCTTTCTTGTTTATTAATATCTCGACAACCCCTGGTCCTAGAAACTCGAAACAGGGACTACATTATAAAATAGGATATCTTACAACTATCCACAAAATTTCATGAAATTCGGTGAGATCATTATTTTCCGATGAAGAGACAAACACACAAAAACACACAAGCTTTAATTTATGTAGATATACAAGGTAGGATCAAAAAGTTCGGATAATATGCTGATATCTTCAACCCTGATTTTAGGAGAGGGGAGCTATTTTACCGTGGTATAGAGGCACATCTGACGCGAGATGTGAAAAGGAAGAAGCAGGCCCACAGTGCAGGGTTTTTCCTGACAATGCATATCAGTGAACTGTAGTCGTTCGCGTTCGTCGAAAATAGAAATGGCGTTTGAAGAACAACGTGCGCATATCAAATTCTGCCAGCGTTTGAGGAAATCACCCACAGAAACATTAACCTTTCGACGAACGTGAACGACTACAGTTCACTGACATACATTGTCTGGAAAGTCCCTGCACTGAGCGCCTGCTTCTTCCTTTTCATATCTCGTGTCACATGTGCCTCTACGCTACGGTAAAATAGTTCCTTTCTCCTCCAATCATCCAATCAGGGTTACAGATATCAGCACAATCTTCGAATTCTTTGATCCCACCTTATGACTACTAATATATAATCTGCATTTTGGCTTTCCATTACATAACTTTTCGTATGTCATTTGAAACTTTATGATATACGTAACTTTTATTTCAATCCTAAATCTCAGTTAAACTCGCCACGTGAATGCATTTAGAGCATTGCATTAAATAAACTGAAAAGACCTCTTGGGAAATGAAGATACAATTTCAAGTGTGAGTTTGAATTTAATCACGTGCTCTTCCTGCTGCCTGCTTAATTGATTATTCTCACTGTAATCTAATGCAGGTTTTACATTTATTTTTGGAGTCATTTACGTTCATTTAAATTAAAATGAATATAAAAACTGCATTACGAATGACAAGCCAACTTAGTCCACGTATTTTAGAAAATTTATTTGGCACTTTTGAAAATATATTGAAAATTTATTTGACACTAGCATATTCTTGAAAATTTATTAGACGCTAGAACGTCGTTGACTGTGACCTACATATGAGTTCGCTACTTAAATAATATATTACAGATAACACTACTCAATTTCTAAATCACATTTTCAAAATATACTCTCAACCCCTATCTATGAGTCACACAGCATACATTTCCAAATAATTTCCTACATTCCTTTCTAGTCCTATATACCCGCGAATGAACTTCGCAATACTAAAAAGCAAAAAAATTTAATCTGGCTAGTACATGACGTTTCCTACAGACTCATATTCACATTCTCTTTATTTCTTAAATAATTCAACAAATTGAGATTAATTGCATAAAATAACAGCCATAATTATTTTAAGTTGCACTGAATTTGCTCTCTTAATTCAATTTTCGTTTTCGTTTGCTAATTTCATTCAGAGTTACTTTCAGACATACTTCCGATGGTGCTTCGCCTCCCGCTCCCCCCCCCCTCCTGGACACATTTTATGTTAACCTAGTTTCTATTTATGTGACAGCATTTAGCTATTTATATAGGGCAAATTTAAAACTTGTTTCCACTAAAACGTCATCCACCACCAAACGATCCTGAAAGTAACACTGATTTCATTTGGTAAAGTGACGTAGCGAAAATGCGAAAAAACTAAAATATCTCAAGAACGGCTAGTCATAGAGTAATTGGGTTGGTCCTTTCGTCGTCAAAAATTACTGTTCAAATAAGCATTTAATTGATATATGTAAACATACTCAGCTTTTATTTTTAGATTTAACGAATTTTGCGGGCCATTTCACAAAAACCGTTTATTTTTTTCCGAATTGTACCAAAATCTGATCAGCACTAGGGTAATCTACAAGTGACTTACCTACCAGATTTCATGAAATTCGATCAATTAGTTTTTTAGTTAGAGTGGATACAAAATCTGCACAGACAGACCAACAGACACACATACGTCAAGCTAAAAGTATATATTTCGTATTCTAGAGGTCCCAAAACGTGTAGATCCGTCGAAATCTCTAGTCGCGGTTTTCGGCACGAGTCCAATACTTTCCCTATACATTACCATGTATTGCATGGAAAGTAAAAATAAATAAATAAATAAATAAACGAAAGAGAAGGCGTGGCTTAAACCTCAATGTTGAGTTCCTAGGCATATTTGGTGGCCATGCGAAAAAAAGTCCACTGGGGTAAAAATTCCACCTAACTTCATTAATAGAATCTACAATTTCTTTTTTTATGCGTATGCTTGAAATATTACAAAAAAAATTAAATAATGTAGTAATTATGTTATTTTGTTAAAATGCAAATTATACACATATATTTGCCAAAGCATAGTATCGTGCTAATCTTCCGTATTCGGAAGCGGCAAAATAAGTATCAGATATCCCAAATAAACAGAAAAGCATCAGATAATCTCGAGTTTGTTACCTAGAAAACTCTCTCGTTTTCTGGATTCTATCTCTTTCCCATTTGCCTCTTTTTGGGGACTATTGTCCATTGTCAATGTATTGTATGACTGCAAATCACCAGCCACACAGTTCGATCAATCAGAAACCTACATTATACGAAACAAAATTGCTATTCATAAATTGCAATATGCAACTTTTACTTTTTATGTGGGGTTTTCCCTCAGCGTCCTCGAAACCCATCGAAAGTAAATCAACTTTATTGTTTTTATGCATTAATTTGCTTAAATGCATTAAAAATATGCATTAAAAATTAGAATTATGCATTAAAAATTAAAATTATACATTAAAATTATGCATCTAAATTAATGCATTACAAATACACTACATTAACTATGCATTAATTTACTATGCATTAATTTACTATGCTATGTTACTTTCAGGACTTTTTGGCCGGGGAATGAAAATTTAGAGGGGGGCTAGTTTTCTATTTGCCCTATATACATACAGCTAAATGCTGCAACATAAATAGAAACTAGGTTAACATAAATTGGCTCTGTGTGTGTGGGGGGAGGGGGCGAAACACCCCGGAGGTATGCCTGAAAGTAACACTAAATGAAATTATCAAATAAAAACGAAAATTGAATTGACAGAGCAAATTCAGTATAGTTTAAAATATTTATGGCTGTTATTTTATGCAATTAAACTCAATTTAATGAATTATTTAAGAAATAAAGGGAACGTGAATATGAATTTGTAGGGAAAGTCATGTGCTGCCCACATCAGATTTTAATTATTATTATTATTAATGCATAGAAAGTAAAATGACTTTTACTTTCTCTATGTGGATTTCCCTCAGCTTCCTCGAATTGCATCGAAAATAAATTAACTTTATTGTCTTTTTATGCATTAATTTGTTTGAATGTAATAAAATTACTTTAAAAATTAATGCATCTAAAATGCAATAATATACTATGCATTAATTTACTTTACTAATGCATAGAAAGTAAAGTAACTTTTACTTTCTATGTGGGGTTATCCCTCAGCTTCCTCGAAATGAATCGAAAGTAAATTAACTTTATTGTTTTTTATGCATTAATTTGCTTTAATGCATTAAAATTATGCATTAAAAATGTATTACTTTACTATGCATTAGTTTATTTTATAAATACTTATAAAGTAAAATAACTTTTACTTTCTGTGAGGGGATAAGAAGGTTATTCCTCAGATGCCTCGAAATGCAAACGCCTTGGAACCTTGGGATTTCAATCAAAAGTTAAAGTTATGCAGTTATGCATACAAATTTATGAGAGAAACCTGTAATTTAAAATCTTTAACTGAAGCATTCACAGTTTCTCTCATATTTCATTCCAATCCTTAAGATATATTTAAATCTTATATCTACCGGAAAATTAATTTAATTAGGTGTTGGAATATTCAGAGTAGCGAATTAAATAAACAGTAGTTACTATGCAGTTATTTTGCCTTACCGTAAGTAAATGGAAACGGGAATGAATTTTAATATTATATATATATATATATATATATATATATATATATATATATATATATATATATATATATATATATATATATATATATATCTTATAAATATTCCATACAAGCCGAAACTTACAAAAAATTAAAACCAGAAATCGCACTTTTTAGGCGCATAGCAACTCTATAAAGAGGATTCAAATAGCAATCCAGAAGAGAATAAAATGAATGTGAAAGCAATGTGCCAAAAATTGGCCGGGGGGAGGGGGTTATGACACCCGCTCCCCAGTTAAGCAAGCTTTATATCGTGACGACACTCCCAGTAGCCGATACATTGCTATAGTATGGTATCAAAATACAAAGAGAAAAGAAGTCACATGATTAGCCCGAATTTAGGAGGAATCATTGACAGAAAATACCTTTATCTAGTCAATTTAAATTAAAAGCATCCAATGTTACCACAAGCCATATATCTGTTATCCAACGCTAAAATCATTTATCAAAATCATTGAAGTAAAATATATCGTACGTCTATATCAAATACTTCAAGAAATGCTGTAAAAGGTTCAACATGAGACACAGTATAGTTCACTTACACAATCAAAACTTCAAGGACGAGGATTATCCACACCATCTTCATGTGTATAGAAGGCACTGACGTAAATCTAGTAAATTTGCATGTCCCTAAGTCTTTTATTTAAGTATGAACAATAACCGTCAGTCACGGTTATATCATAAAAACCTCATGTAATGTCACTTAAAAACCTTTTCGGAAAACCTTGTGTAATAGTACCATGCAGAAAACGTATGTCGCAAGCATATCGATCATTAGCGTTGCTATTTAATCGTTTGCTGCGAATAAGTTGATTTAAAATGATGTTTCTGAACACATTTTTTAGTAAACAGGAATTCCATAAGATAATATAATTTATTTTAAATTTTAATTTTAATTTTAAATACCTACGTTTATAGTACAGACGAAATCCGTATTACCATTAGAGAGCTTATTGATAAATCCAGCTAATTAAGACTTATACAAAGAAAATTAAGCCTTATATATTTTACTTCAATGATTTTGATAAATGTTTTTAACGTTGGATAACAGATATATGGCTTATAGTAACATAGGATGCTTTTTATATAAATTGACTAGATAAAACTTTTTTTTCTGTCAATGATTCCTCCTAAATTCGGGCTAATCATGTGACTTTTCTCTTTGTATTTTGATACCATTGTATTCTCTTCTCAATGTGTCCGCTTCCGTAAGTGTCGTCGCGACGTAAAACTTCCTTAACCGGGAAGTGGGGTCACACCCTCCGGCCAATTTTTGGTACATTGCTTTCACATTCATTCTATTCCTTTCTGGATTGCTATATATATATATATATAAATGTATAAATGAAATAAACATATTTTCAATACATTTCATTCCAACGTTAATATTTACTAAATTTTTCATAATCTTACAGTTACTAAATCTTTGTTCTCGATTCCCTTTAATATTTCATTCTAATTCGCACGATATACGCAACTTTCATTCGAACCGGCAGGCTTAATTAAATTAGCTGCAGGAATATTCCGAGCAGTGCATTAAATAAACAGCAGCCTCTTCGGCTGACACCGTAAGTAAATTGAAACGGAGATGAAATTTAAAGCGCGGAAACTTAATCACTTGCTCCTCATGTATATCTGCTTAATTGATTATTCTCACAGTCCGCTGAAGTAGATTTTAAAATCCTGCGGTGCTTATTTTCAATTCATATGAAGGTAATGCATGTGTTACTTTTACATTCATGTCAATTGAGAGGGGAACTGTGTCCGACTCCAGTCCTATGAAGCCAATGGATTTCCGTGAGTAACATTTTGCGAAATAAAATTCTAGTTGAGTTCAATAAGTTTATTTGATCTTTTGCAGACTCATTTATTTCGTTTACAGACTCTTAACACATCCAACTTTGTTTTCCTTTCCGTTCATGCCGCTGTATATCGGTTGGCCTTTGAGCTCCTACTAAATACCTCAGTTCTAAATGTTTACATTTTATTTACACATATAATTAAAAGAATATGAGTATCATTGACTTGAGATATGAGTATCACAGAAACCGCGAATTGCGATTTTCGGCACGATTCCAATACTTTACATTCCCATGTATTGCAGGAAAAGTAACAATTAAAAGCGAAAAATAAGTCTGACATATTTCTTTGTTCTGAGGACATTCCTCAAAAATAATTGGGATCATCAGCGTCGTATCTGGACTCGCAGCGGTGTCCAACTTCAAACTTCTGACAGGGCACGACAGCAGTGTTCGCCTTTTTAAAAACAGATGCAATGCCTCTCCCTTTTGTGTTTTATGTGGAAAAAAATAATTTAAGAAAACTGACCATTTAGACTCGTACAGTGTGTATTTACTAACATTTTAGATATTGTTTATAAATACTGTAAAGATCGCGGCCTCATATCTTGTAAGGATTAACAATGTCTATAGACCATGGGCACAAGCGTAAGTAAACAGCCTGCGTAGTAGAATGCGCAGAAACGTAAGGGTAAAAGGCATTATTTTTACCACAGCGGGTAATGGTAAACTGAAAATGATGATAAATCTATATAAATAAAAATGAAAATCTGTCTGTCTGTCTGTCTGTCTGTCTGTTTGTCACACCATCACGGGAGAACGGCTGAACCGATTTTGATGAAATTTTGTGGGTACCCCAGAAATAGCCCCACTTAAAATTATATCCGTGTTTTGAGTTTCTACGACCAGTGGTTCTCGAGATATTAGTAAAAAACGAAATTTTCGTTTGTCTCATCATCACGGAAAAACGGCTGAACCGAATTTAATGAAATTTAGTGAATAGCCTTGAAATATCCCCCCATAAATTTTGTCCAAGTTTCGAGTTTCTAAGACCTGGGGTTGTCGAGATATTAATGAAAAACGGAACTTTTTCCTAGGAGTTCTACTCCCTAACTCCGTGGTTTATCCAAACGAAAAGCTTGAAAATCGTTTGAAAGTGAATTAAAATTTAATCTCAGAGTTTGATGGGAGATTGTTTGCGCTAATTAGTCACTTTCTGAAAACATGAATTGTTTGAAACATGATTTAAAGGCGAAATCTATCTCCATGGTTCATGGTTTATTTAAAACAAGCTTTTACGGAACAATGAGAAGTATAGAGAAATCAAAATCGTTATTTAATTTCGCAGTTTATGTTATAAGACATGACATATTTAACATGTTATAAGATTCTATCTTATATCATGTTACTCAGAAACGCAATTAAATTAAATCTGTCTGTTAATTTTAATAATTATTTTTAGATTTGAATAATAAATAAATGGATATAAAAATATATTTTAGAAAAGAACGATTTGATTTTTCTTATAGCATTTTTGACTGGATAATATCAATTACGGTCTTCAGGTTTAAAAATTATTATTATTTATACTTTCGGGGATTATTGATTCAAGGATTATTGATATTTTCAAGTTATTATGCAATTATTTTATTATGACAAAAATTGTTTAAACTCATATATTGTATGTTGTACGAATCTTCTACAAATACGCGTGTATATCTTTTAATCTACGAGAATATAAGTAGTACAGGTATATTGACATATGTTTTGATATATATTGGCATATATTGGAATCAATTACGACCTTCTGGTATAAAGAGTACGGATATTATTGATGTTTTCAATTTATTACGTCATCTCTTTTATTTTGGCAAATATTTTTGAGACGCATATTGTAATACGGGTTATCTTCTACTAACACATTGGCATATTTTCTGATCTGCGACAATATAATTAGTACGGGGTTGCATATATTCATTCAATTCCTATTTTTTCTTCTGAAAATTTGCTTGCAAAAGGGGGCAGGATGTTTTATTCTTCAGATCTGATCGTGAAGATAATTTTGCATAGTGAGAACATATATTCTTAAACTTCTCTTTAGGAGCAATAAATTTAATATTTTAACAGAATTTGCACATGATTGCGAACTTTAAGTTTCTTTAAATTATACACTCCGTACGAATAACGGGTGTGCTGTTAGTGGTTAATAAATTTTAACATTTTAGGAGGATATATCATGTTGCTCGGCATCGCAATTAAATTAAATGTGTTTGTTAATGTTTTTATTATTTTTTTTCGATTTAAATAATAAATAAATGGATAAATGGATATAAAAGTATATCTTATAAATAGACGGTTTGATTTTTCTTTTAATTATATTAATTGCTGACTGCGTACATCAATTTCATTTATTTTGGCAAAGAGTTTTCAAGCTTATATCGTATTTAGCTACTAAACTCATATATTGTGTTTAGCCAATAAATTCATATAGCCGATTGTTGAAACAGAAAAAGAGTAGAGCGGGTATATCTTCTAATACAATTGTAGTGTTTTCATTTAGTATATTGAAACGGGATAAGAATGTTTCATTCAGATCTGCAAATTCAAAGCTACGAATTTGGAGGGATATCGCTAATTTGACAACTTTTCTTAAACTTTGCCAAATTGACGGAAATGTCGCCAAATTGATATAAACGACACACAAACAGCTGCCATAAACCTTCGGGTTGGTCGTGTGGCTTGGGTCTTCTACATATCAATGAAATTTTTTTTTGCTTTGTTAGAAGAGAGTACTGAAATGATGTTTGGTTAGCATTTATCTGTCAGACCAACCATCCTACTTAGTAATACATTTAGCGAATTTTTAAAATGTCACCAAATTGATAAAAATGTTTTCAAATCTATAAAAATATCTTAAAATTGATAAAATTGCGCTACATAAATGATATTAATTGTTTTTTGTTAGGGGATAGTATTGTGATGATATTTCGTCAATTTGTCGCAAAGTGGAACTGTCAGTTCTACAGTCCCACTTGGCGATAAATTTGGCTATTTTTTAAAATGTCGCTAATTTGACGAAACTGTCGCCAAATGTTCAATAGAAATATAACTATTTAGACGATATTTTTTCTACCAATTTATTTGAAGCAAATGATATCATGTCGCTTTGCAACGGATTTAAATCCAATGTGTTTATGCGGCAGACGATTTTTATTAAATCCTTTCCGATTTGAATAATGAAGATATGTATATAAAATAAATTTCATTGCCATTTCATTTTGGACTGGATAATATCAATTATACTCTTCAGGATTAAACATTATTATTATTGATATTTTCCGGAATTATTGATTCAGGGATTATTGATATTTTTAAGTTATTACGCCATTGTTTTATTGCGGCAAAAATTGCTGACACACGCATATTGTACGTTGTACGAGTAATCTTCTAGGAATGCACGGCTATATCTTCTAACCTACGCGAATATAAGTAGTACAGGTATATTGGCATATATTTTGACATATATTGGCATATATATTGGAATCAAGTACAGTCTTCTGGTATGAAGATTAAGGGGATTAATTATATATTCAATTTATTACGTCGTCTGTTGTATTTTACCAAAAAACATTTGTGACTCATATTGCAAAACGGGTAATCTTCTACTAATAATCGGACATTATAAGTAGTACGTGTATATCTTCCCATATAATTTTAGCACTTTAATTTTGACATATATTGGAATAAATGACTGTCTTCAGATTTAAAGATTACGGGTTTATTGGTATTTTCAATTTATACATGTAATCTACTAATACAGGTTATATTTTCTAATATTCGCGTATATAATTAGTACGGGTCCCATACAATTTTAACGCTTTTATTTTGCATATATTGATTCAATTCCGTATTTTTTTTTATATTTGCTTACATAAGGGGTCCAAGATGTTTTATTCTTCTGATATGTCCATGAAGATAATTTTATATAGCGAGAACAGAGATTCTTAAACTTCTTTTTAGGAGCATTATATTAAATATTTTAACAGAATATTTTGCTTAAACATGTCATTTAGTATACTATAAGAATTTGGGCATGATTATGAATTTGAAGTTTCTTTATATTATATACTCCGTACGAAGAACGGGTATGCTGCTAGTCTATATAAATAAAAATGAAAATCTGTCTGTCTGTCTGTCTGTTTGTTCCATCATCACGGGAGAACGGCTGAACCGAATTTGATGAAATTTTGTGGGTAGCCTAGAAATTGCCCCACTTAAAATTTAGTCCGTATTTTGAGTTTTTACGAGCAGTGGTTCTCGAGATATTAGTAAAAAACAAAATTTTCGTTTGTCTCATCATCACTGGAAAACGGCTGAACCGAATTTAATGAAATTTTGTGGATAGCTTTAAAATAGCCCCCCATAAATTTTGTTCAAGTTTCGAGTTTCTAAGATCAGGGGTTGTCGAGATATTAATGAAAAACGGAAATTTTCCTTAGCAGATCTACTCTCCAACTCCGTGGTTTGTCCAAACGGAAAGGATGAAAATCGTTTGTTTAAAACGCCAAAATGAAATAAAACTTTATTTCCGAGTTTGGTGCAGGATATTTGCATTAATTAGTCACTTTAGGAAAGCATGAATTGTTTGAAACATGAATTTAAATGGAAAAATCTACCTCCATGGTTCATCTTTCACAAATCTTTACTCAACGATGAAAAATATAAAGAAATCAAAATGGTTATTTAATTTCACATTTTATGAGGAAGATTCTATCTTATATCATGTTGTTCGGCAATGGAATGAAATTAAATGTGTTGGTAATATTTATTATTATTTTTTCTAATTGTATAATAAATAAGTGGATGTAAAAATATATTTTATTAATGAACGGTTTGATTGTTATTTTAATTATATATATTGCGGACTGCGTACATCACTTTCATTTATTTAAGCAAAGAGGTTTCAAGCTCATATATTGTGTTTAGCTAATAAACTCATATATTGTGTTTTCCCAATAAATTCATTTAGCCGACTGCTGAAGCAGAATTGTCTCCAAATTGATAAAAATGGCCCAAATCAATGAAATTAAATTTGTTTTTTTAGAATAGAGTACTGAAATGATGTTTCTGTAGCATTTGTCGGTCAGTCCATCTATCCTACTTAGTAACACATTTATGGAATTTTTTTAATATCACCAAATTGGTAAAAATATTTTTAAATCCATAAAAATATCATGAAATTGATAAAATCGCGCTTAATAAATGAAATTAATTGTGTTTTGTTAGGGGATAGTATTGTGATGATGTTTCGTCAATTTGTCGCAAAATGGGACTATCAGTTCTATAGTCCCACTTGGCGATATATTTGGCGATTTTTTAAGTTATCGCTAAATTGACGAAAATGTCGCCAAACCTTCCATGGAGATTGCCTTAATCAGATGATATGATTTCTATCAATTTATTTGAAGCAAATGATATCATGTCGCTTAGCAACGGACCCAATATGTTATGCGGCATACGATTTTTATTAAATCTTTTCCGATTTGAATAATAAAAATATGTATATAAAATAAATTTCATTGACATTGCATTTTTGACTGGATAATATCAATTACGGGCTTCAGATTTAAACATCATTATTATTGGTATTTTCGGGGACTGTTGCTTCAGGGATTATTGATATTTTCAAATTATTATGGAATTGTTTTATTATGACAAAAATTGTTGAAACTCATATATAGTACGTTGTACGAGTAATCTTCTACAAATGCATGGGTATATCTTCTAATCTACGAGAATATAAGTAGTACAGGTATATTGGCATATATTTCGATATATATTGGCATGTATTGGAATCAATTACGACCTTCTGGTATTAAGATTACGGGGATTTTTGATACTTTCAATTTATTATGTCATCTTTTTTATTTTGGCAAATATTTTTGAGACTCATATTGCAATACGGGTAAGCTTCTACTAACACACTGGAATATTTTCTGATCTGCGACAATATAAGTAGTACGGGGTTGTATATATTGATTCAATTCCTTTTTTTTTGTAAATTTACTTACAAAAGGAACCAGGATGTTTTATTCTTCAGATCTGCCCGTGAATATAATTTTTCATAGTGAGAACAGATATTCTTAAACTTCTCTTTATGAGCAACAAATTTAATATTTTAACAGAATTTGCACATAATTGCGAATTATAAATTTCTTTATATTATATACTCCGTACGAAGAACGGGTATGCTGCTAGTAAAAAATAAAAATAAAAATTTGGAAAGAAAATTAAACATCGAAATTCATATTTGTGCTGATAATAATTTATTTAGAAAGAGAAACTATATATGCTTAAAAATTTCATTTGCTAAAGTGTTCTTTAAGTGATTTTAAATGAATGTACACTACTATTCATTTTTACCGTAGTCACTAGCTAGCGTTCTGTGGATGTATACATTTACTAGAAACATGTATACATTTACTAGTGGATGTTTACATTTTTGCAGTGTATATGCGAACTAAAACGGAACGGTACATAACGAATTTACATAAAAAAAACTCGTGTATATATTTTATTAAAAGTGAATAATTTATTTTTCAGCAAATTAAAAATATGTATGAAAAGCTAAATTTAGATATATCTTACTAAATAATTTAGGGACCAAACGATTGTAAATTTCTAAAATAACCGTTTTTAATACAGAAATATTGCAAATTTCCGTACTTCTAAACATATTAGTATTTCGTTTTGTTTTGGAAACGTAAGAGCAAAATGTTACGTAAGACGTCACGTGCCCATGCTATAGTCTCGACTTATTATTTCTCAAGCAGCGTCTTCTCGGGGAAAGAACCAGTCTAAATTTAAACAGCAGCCGCGCAGATTGCGGAAGGCAGTTGGAGCTGGCAACCAGGTTCTTAAAAGAGCGAAGTGCGAAGCACGATATGGTACGTGGAACGTGGCGTGCGTGGCTGCAGCCTATGGTAGAAAGGGTGAACCATATGCAGTCTGATTTATTATTTATAAACTACGTTAGTGGGTGTTTATGATTGTCTACAGTTTTAAAAATGAACTTGTTGTTTTTATCAAAATAAGCCTGCGTGTGCATTCCGCCACCTTTACAAGCTACATTTTGCCATTAATAGTCATTTGTCAACAGCAGAAATGCGTTGTAACATATGGCTTTATTGGAATCTAATCCATACAAATAGAGATCTCATCACATACAAAAGATAAAACATCAAGAACAAACAAAGGCAAACAGGGGTATACAGAGAACAGCGCCAATGCAAGAGACAAGAGTCCAAGGACGCACACGGCGAAGAGAGAGCAGACATTCTTTATCATTCCATAAGATTCCTAGCATCCCAATAACGTTTAATGACATCTTCCTGGCGCTGGACATCCCTATCCAATCCTGGAAACCCAAGAAAATGCTCTGAGTTCATTCTGTCAACATTACATATTTTGGCACATGTTCGTGGGGAGAACACCTATTCTATTTCGGTGCTCTGCTAAACAATCATGTCCGGTTTTCAATCTAAAATTGACAACCGCTTCTTTACGTGGTCTAGCGTTGAAAAATTTCCAATTATCTTGTATATCAAGCCACTTTTTGCCCCCGAATTTAGTCATAAGGTTATCTTTATAAGTGTTTATCATGTCTCTATGTACAAACTTTTTAAAGGATTCCGGTGGGACAAGTATTTGATTAATGTTTACATTATTTCCCTTCTTGACAAGCAGATCAGCTGCTTCGTTTCCGTTGATTCCCACATGGGGAGGTATCCATTGAAAAACAATCCGTTTATCTCTACTTCTCAAGTATTTTATATCTTTCTTTATTTGAGTTATTATCGGCATTTCAGAGTGATGGTTTGCTGAGACGACCTGGATAGATGCACTGGAGTTCACACATATTACAACCTTAGAATAACAGTTATTATTAACTCTGAATATCAAGTTGTTAATAGCCAAATGAATAGCAAAAATTTCAGAGTCAAAATTGGTTATATATTTCCCTACAGGTGCATATTGAGAAAACAATTCCCAATAAACACCCGCCCCAGCTACAGCAGCAATGTAAGCTTTGTATAACAGCAATCCAATAAACTTTTTGTAACAATAGCACTGTAAGTTTTTTAAGTAAGTATATTTTATAACAGTAGCACTTAAGGGTTTATATTATAATTTTACTATGTTCATTTTAGGAACGCAGTCTTATTTCGCCCCACTAACTCTTCATGTCCGAAAATGTGTATCCGAAAATATACTCGCCATGTCTGAAAAATTGTATATTATACATCACGTGACAAACCCTGACTTCAGTAGTATTTAGACTAGATTGTATGCGGACTTGATTGACTACAGACGTGATCATGTTTTCTATCTAATACGAGCATAAAGCTGAGAAAAACAAAACCAACCAAAATGTAAGATTATCTTCACGTAAATAATGTTTCGAGTAAACTAATTTGACATAACAATACTTTTTATATGTGGATTAATTCTTGACTTTTAAGACATCTTGTGTCAGTGATACTAAAACAATGATAAAGTAAATGTACCTTGTAAGATTCGAGTACAGTCATCTGGATCACTGCACAAAAAATTGCACCTACCTAAAAAAGAATTAGGAAAAATAAATGTTAATAATATTTTTCAACAAAATATATATAAAGTGTAAACCTTTAAAATTACAATATATAAGGAAATGAAAAATATTACACTATATAAGGAAAGGAAAATATGTAATATATAAGGAAATAAAATATATTACAACATATAAGGAAATGAAAAATATAATATATATAAAGGCAATGAAAATTATAATATATAAGGAAATAAAAATATTATAATATATACACACACATCTTGTATGTATATATATATATTAGAAGAAAGAGAGTATTACAAGATATATTTATATATAGTGTTGTATTTGTATATAGCATTGCACAGACACTTAGTACACTTGTATATTTTCGTTTTATGATTTTCGTTTTACGTTTTATTATATATATATTACAAGAGAGCGAGAGAGAGTATTTAATATACAGTATGCTTTTCATTAGACAATTCGAATATTCTATTCATATTTCTATCTTTTGTTCTTTTATTTACGATTTAGAAAATCCGAATACTAGCATCGTAATTGAAAAATGCACTACATCTGAAATAGAAGAATATATTTTTTTCGTCGCGGTACTTGAAGACAGACTGGAAACGAACAACCAGAACCTCTCAAAGATAGTTATTAAACGTGAAAAGAATACGTGGTATATATCTTTGCTTTTATTTTTGAATAAAGATTTGAAATTAATGTGGTAGAAAATTGCTTCCTTTGAACTTCTTTCAGTTTTAGTTTAACTCTTTTGCAAGAGTCGTTTTCGAGAAAAAGACCTTGCAGTGGATGTCAATTCAGCCATGAAATCAACAGCTTCAAAAGAAATCTGTATAAAATTGCACGCTAGTATTTCATTTTGAAAACGAAAAGCATATTAATAAATTTATTTGTTATAAAAATGGTATTTTGATACCCATGATATTAAACAGTTATTTCATTAAAATTTTCCCACTTTCTTCGTTCTATTCCTTTGGGTGCTCTTATGCTTCGTTTCAACCTATTTTTCGTTTTGTTCATTTATTCTACCGCAAAATCAATAGAATACATAAATATGAACATTGGAAATTTGGTACATTTGTAGAGAAATTTTAGTGGGAACAAACACACTGATGTAAACCGTTTTTCGATTTAAAATTTCTTTTAGGAAATATTTAATGTCAAACTCAAAGGAAGAGTATTTGAGATTTGCATCTTGGACAGACTAGCAATAGCAAGATCTGAAATTTTTGTTGGCATGTACTTACATGTTGAGATTTTGCATACTTGAGGTTTTGCATGTAGTTGAGTTTTTGCTTGGCTGTGCCTTTTTTTTTTTTTTTTTAAATCGATTTGGCTAATGAGTTATTCAATTTCTACGCACTTCTAAAGTAAAATTTTTCTTTTCCACGGGCGAAGATTTAATGGGTCGAGCCAATTACCAGCTTCTCTATGATTGGTTTCTTGCAGAAGTGTTACAAAATGTTTGAGTACGGAGTTATTGAATCATTGAAAGCATTAAAAGTTTAGATAGTGAAATCTAAATATGAGTAAAATGCTATTTAATGCACTCGGGACAATATGAAATGTTGACAGTTATATGACTTACCGCTCATTCTTACAAAGAAACAGAGCGTTTCGCAACTAATGTTATCATAAATATTACGATTGAATTGTTATGTAGCACAACGACTATATGTTACACTGTTGTACATCTCTCTATGCTGAAAACAGAACACTATAATTTGCAACTGAATTAAGAACAAATGGCAAAACGCATAGTTATGAAATTTTGCCGTTTGTTCGTAATACGAAAAGCAATCTTTCTTAATAAAAAGCGGCACCAAAGAGTCCGCGGTAAAGAATTCGCGAGCGCCAGGAAGTAGGAGACGAAGCCTTCCAACTCACGAAGCGAGTTTCGGGGTTGGCGAACGAAGCGAGCTGGGGGATGAACTATGTGAAATTGAAAATGTTTGCCAAGCGAGTTAAAGGGGTTTGTGAACGTTAACTAATAATGGGGCGACGTTTCAATTGTTCACTGTGCCTGCGGCAGAGAATGGAGGGAGGATCCCCGAGATTTTGCTAGCGTCAACGAGCATAGGACATGTAGGCGGTAGTGTGCGCTGACTGGATTGAAAGAGTTATCGAAGCGAGTTCCTAAGTTGGTGAATGTCAATCAATAAGGGACGGTCCACAGCAGGCGTATTACGCCTGCGTATCAGGCGGCACAAAAGTGCCCGCTAAGCGAGTTACTAGTGTGGACAAAAATAGAGATCAGGAGGCGGAGCCCCCTATTATATCAACATTTAATAATCATCATTTCAGGAATATTGCATAAGTTACATCTAAATACGAATATTGAAAAATTTTAGGTGGAACTTAGACAGTTTAACGTTTTCCACTGCAGCCGTCTTCATGCGAAGTACGATCACATTAAACGTGTGGGTGCGTAAGTCCTTCCGAGAGGTTGGTGGTAGGGGAAGGAGGGTTCAGTCCCTGTGGATGCCTTCCCCACTGGGTTCCGGTTTAAATTGGGTGGCACTTCCCGGCCGTCCAAACAGTTACCTTACACCTTTCTGGTAGGTCGGACGATCTGGGTCTCAACAACAACAACTTCAATGTTTTCCTTGTTTTAAATAGGGTTACGGCCTACAATACATGGTAACGTATAGGGAAAGTATTGGAATAGTGTCGAAAATCGCAACTCGAGTTTTCGACGGAACTACGCGTTTTAGGACTTCTAGAACAAAAACATAAAAACGGTTTTTACAGTGACGTCTGTGTATGTGTGTCTCTGCAATGTAGATATCCACTCTAACTTAAATACTAATTGAACATATTTCCTAAAACTTTATAGGTAAATCGTAATGCTGATGTTATTTAGGTTTTGGTACGATTCGGGATGAAAGAACTCGCCTTTTTTTGCAGAATGGCCAGAAAAAATCGTCAAAATCTAAACTAAAAGACTGCTTATGCTGAAATTCATCCATTAAATGCTTATCTTGAGCGCAATTTTTAACGATGAAATGTATAAATCAACTCCAATACGCTCGGATTAGCGGTTCTCGAGATAATTTAGTTTTTTTGCATTTTCTTTACGCCGCTTTTGAAAATATGTCCAATTACCAAATGAAAACGATAATTGAAATGAAAGTGCAAATTCATCATTTCATATAATTATGCTTGTTATATGTTGTGCAATTCAACTCAATTTAATGAATTATTAAAGAAATAAAGAGAACATAAATTTGAGCCTGTGGGGAAAGTCGTGTACTTGTGATATTAGTTTTTTTACATTTAATGCCCTTTGAGCTTTCTATAAATATATCTAAAGTTCCTTTATCAACGTACTTTTCACAATCTTTTCTTGCGAAACAGTTTAATATAACAAATATAAAGTAATGCAATCGTATTTCAAATTTTCATTTACAATTTTAAATATCCATGTACCATAATTGAAAAATGCACCCTATTTGGAACGGAGACATTTTTCCCCGTTTGTATTTCTTTCAAACTTGGAGAAGAACAAAGAAAGCAGAGCTAGGGCAGTTATTAAATTTGGCAAGCAAACGTAGGATACTTTGTGTGTGTGTGTGTGTGTCCTTTCTTTTTGAATAAGGATTTGGAATTAATGTGGTAGAAAATTGTCCCCTTTTGTTCGAAATTTCTTTCGTGTTCCAGTTGAACTGTTTTCGGAGAGTCATGCTCCAGAAAAATATTGTGTAGTTGAAACTGATTCACCCGTGAAGGTAATAGCTTTCAAAAATAATGTATTAAACTGAACATTAGTTATTTTTGCAATTAGAAAATTAACTATGTAGTAATAAGTTAAGTTGATATGCATTCATTTCAATACATTCCATTAAGTTTTCTCTGGTGGAGAATGTTATACATCTAATCCACCGAATCGAATAGTTGGCCTAATTAATTTCTTTTAAGCCCATTTTTCTTTTCTTATAGTACATCTTACATAATAAAAGAAGATGTTTGTTTGTCAGTGTCTTCTGTAATACATACTCTAAGCCTTGGATACCAAAGCGGTTACCTTACTAATTCCAGATACAAATTTCCCGTCGTCGTTTTCTAGCACTTTACAAAATAGTCGAAAAGTGTTTATGACTTTGGTCATTCTGTCTGTCGATCTGTCTGTCCGTTATCATAACAACTGCCGTAAAAATAACTTAATCAAAATGAAATTTTAGTATGTTGTTGAGACGGTCTGTGGTACATATTGGAATGTACATAAATAATATCACACAATTAGCTTTGGATTGAACCCAGGAAATAAGGGAATACATTGGAATATAAAGGAAATACATTGAAACTTATGGGACCTAATTTTTCAAACATGTTTTAAGAAAGTTAAAATTCAGAACTTGCTTCGAAAATTTTAGGAAATATTGAAATTATCCCATGAAATATATAAAAAAATTTCAGCAATATAGATAGTTCATCATCAATATAGATAGTTCGATAGTTCATCAAATAAAATTTAAATAATAATTACCGTCATATAATATGATGCGCTCTTTTATATTTATATTTAGTGTTGTATCCGTCCTAAAACCGCTTTAGTTTTGCATATTTTCTGTGCATCTATATTCTCCGCCAACGCAATCACGATAGTTTTGAATTTAAATGATCATCACACTTTGATTAATTCTACAACCAAGCCTAATTTTAATGGATGCAGAATGTAAACAAGTGATTGTAAGATGAGTTGCATAAGAATTTCTGAATTTTGTCACCTAAAATTATTTATGGATTTCTCTGTATGAATAAAGTATTCGCTGCTTTTACATAGAGAGCCAGACGATGCACTCGTATATTTCGATGACGTCTTTTGAATAAAGTTCATTTTTTCCGATTAAATTTTAAGTTTTGAATAATTATTGTAATTCAGTTAAATTATTGTAGTTCTATGGCAATTAAAAAGATATCACAGCTGAATGTATCGCATTTTTCAGATGTTTAAATTAAATTGCTTTTCAGTTGGAAAGTGCTTCATAATTTATGCTTCATGTATGATTGATTTTTCTTGTTTTGTTTCAAACCAATTTATTTATAAATTATGACATTTTAAAACCAAAAATAGTCCATTTTCCGCCATTTTGCCAAATCTATTTACCCATTGCATCTGCAGAAGATCCAATCCCTCGTTCTGGCGTTCCAGGTTCTGCAAATAATATTTCAGACGTTCTGTCTATACATGGATTGCAATAAATTTCCGTTTTTCTGAATTCATCAATTTACAAGATACGATTTCAATTTTTTGTATCATAGAATTATTTCAATACTAGCTGTGCCAGCGCAGAACACCTGTGCTCTAAGTATCTGCGAATTTTTCGTTGATAGGACTCTGAAAATTACAATGTTATTATTGTTTAAGTTTTGCATTTCCTCTTTAGCTGAGATGATTTTCCGACCATTCTACGGCCTGTCAATGTCTGTCAGCTAAATTTCTCAATGCTTTCCTCTCAATAGCTTCATAAACAATTTCATTGGCACTGCATGCCCTTGTACGTGAATTATTACAAAGTGAACTAACTTCCTGTCTTAACGCCGTTTCAAAATCAATTAGAAACAATAAATCACTTTGGCTGTTATAAGCATAGGCGGCGCCAGGAGGTGTGCTAGGGGCGCTTGAGCACCCCCATTAAATACTGCGCAAACACTTCTTTGCACTTACAACTTTTTACTTAACAAACTATTGTCTTTATTGATGATGATTTTTGGCATCATACCAAATAAATATATCATAATACATGACAGAACCATAGCTGGGAGTATGAACTTATGCTACATGCATAACATCCCCAATTGTGAAAGCCTGCCTCCGCCCATAGAGGATGGACACGAGTGTTAATAAACAACCTGCGTAGTAGAATGCGCAGAAACGTAAAGGCAAAAGGACATTATTTTTACCATAGCGTGTAATCGTAAACCGACGATGACGGCAAATAAAAATTGAAACTAAACCCATTAAAAATCGAAATTTATATTTGTGTTGTAAATAAGTTGTTTAGAATAATTGAATTACAACAAATATTTAAAGATTTATTTGCTAAAGTGATTTATTTGCTAAATATTTTTAAGTGATTTTAAGTGAAAGTACAAAAATTATTATCTCATTTTTACTGTGGTCACTGACTAGCGTTCTAAAGATGTATATATATACTAGCAAATTCTGTAATGTATATGCAAGCATGAAGGAAAGATATGTAACGATGTTTCTTAGAAAAACTCTTGTATATATTTAAATTAAAGTGAATATTTTATTTTCGGGTTAAATAAAACATCCATTAAAGAAGATAAATTTAGTAAAATTAGAGGTTAAACAATTGTAAGTTTCTAAAGTAACCGATTTTTATGTAGAAATGATGAAAATTTTCATACTGAAGCAAACGAGTATTTTGTTTTGGATACGTAAGAGCAAAATTGTCTGTGTGACGTCACTTGTCCATGTTCTATGGTTATAAGTAAATAGCAAAGTTATTATAAATGAAAGTGAGTATTATTCCCTCATTATTATCGTTTGCCAAGTGGGGAGTACACAATAACTGACTATTTCGAAGTGGAGTCACTTTTAATTCTTTGGTTTATTTTTCAAAACCTTGAGGAGTAAAATTGTTAATGATTTTTAAAACTTATAATTTTATTCCAACTTCGATCGGCAAAAGTACCCATATTCTACTCTAAAAATATATCACTTCATAGAGTTCAAAATCGTTCGTATCAGCTTCATTCACCAGAGTAATGCAATTCTTTGTTACTTTCCCTGCAATACATGGTAATGTACAGGGAAAGTATTGGAATCACGTCAAAAATTGCAACTCGAGTTTTCCTCGGATCTACACGTTTTGAGACCTCTAGAATACGAAAAAACTATTTTTAGTGTGGCGTCTCTCTGTGAGTCTGCCTGGCTGTCTGTATCTGTTTCTGTCTGTCTGTCTGTCTGCCGGGCTGTCTGTATCTGTTTCTGTCTGTCTGTCTGTCTGTGTGTTTGTTTGTGCAATGTATGTATCCACTCTAACTCAAAAACTAATGGACCAAATTTCATAAAATTTGGTAGGTAAGTTACTTGTGTGTGATCCTGGTGCTGATTAGTTTTTGGTACGATTCGAGATAAAAGAACCCGATATTTTTGCAAAATGGCCTGCAAATATTTCCTGTATCCACACTAGCTGAAAAACTAAAAGATTAAATTTGACAAAATTGGGTGGATATGTCACTTGCGAGTTACCCTGGTGCTGATTAGATTTTGGTACGATTCGGAAAAAGGAACCTGCCTTTTTTTTGCAAAATGGGCCGCAAAAATCGTCAAAATCTAAAATAAAATAATACATATACCCAGATATATCAATTAAGTGCTTGTTGTATGCGTAATTTTTAACGCCCAAAAGAATAAGACCCACCTCAATACACTAGGACTAACTGTTAACAAGATTTTCGCTACATCACTTTTGAAAATTAAATTAAAAGTGAAAATTCAATACAATTTTAAATAATTATGGTTGTTTATTTGTGCAATTAAAATCGATGTTAAGAATTACTGAAGAAGTTGAGAACGCCAATATGAGTCTGCAGGAAAAGTCATGTACTGCCCACATCATATTTTTATCTTTGTAGTTCCAACAGTTTTGAAAAAATACACCAAACAGAACAGAAAACAGACGGTTATTAACTGTAAAAGCATCCTTAATACATATTTTAGCGTCTGGTCCTTCTTTAATAAAGGTTCGAAATTAATGTTGCAGAAAATTATTATTTTTTTTTTTACCCGAAACAGCTTTCATATCCAGTTGAAATCTTTTGTGAGACTTTAACTCCAGAGAGTATCCCGAAATTGAAATCAGTTCATCTGTAATAAAGTTAATAACTTTGGGAAAAAATGAATTTAAAAGGAACGACATATAAATAATTAGTTTTGTTGTACATGAGAGTTTTTTCTTATTCATTAATATAAATATTTGCCTTAATTTTGCTTTGATACATTTATCCATTTCTCAAATTAGGCTATAGGCCATTTTTTGTTTACTTTCGTTTTAAAATGTAAACTAGTTTTTAAATTATTTTTTTTATTTTCTTAGTGTAGAATATTGCCGTTAAGAATCGTAAACAATTCAGTCTAAAAAGTGTTATATTGTCTCTTGTTTGCCTCTCAAGTTCATGACAGTGTTTCCTTCTGGACTTCTTGGCCGGGTCGAGGGGAGACGAATGAGAATTTTAGGAAGGGGTGGGGGTGCAAGTTTACTATTTGCTCTATATAAATATATAATTACATATATGGAATTTTTAACTGCTGTATTTACATATACATAAGTAAATACATATATATATATATATATAGTATTTACAGCGACATTATATTATATATATATATATATATATATATATATATATATATACATATATATAATGATTATGCTATTATCTGTAAAAATTTCTATATACAATTTTACAATGTCTATTACATTATTTAAAGAATAATAGTCTTGTTAAACTTGATTCACACTCTATTATTAGTAACAAACAAAAAATTATCAATATCTATAGTGATTTAAATTGTAATTATAAATTTTTGAAATTTCCATAAATTGTGTTTATTCCTAAATTTCATAAAATTATATTAAATTTGGAACTGTCACTAGTGGTCATAATTCCTATTCTACCACTACTAGCATATTACTACTTAATATTTTAAACGTAATAAATGATAGTTTATGATATACTAGTAATAAATACTTTATTCTGAATAACAGTAAATAATTAAAGACTAAATTAACATATTTTGGTAAACTTATAGGTTTTCAAACTTTTGTCTTTAAAAATATTTTTAATAATATTAATATTAATATTTTATTATGTAATATTAGCTCTTTATAATACTTTTATTAGTAATCACTCTAATATTATTAAATTTAAAACATTTTCTAAACTTCTCCACTTTGTACTATTCAATAATTATATTTCTCAAGGTAATAAATTATACTTACAAGTCTCTGGGGTTCCACAAGGCGGCTGTAGTATCAGTATGTTATCTAATTTATACCTTTATCATTAAGAAAATACTTTTATTTTAACTGATTTTAAATTTTACAGATATATTGATGATCTGGTTTGTGTAGTATTTACTGACGATTATGCCATAAATATAGATTTCTTTTCGGATAATTTGGAATTAATGCCTAATGAAGCATCTATTAGTAATAGTGTTAACTTTTTGGATATTAATCTAATTATTGGACCAACAGACAGGATAGTTACTAATTTATATAATAAAAAATACTATTTTTATTTTAATATTAATAAATTATTACCATTTAATTCCTGTAACTCGATACAGTTGTTTAGAAATATTATACTTAATCAACTTTTTAGAATTTATAGATTATCAGGCAAAAGAAATTTCATGTTTTGCACATAAATAACCTAAAAAATACCAGTATATTATATAAATATCCATAATATTTAGTAAATGGTATAGTTAATAAGTTAAAATTAAATTAATATTCTTAAATATTCTCCTTAGTATCTTATATTAACTAATTATCTACTTTCTCCTGTATTCGTATTACAATGTATTTGCATCCTCTTAGATTTAGCCTTCTTATTTTTATTATTTTCCACGCCTCTTCATTACGCTTCTGGTGAATTTATTACATTTTATATGAAATACTGTTATTTATATCTCACGATTGCCAACAGTTGATCTCTACTTTTATCTTCTGCGAATGGCAACAGTAGTCTCGTTATTTACTGCTTTAGGAGACGACATGTGCAGCGTTTTCTCAGGTAAAATATCTTTGATTCCTAATTTATATTTCAATATTTAATTTTGCAGGCCCAGTAGACGGAGTGATTTAGTTAATGGCAAGTTCGAACTTCCGTTATGTTTGTTTACGAAATCAAAACTTGTTAATATGTATGTATATTTAGGTCCAACTATATATCTCGATCATTGAAAAACATTCAGAAATCACTGAGAAATTTAATCAGGTACGGCAGAACGATGAACATAATTTACCGAGGCCCTTTACTTAACCCACGAAAACATTACTTTTTTCTAAAATTCAAACATACGTTAAATAGATAATGCCTGACTTTCGCTCCATAATGTATTAAACAGTTAGAATTTCATATTTAGAAAACGTCAATATCGTTTGAGACAATGATTCAGATGGCGCTGGGATAAGATAAGTAATCTTGTTTTTTATGCATTTCTATGACGAAAGATCTAAAATATTTAATTAAACTGTCACTTTTGTAAAAATAAATTATTAGCGTAATGCAAAGTAGAATTGAGACAATAAAACATATTCCTATGTATAAAAAAATTATTTTACCTTTCAATTTATTTTTATCTCCCTATATTCTGTACTCTATCCTACAACTGCGAAAAAATACTGGGTAATTATACTCATAATTAGGAACCCTTAATTTAAAAATAATCAAAAATATATACACTCAAAATATATCACTACGCCTTTCCATTTTGCAACTAAGAATATCAGGTACTTTGCTGACACCAGCTACACTTAGATATAATCCTCAAAGCTTTATGGCATTTTCATACGTTTCATAATCTTTATCGTATGAGCTTCATCTCCTTTTTAACTCCATGGCAATGCCTTTACTTCATTAACGTCAAAATAATGGTGTACAATATCCACTTGCCATTGAATTAACATTACTAAATTGTAATTGAGCACTTTTGGTGACATATGAGTTCATACAGTCAGCGTCAAAATGCAAAACTACTATGAAAAATATCTCCTCTCGTTATTGGAACGAACTAAATCAGCGAGAATGGTGTTACTAGATTTGTTGCATAAAATTGCATATGGAAAGTAAACACATTGGATGATACATAATTTACGATACTACTTTTTGAATTCTATGCAATTTCTATAAACTTATTTTAAAAACGTGCAAAATCTCAAGAACGGTTCATGCTAGCATTCTAAAGTTTTTGTCGTTCGGTTTTTAAGGGAAAATTACGTTTGAAATTTTTTTCATTTAACAGCATTGAAAGTCTTGATTTTTTAAAATATTTTCAACAATTTTTCGAAAATCGTTCAATAGCTCGAGAATAGTTTATGCTAGCGTTATGACATTTGTATTATTAACTTTCCAATGAAAAAATTGCCCATAAAATGATTACCTATTTATCATTGTTATAGAAGTCCTGAATTTTTTATGATTTCAGAAAACTATTCGAAAATTGAGAGGTGGGGGAGTCTTTGGAGCATTCTGGCTGCAAAATCGTACTAAATTAGTTTACAAAACGCTCTATTCGTTCTTGAGATATCGTGGCTTTCATAGACTCTCTCTCTCCCTCTCTCTTTCTTTCTTTGTCTCTATCTCTCTGTTCCTCTCTCTTTCTTTGTCCCTCTTTCTGTCTGTCTCTCTCTCTCTCTCTCTCTCTCACACACACACACACAGTCATATCCTCAAAATCATTCGATTCGAGTTCAGAGACACTTGAAACATGATCTTCGGTTTAAAACTATAATTCGAGCTTTCGTCGTCCCTGTCACCATACATTCCTTATACATTGCACTATATACGTAGAGAAAGTAATATTTATGACTAAAACATGCTTAGAAGTATCTAACTTAATACGCCGATTTTATTAAAATTAAATATGTTACTGTAATTTCAACTTCAATTTTTTGTAAACTTTGCAAAATCTTATTTTATAAAATGTTTTCTAAAAACCTCTTTAAACGAATAATTTTTTAGATTAATTTTAAGTATTGCATTCGCATTTCAAACTTATATTTAAAATTCTAAGTATCCAAATGCATTTACCATAATTCACATCATCTTAAATTTCACATCATCTGAAGCGGATAAGTCTTACTTGATATATATTTCTAGTTAGATTTCTTGCTTGTTTCATATCTTGCTAGTTAGTTTCAAACCGACTTTAAATGAACAAACATAATAGATTAAGATATTTATTAAACGTAAAAATATAGTTAGGATACATTTTGGCTGTGTCAGTCTTTCTTTTTTCTAAAACTTGGAATTAATGTGGTAGAAAAGTACTCTCTTGCTTCAATCTTTTGCTTGAAAGTCTTTTGTGCTATTGAAAAAGACCTTGCTTGAAGTCAAGCGTGAAGTTAGAAACTTTGAAAAGTGTATCTAATTGCACGTTATGCTTTTTTTTTATTTTTGGCCAGTCAATACGTATAAAGGAATGACATTGTTAGAAAGAATATTCATTTTATGCATTAATTCAAATAATCCATAACTTATTTAGTTATGTTACTTTTCCTAACAATGCACGATAATGTATAAGGAAAGTATTGTAATGGTGTCGAAAATCGTAACTCGAGTTTCGAGGGATCTGCACGTTTTGAGAACTCCAGAACTCGAAAAACTACTTTTTGCGTGACGTATGGTACGCGTCTATCTGTGTAATATATGTATCTAATCTAACTGAAAAACTAATTGGTCAAATTTCACAAAATTTAGTAAATAAGTCATTTGTGTACATCTTTATTATAGCTGAACCCACAATTACGATTACGCCAAGGTTTTAAAAATCCAATACGAAATGGTGAACGTTAGCGAAAGAGCAATATGACGATAATATAAACATGTTCTGTTTTTTTAGGACTGCAAATGTTTGGCGACATTTTACAACTTACCTTGGCGATACATCTAGGTCGCTTGGTAATTTATCTTCGGAGGTCGGTATAATAAGGAAGTATACCAAAATAATTTTAATTCCAATCACTATTTATTAGCTGCGAACTACAGAATAAAATACCATCCAGACATACACACACGCTTTGCTGGTTTTTGGCGAGACTGTCTGTTTTCCATTCGTCAAACCAAACGAAGCCAAGATAAACAATATTTCATCATTTATTGTCACCTGTATTTTATGAATGAGTTGCGGTTTAAAAAAAAACAGTTTTGGCGCTTTGCAAATAAAGCAAAATAGTTCTAATTTCAATTAGCAGATACCATCTTCGATACAGCCTTTTGGTTGCAGGTTCTGCTAGCTTGTACTAATGATTTTACAAAATCATTCATTATGTAAAATATACTTTTAAAATATTATCGGTCTTCATGGGCTGTACGAAAAAAATATATTTCAGTTTCTAATTTTTTTTTTTAATATAATACTTTTTGCTGAGAATACAATTGCAGTATTATACTAAAGACTGTCCAAATGGTTGCAATCAGAGATTAAGATAACGCCTCGATAAGCGTATTTCACGCTATAAAATAAGTAAATACGCTTTATGAGTTAAGTAATGAGTGTTTTTAAGCACCGAATTTGTCAAGAAAAAAAGCGTCCCTTTTAGAATCGCAAATTAAATAGATTTGGTTTGAAATTAAGAAATATGCTACGAACAAAGAGTCAAGTTTGTTAAAACATTTTGCACTGATTATCTCCATCGTACTTCAAATAGTTGACCGTGTTAATTGAATCTTCCAAAGTAATGATATTGATTTTTCAACAGTTAGAAATGAATTGTTTCCAACAATAAATCGGCTAGAAATTATAAAAGAGGAGTCAAAAAGTGGCAAGCACTTGTCCGAATTTTTAACGTTTACAAAAACAACTGATTATTTTACGGATATGAAATTATCAGCTTGTGCAAATTCTAAAATATAATTTGAAAATGCTAAAACAAAATGTTTAGATTATTTAGTAGAAAACTTGAAAGATAGATTCAATTTAGAGAAGATGCATTTACTTCCTGATTTTGATTGGGTTTTTAATCCTAGCTCTTCAATGTCTTTAAATGTGTCTACATTGGGCTCTTTAAATAAGTTAATGAAATATTATAAATCTTACACTTCTAATACAAATTAAATGTAACAGAGGATGAATTACGGGAAATTTTTTTTCAAATGTAGTCGTTATATTGTAGAAATCCTAGCATGAAATTAAATGAGTCCTGCAAATGGATTTTGTCCTCCACAGTGGATGATATGCCAATGTATCCTGGATTTTCAGTATTTGCTCAACTAGCATTACTTATTTCCCATTCAACAGCTGTTTGCGAGAGAGGATTTTTAACACAAAATAGAACTCAAAAACGAAACAGACTGGGTGAGAAACATGTGGATGTTTTAAACTCGTCTTTCTGAACTGAGTTCAAACTTTTGTGAAAACAATGGAAATGTTGAATATAAATTTAATTTTGAGAAGGCTGTTCATTTATGGAAAAGCCAAAAGCAAAGAAGGTTAGAATTTTAAAAGGAAAAATTAAAATTGCTTTACTTAATAGGTTTTCAATTTTCTTTTTCCTTTGTTTGTTCACAACCATATGGATAAACTGAGCCAAAAATAGAGTATCAATTTAAAAATATTTCATCATGAATTATATAGTTAGTTATTTTTATGAAAAAAAACCTTTGTTAATTATACTATGACGAATTTATAATTCAAGATTATTACTCTACTTGGAAAATTGACAGGAAATTTTAAAAATGTGATCTCAAAAGTACAAAATTTAGTAAACATTGTAAAACTCATTTCATAAATTTTATAAGGTATATTAATTGTGCTATCAAATGTATATTCTATTTTGCTTATTTGCTTATTAACATAAATAAAGAGTATAGTGCATTTCTTAAATCTTATATTTTTTTCAACGTAGAAAAGTCAGAAATTTATATCCTGTTGGGCGATAACACTGTACTTTTTGTATACAAAATTCATTAAATTTAATAAATACCTGGGAATTTGAGGGTAATTGTATATTTGTTTTAAATGACTCTTCAGGAAAGCAAAATACTCCTTCTTATAAAGTCAGGGAGTATTTTTACTCTTCTGGAAAATTTCTAGCTCGATCTTTGGTTACAGTAAAGGAAATTATCAATGAGCAGTCAATACTCAATCTATTAATAAAATAATATAACAGGTAGACTTGAAATGGCTGATTCGGCTTTCTGGATACGGAAAACCTTGCTAAATAATGCCTTGTAATGTTTCTACAAAATCATTTAATATATATAAAATGCACTATCAAAATATTATCGGTATCTATAGATTATAAGAAAAAAAAATGTCTTTTAATTTTTTGGAATCTCATACTTTATCTTCTGCATAATAAAAGGCAATGGCTGTGTGTCTGTGTGTCTTATACACTATAGGCTTAACGACCGCGAGCCGCAGAGCTACGCAATTTGGCAATCGGAGACCCGGGGCGGTGGGAAGGTGACACGTGAAAATCGATTTTTAAATTTGAATTATTTTTTTGTTATTTAATGTTTTATGCGATTTCGACCGTGTTTTCACCTTTTTCCTTCACCATCCAGACGTCGTAGAAAGAAACAAATCACACGATCGGAAAGAGCAGGCAATTGCAAGGAAAAATATATCAATTTCAAATCTCAGAGACAAACTCTAATATTTTTTAAAGATTTTAAAACAAAAGTCACTTTCGGCTCAAAAAAACGAACTTTCGTTTTTAATTCTCGCATCGGAAAAAGTACCGACAATTTCGACTAATAATTTACATTTTTAGAAATCGCAAACATCAGACTTTCTTACAAGCTCAAACTGATCAAGAAATAATAAAAAGTAGCTGCAGGATCCGGATTTTAAGACTTTCCAAATTTCAATTTCTTGGCAAATACCGCTATTGAAAATTTTCACCCACAACGCAATTATTATTATATGAAATTATTATACAGTGAAATTATTATATTTATATGAAATTTTTATATTTATTAGAAAATTACGTTATATTTTAAATGATGGAATTAAGAGCTTAGCATATGGTCATTAAAAATTTAAATGATTTAATTATGGTTTTAACGTCGTTAAACTAAAGCAAACTTTGTTAACTCCAGGGGGTTATGGCGCCAGCGAGTTTGCCACGATCAGAATTTTCAAGGGTAGCGAACAGGATGGTCGCCGAAGGCGGCTAGTAAGGAGAATAAAATTATAGAATTTGACTAAGGACTGTCCAAATGACTTCAGTAAAAAATTACCTATAAGCAGTCAATCTACGACTTCCATCTATAAATACCAATTGTCAAGTGTCCTTCTGTCTGTTCGTCACGTTTTTTTCAGGCACTTCCCAAGTAGATAGTGACTTGCAATTTGGTACATGGCTCGATTATTCGATAGACCCCCCTGAAAAAATCGAATTTTTCAAGAATGTTCTCTAGACGGGGTGCTCCACACCAAAACGTTCGAAAAGTGAAATGATAGAAAAGCATGCTTTGCGATAAGATTAAGACTTCACATTTGGTGTATGGGTAAATCGTTCGAAAACAAGAAAGTATGCAATTTCAGATAGCCAGTATTTACTACTTAAGGGGGTGCACCATATCAAATTGTTCGATTTAACTAATAAATGAGAAATGGTTCCTTTAAAATTTAATAGAGGCTTGAAATTTGATATATATGCTAATCATTTGATGAAAATATACAAGACAAATATAGTTTTTCAAAAATGTGTGTTTAAGGGAGTGCTCCAGAGAAAAACATTTGAAAGGTAAATTGATGAAAAAACATGCTTCGGGATAAGATATAAATTATACATTTTGTGTACGGGTAGATAGTTTGGAACGGAAAAAGTGTACGATTATAATTTTCCAATATTTTCTACTTTAGAGGGTGCCGCACACCAAAATCTCGGATTATAGGAATAAATTAGAAACTGCTCTTTTAAAACGTGATGGAGGCTTGATATTCGGTATATGAGCGAATCATTTGATAGAAAACAAAAGAAGAATGGAGTTTTCCAAAAATGTGAATTTAAGGGGATGGATATACTCCACAGAGAAACATTCGAAAGGTAAAATGAGAGAAAAAGCATGCTTCGTGATGAGATGGAGACTTCAAATTTGGTATATGGGTAAATAGTTGGAAAGGAAGAAAGTGTGCAATATCAGTTTTCCAACATTTTCTATATTAGGGGGTGCCGCTCACTAAAATATTATATTTGCAAACAAATGAAAAGCGTCTCCTTTACAGTGTGATAGAGGCTTGAAATTTAGTATATGGGGTAATCATTTGATAAGAAAATGATGAAGACAGTTTTTCAAAAATGTTTATGTAAGGAAGGGCTACACAGAAAAAACTTCGGAAAGTGAAGTGACAGACAAAACAAGCTTCGCGATACGACAAAGATTTCAAAATTAGTGTACGGGTAGATAGTTTGAATGGAAGAAAGTGTGAAATACCAGGTTTCCAATATTTGCTAATTTAAGGGGTGCCGCACACCAATATGTTCGATTTTCCGAATAAATGGGGTACGTCTCCTTTAAATTTTGATAGAGGCTTGACATTTAGTAGTTGGGTTAATCATCTGATAAAAAACCAAAGACGAACAGAGTTTTTCAAGAATGTTCATTTATGGGTGTGCTTCACAGAAAAACGTTCAAAAGAAGAAATGATAAAATATTATGCTTCAGGATGAGATAGAAATTTTAATTTTGTGTATTGGTAGATAGTTCGAAAGGAAAAATTGCTTAATATAAGTTTTCCAATATTTGTTTCTTTAGGGGTTCTGCACACCAAAATATTCGATTTGCCGAATAAATGTGAAACATGAATTACTCAAAACTGTAAATTATTAAGGGGTTGCTTATTGCTAGACCGTGGATGTTCAACGGGTGTGCGGCTAGTTTATACTAATTGCCAAGTATCCGCCTGTCTGTCATACATTTTTAAGCATTTCCCAAGTAAATAGATACTTGCATTTTGGTACACGAGTCGATCGTTCGATAAAATCCCCTTTGAAAAATCGAATTCTTCAAAAATGTTCTGTAGAGAGAGTGCTGCACATCAAAACGTTCAAAAAGTGAAATGACAGGAAAGCATACTTTGCAATGAGATAGAGACTTGAAATTATATAGGTTTAAAAGGAGTTCAGAAAGAAGAAAGCGTGCAATTTCAGATTTTCAATATTTGCTAGTCTAGAGGATGCCGTGCGCCGAAATGTTCGATTTGACGAACAAATGAGAAACGATAACTTTAAAATTTGAAAGTCTTGAAATCTGGTATATGCGCTAATCATTTATTGCAAAAAACTCAAGACAAAAGCGTTTTTCAAAAATGTTCTTGTAAGCGATGCCCCAGAGAAAAAGTTCGAAAGGTGAAATCATGAAAAACCATGCTTCTATATGAGGTAGAGACTTCCTATTTGGTGTACGGATAGATAGTTTGAAAAGAAGTGCAATTTCAGTTTTCTGTTATTTTCTACTTTAGTGTGGGCTGTAAATCCAAATGTCCGATTTTCTGAATTATCGAGAAACGCCTCCTTTTAAAATGCAAGTAGGCTTGATATTTGGTATATGGGGCAATCAACTGCTAAAAAACAAAAAATAGAGATTTTCAAATATGTACATTTAAACGGGGGGCTACGCCACACGAAACGTTTGAAAACTGAAATAATAGAAAAAATATTCTTCGCGAGCGAATAGAAACTTCAAATTTGATGTATAAGTAGATAGTTCAAAAGAAAGAAAGCGTGCAATAGAAAATTTCCAATATTTATAATTTTGGGGGAATTCGCACACCAAAACGTTCGAAAACTGAAATGATAGCAAAACATGTTTTAAGATGAGATAGAGAATTCAAATATGGTGTATGGGTAAAGCATTCGAAAGGATCAAAGTGTGCAACTTCAGATTTCCAGTATTTTCTACTTAAGGAGGTTTCGTAGACCAAAATGCTCGACTTGTCGCATAAATGATGAACGACATTTTTAAAACTTGATAGAGGCTTGAAATTTGACACATGTCATAATCATTTGATGAATGCACTCCAGACGAATATAGTTTTCAAAAAATGTTCGTTTAAGGGGTGCTCCAGAGAAAAACGTTCGAAAAGTAAATTTATAAAGAAACATGCTTCGGGATGAGATTTTAAATGGGTTGTAAGGGTAGATAGTTTAAAAGGAAGACAGTGTACAATTTCAATTTTCCAATATTTTCTAATTTAAGAGGTATCAAAATGTTCGATTTTAGGAATAGATAAGAAACGTCCTTTCTTAAATGTGATAGAGGCTTGATATTTGGTATATGGACCAATCATCTGATAGAGAACCCAAGAAGAACGGAGTTTTCAAAAATGTTCATATCAGGGATGGGTATTCCTCACAGATACAAGTCCTCAGGATGAGTCGGACGGTCTGGGTCTTCAACACAAATACATTCGAAAGGTGAAATGATAGAAAAAGCATGCTTCGCTTTGAGATAGAGACTTCAAATTTAGTGTACAAGTAGATAGTTGGAAAGGATGAAAGTGTGCAATTTCAGTTGTCCAACATTTGCCATTGTAGGAGGTGCCGTATACTAAAATATTCAATTTGACAAACAAATGAAAAACGCCTCTTTTCCAATGTGATAGAGGCTTGAAATTTGGTATCATCTGATAAAAAACCAAAGACGGATTAGTTTTCCAAAAATGTTAATTTATGGGTGTGTCCAGAGAAAGACGTTCGAAAGGGGAAATGATAAAATAGCATGCCTCGGGATGAGGACTATAACTTTGTGTACGCGTAATTAGTTTGTAAGAAAGACGTGTGCAGTTTAAGTTTTCTAATATTTTCTTCTTTAGGGGGTTCTGCACACTAAAATATTCGATTTGCCGAATAAATGTGAAACGCCAATTAATCAAAAATTTACATTATTCGGGGGTTACTTAATGCGACACCGTTGATTTTCGACGGGTAATCGGATAGTGTTATAATATAAGATTTAGACTTAAAATGGTAGAATTCGTGCCAATGTGAAATCCACGCGGAAAAGATTTTCAATTTCCGTATTTTTCATTGGACATTTTAGTATCTGTTAAAATAGTGATTTGGAATGAAATCATATGTTTAAAAATGTATTCCCGTATTTTATATTTATTGCAAATAAACCACTATTTCAGTGCCTCCCTGAAAACTCTGGATGATATAAATGGGAGCAGACAAATGTGGGCGTGGCCTTTGTCTTATCATCGCGGGAGAACGGCTGCACCGAATTTTTTCTTGACATTCAGTAGGCCCCACTTAAAATTTAGTCCATTTTCCGGGTTTCTAAGCTTGGGTTGTCGAGATATTAATAAAAAATGTAAAATCAAACCTTCCACAAAAAAAGTATTATGCGGAAGAAATTTTTTACCGGCCACACATGAAGCTGTCATAAGCCTTATGGTTGGTGGTGTGGTCTGGGTTTTCAACACATTTATATGAAGATTATATTATATTGCTCTGCAACGCAGTTAAATTAAGTGTGTTTGTTAATATAGCAGACGATTTTTAATAAATGTATAGCAGACAGCAGACGATTTTTAATCAATTTTTCCTATTTAAATAATATAGAAAAGGTTGTAAACATAAATTTTATAAATGAACATATCTGGCTGGATAGTATGATTTACAGCCTTAGGGTTAAAATTAAATTACTAAAATTATCGATATCTCCAATTCCTTAAATCATCAGTTTTATTTTGACAAAGGTGTTTCAAACACAAAAATCGTATCTAGTTAATTAACTCATATATTGCGTTTAGTAACTATATATTGCGCTCTCATATATTGCGTTTAGTAACTCATATATTGCGTTGTTACTAGAAGATATAACCATATTACTTTTATCAAAGTGGTACGAGTATATCTTCTAATACAATTTTAACGCTTTCCTTTTGGCATATATATATATCAAAGTTTCATATGTTTTGTAAATTCATTTGAAATGGTACCAGGATACTTTATTCTTCAGATACGCCTATGAAGATGATTTTGAATAGCGAGAAAAGAGATTTTTAAACTTATTTTTAGGGGCATTAAATTAAATATTTTAATAGAATATTTTGATTAACAATGTCATTTAGTATACTATAAAAATTTGATATATAAATATGATATAAATATGATATAATATCATGATGATAATATCAATATGATTTACAATGATCATAGTATCAATATGATATATCCTTTATTATATATCATTTATATAATAAATGATGCTGGTTCTGTAGAAACTTCTGGAGATCTCCCATATCTCATAGAATATCAGTTATTCTCGTATCTTCAAAAAGTCGCGAATTTGTGATAAATTGTCCAATTTGAAAACTCTCATCTGGACTTCAGAAACTGGAAGCCCTAGATGCATGTCATAGGAAAGTCTGCACTGGTATTTTTTTCGTCTAGTCCTCAACAGAAAAGACTCCAGTGAGGGAATATGATACGTTGGCACCAGTACTATTCATAAATGTATTTTTTAATCTTTGAGTGCTACCGAAATAAATATTATAATTTTAAGCCTAAAAAGTGTAGTCAATGGCCACCAATTTGCTGTTCAGATTAGGTAAATTGAGGTAAGGTAAATTTTGAGGGTTAGTTTCGGAACATGTGTAATGTATGTAAATTCTACTATACTCACGGAAATATATATTTAAATTTCTGTCATTTATTTCGGCACTGTAGACAAACATAATTTACCAAGATGAATATTTATGGAAATAATACTTTGCTAAATCGTTTCATGATCAATCTTTGTTTGATCTTGATATCTAGAACTTTTACTTAATGGGATTGGAGAGATTGCGTGGAGAGAAGTGCTATTAATAAAAATACTCTTGAAATGATTACGTATATTAATAGCACTTGATGCTAATAAGATAGATGATAAGTGTTGTTAATATGGAAGGCTATTAAAGTGCTTTATTTTCATTATCAAGTGGACGTATAATTAATAAGGCGTTTTGTTTTCTTCAAAATAGCAGAACAATATGAGTGTTCTGTTGTATGATTATTCTGTTCCAGAAGCATAGAAATTAAAATAATTAACTCGTTTAAATTACACTCAAATATATTATGGCGCATAGCATTTTTTCTTGCTACAATCGCAGTTGTCGACTGTTCCGAACTGAAGACCTCCTTAAATACAAAACTCGTGGAATAATATTGGTGTGTTATCGCACTGGAAATGAAAGTGTCGTTCTAAAACGCATATATTATTAGAGCGAATTAGTTAATGCCATCCTAATTAATCACCTGTTACGTATTGACCTCCTGTGCAGGTGTAATACGTCCAAAATAAGCTTCTGCGAACCGCTCTAATGAAATACTTTATCCGCGCATTGAAATTTCCGCTCGTTGTGCATGATAATGAAGAAGGTTAAACTTGCTTAAAATCAACGCCATAGTTCGCGGTAACGAATTAATATATTTACTTGCAAAATAGAAAATGTTCCTTTTCTAGGAGAATTAAAATAACAAAAATTAAATGTCATCTTCTTACGTTTTCGTTTTCATGAGCGCAATATTTATGATAATAGAATACCAGCACGCTTATAAAATTTAAACGATATGTTTAAAATTTAGCATGTTCAAACCCTCTCTCTCTCTCGAACGCACTAAAAATAAGACTTTCTGGCAACTGCCGGCTAGGAAGAGATTGTCTGCTAGTTAAATTTGAGTTGAAAATAGCAAATTTTCAGATGAATTTCAAATTCAAACGTTCGTAACTTTCAAAGGAATTTCTTAAACATCTTACCGAGACATATCGGTTCGAATTTTAAACAACTTAACCAAATATCTCAACTGTCTATATCCTCGATTTTAAGCGCTACACAGACAAATACTAAGTATATCTAGGCATAATATTTGAGCAAATGCCGTTCCTGAAACAGTGCACCAGTAGTAGAGTTTATAATCTAAAAAAATCGTAAAAGAATAAATATATTCTTTAATATTAAATATGTAAACTATTAAGTGTGGACAATAAGAAATAAATGGATATCATTGATTATCAGTTATGAGTAGCCGTTTTCTACATATGTATTTTTCGATATGGTAATATTACGATGTTTTTGTAATCGGATATTATCTGCCCATACAATTTCTGTTTCTGTTTAGGAGGATGTGTTCGAATTGGTTCCACGACTTTGGTTCGGAATGTTTTAGTGTGGATACTCTGGTCTTTATTTATAGTTGAGATATTAAAATAGTTGAAATATAGTTGAGATATTAGTTAAAGTTTAAAGATTATTAGTTAAATATTATTAGTTAAAGAGATAAGATTAAGTTAAGTTAAAGAGTTAAGTTTTGCTTAATCTCGTTTGATACTATTATTATGTATCCTCGTCGATTATATTGTTCCGATTTATCCTCTGAAATTATGGATGTACACCCAGGATAAAAGAACGAGTCCAAATTTCTGGATAACTAACACGTTTGTCCACAAGCACAGCGTAAACAGGAACAATATATAGAAACTAGCCCGAGAACCATCTCACAGGATCACCAAACTACTGGTAAGTACAGTAAAACAGCAATTAAATGCACACCACTCATTTCAGCCCATACTATTTTCAAAACATTGACGTATCTTACAATTGACTGTAGCTCGTATTACGTCAACTTCTTCAACTGAGCGATGACTCATTTTATATACTCTCTATAGAAAATCCCAGAAGGGTCGCGCATGCTCTAGAATATTCGTTATATCAAGAAGCTACTCGAACGTTCCACTTGTCTCCAAAAACAGCCAAATTGGCGATGAATTGCTACATCCGGCAACCCTGAACCGACAGTCCTGACATGGCAACCCTAGATTCATATCATAAGAATGCCTGGATGTTTTTCTCTTCTACCTCTGAAATAAGCTTCCAGTGAAGGCATTTTTCATGTTCGTAACAATATATTATAGCCACCTACACAAACTGTGAGCCCGTACAAACATATATCACAAGTCCCACACCACACCACCACCACCACCATATGTGATTGTTCCCTCTTTTGGCATTCTTCATATCAAACGTGCTCCATCAGAAAAATTGGATGTGGTCAGCACATGACTTTTACAACATAATCCAAGTACTCTACTTCTTTCAATGCGAAATAATGATAGACAATATCCAGACACTATGTCTTTAACGTTGGAAGTACATTGACATTAGATACTTTAATGGATGACAACATGTAAAAATATTTTGAAGTAACAATCAACTTATATTTCGCGCAAATATAACTTGACAATTTGAAATATTTCTATGAACTGCTAAGTAATATACGCCATTATATTAATCAAATATATTAATCATAATGTTAATCATAAATGTACCATTAAGTTAATCATAATTCCACCAATCTGACATCACTTACGTAACTTGAACGTTATTTTTGCCAACTTGGTGACATTTTCGTCTACTTGTCTCCACATTAAAATGGCAGTTTGACGATATATATTCGAATCAGTCGCCAAATATTTTGCCAATTGTCTCATATTTGATAATACAGATATAACATATATACAAGTATACATATATACATATATACAAGTGCTCATTTTTATGTAATTATTCAGATACATTTATTTGAAAAACGTGCAATAGTTAGGGCATGGTTCAAGCAAATGTTCTAAAGTTTGTGGCATTTGTTTTAGAATAAAAATGAGTATATATAAAACATTATTGAACAGTTAGTTTTTTTACGATTTTTTCAAAAATCCATTGAAAAACATGGGAGTCTTACAAAAATTCGATCGCGTGCAAAACATCTAGGGTTACAGTATTTAATAATAGTTATAATCGTACCAAATTACGTTCGAAACGCTTTTTTCGTTCACGAGATTTCCCATCTACAAACCCACATATACACAGACATCAACTCACAAACGTCCGATTTGATTTCAGGGATGATTGAAAGGCGCTCTTTCGTTGAAAACTCGAATTTGAATTTTCGACACCGTCACAATACACTATATGATGTATGCAGAGAAAGTAAAAAATCTGACGTGGGCAGCACATGACTTTCCCTGCAGACTTATATTCACGTTCTCTTTATTTTAATTAAATTTAATTCACGTTTAATTCAATTTGATAACTGGACTTATTTTCAAAGGTGGCGTAGAGAAAATACGAAAAAACTAAAATATCTCGAGAACGGCTAGTAATAGTGTAATGGGGTTGGTCTTATTCTTTTCTTCGTTAAACATTATGTATTAAATAAGCATTTAATGGATATATTTGAGCATACGTAGTTTTTTATTTTAGATTTTGGCAATTTTTGCGGGCCATTTTGCAAAAAAGGCAGGTTATTTTTTTCCGAATCGTACCAAAATCTAATCAGCACCAGAGTATCTTACGAGTGACGTATCTACCAAATTTAATGAAATTCGGTTCATTAGTTTTCCAGCTAGAGTGGATACAAGCTTTTGCGGGCCATTTCGCAGAAAAAAGCGGGTTCTTTTATCACGAATCGTATCCAAAACTAATCAGCACCAGATTCGCCCACAAGTGACTCACCTACCAAATTTTATGAAATTCGGTATATTACTTTTTTAGTTAGAGTGGATACAAAATCTGCACAGACAGACAGACACACAGACACACAGACAGACAGACACAGAGACACAGATAGACAGACACACAGACACACACACAGGCGTCACGCTAGAAATAGTTTTTTCGTATTCTAGAGGTCTCGAAACGTGTAGATCCGTCGAAAACTCGAGTTGTGATTTTTGACATGATTCCAATACTTTCCCTATACATTACCATGTATTGCAGGGAAAATAAAATTAGTTTTCCCTCTCCCTCTAGGACCTAGGTTCCATTACACGTGGAGTATTCCTCCCCTATAGACAGTCCTGGAAACAGTTTCGCTGCTTATCATCTAATATTACCTTTATTTTATTCTTGCCTTCCCAGATGCATATTAAATCTTGTAAAAATATTTATCAGATACATTCCAACTTGAACTTTCCTAATAATATTAGCTCTCACATTTGAAACATGTCAGAATCATGTAATATTGAGTCAAACCAGAAGTTCTCTGTGTGCACACCACACAAATTCCACGGCGTTCAAATCGATTTGTATCAAATAAGTTTCGAAATAATTTCGGTAAACTGTCTGGAATTTCTGTCAGATTATAAAACTGGGTCACTGGAATTCATAGAAAACGGTCTCAGGATCAATTGAAATTTATGTAAATTATATTTTGAATAAAACATACTTTTGCGGAGAAGGAGAGTTATGCTCAACCCACAATGTACGGAATTGAGAAAGCGAACAGTATTGAGACGGCATCAAAACTTCCTTTTTTCAGGATTGAGGTGTTTTTGACATTTTTTAGTGGGAAAGATGCGTTTTTAATACTTTCCATTATAGTTGAAAAGTGTTTATGACTTTGTTCATTCTATCTGTCTGTCTGTTTGTATGTTCGCACGATAACTGGGTAAAAATGACGTTATCAAAATGAAATTTTAGTATGTTGCTGAGACAGCTGTCGGACATATGCGAATGTAAGTGAACAATATCACCCGATTAGTTTTTATTTGAACCCGGGTTGAAAAAGTGAAATACATTGAAACCTATGGAACCTCATTTTTCAAACATTTTATAAGCGAAGTTAACATTCACAAATTGTTTCCAAAATCTTAGGAAATATTTAAATTATCAGATAAAATATATAAACATTTCTTCAGCAAAATAGGTTTGGTAATTTTTTAAATAAATATTATAATAATAATGACACTCATATTGTATGAAGAGAGCAAGTGACTCACTTCAAAATAAAATATGGCATCCATATTTCCTTCTTCAGTGTAAAAATCGTAATTTGTAAAGTTCTTTTAAATTTATATTGAGTATTACATCAGTCCTAAAACCGCTTTATTTTTACGTATTTTCTATGCATCTATACTCTGCGCCAACGCAATTACAATATTATTGAGTTTAAATGATCGTCAAATTTTGATTATTTCTACAACGCCTAATTTTATTCAGCCTAATTTTAATGGATGCAGAATGTAAACAGGTGATTGTAAGATGAGTTGTATAAGATTTGCTGAATTATTTTTTATGCAAAATTATTTAACTCTGGAGTTTGGAATAAAAGTGATATGAATGAAATGCTCATTGCTTTTACATAGAGAGCCAGACGATTTATATTTCGATAACGTCATTTGAATAAAGTTCATTTTTTTCGATGAAGTTTTAAGTGAAATATAATAAATTATTGTACACTGTGATAATTTAAAATCTATCAACTCTGAATATATCGCATTTTAGAGATGGTTAAATAAAATTGCATTTCAGTTGGAAAGTGTTTCATAATCAATGCTTTATAAATGACTGATATTTCTTGCTTAAAATTATATTTCTGTAATCAGTCTGCAAACAATATGCGAACGATATAACGATATATCTCGTATTTAGACACAAAGAAAGGATTCTTCATATAAAAATAAACGTCAACATATGATCTTGACTCCTTTGAAGCCTTTCAAATGCAGAAAAATTCTAATAATTTAGTCAATGACTTGTTCAGCACTCCAATTTTGCCCGCAGTCTGGTGGAGTGTCCTGTAAAAAAAAAAAAACTTTCTTTTTTGTATTTTGTTAGGGCTATTATGTGTCGCTTTAACCTGAATGTATCGCATTTTAGAGATGATTAAATCAAATTGAATTTCAGTACGCTAACTATTTTTCGTATTGTTAGGTCACATTTAATTTTGTTCAGACTTGATTTGTCTGTTGAAATATTTATGTCGTGTTTTGGCGTACGCCAATCTTGTGTTCTTACTTCTCGTTTTGGATTGACTAGACTATCATTCATGCTCTTTTCATATTGGCTCTCTCGTAATCCAGGTTTTAGGTATGTAATCCCTCCGCTTCTGCCTTCGCCCATTCCTCTTCTGATCTTCTTGTGTGTTGGTTCTCTTGTGCTGACGAAGGGGATCCAATGTGTCTTCGAAACAGCTGTATGCTGCATTATTGTGTTATTTGTGCTAATTTACGTTACTCCAGTCTTTATTCTTTGCACAAAGGGCATTTTATTTATTCTTTATAGTTTTACAATTACGTTTTACAACTGAAAAACATCATATTAAAGCAATGATTCTAATTAATATTAATTACAAATTAAGTTACATGAATTTGTTTTCTCATAGTATTTCATAAAGCATTATCCTCTTACTCTCCAATATTATAAAATACTCCGACAAGTAAAAATTTGTAAAAACGGCTCTGTAAAAATCGGCTGCCAATAAAAGTATGTATTATTGAAGTATGATGTACTAACTGTCAAGAAAAAGGCTAAGTTTAGGTTATTAAGTTTGGGCTGGAAAAATTTCAAATTTCAGTTCGTTGAGCTTTTGAGAACTTTTAGCGGCCAGCTTTATTATAAACTATATCATTCTATTAATCATCCCCATAACAATTCTGCTTTTTTTTTCAAGATCCTACATTAGCGGCCCGTATATTTCCACTTCCTCCTCTAATAAACCCAAGGTGATTATTTATAGGTGCGCCCCTTACCAATGGATGTGCAGAAGTACGATAGATAAGCTTGGAATAGGACATCTGGCTGAATTATTTTGAAAATATTTAAATAAACAATCCTTAATAAAGTAAATAGCCTTAATTAAGCCTTAATAAAAAATAAGCCTTAACAAAATAAGCATTCTAGCGCTGAAAAATAAACCAGTCAAAATTAATTCGATATTTTTAATATAATTTCAAGGAATATTGTCTCCATTGAACTCTCAGACAGACAGACAGACAGACACCACCGGAAAAATATGGTAGATTCTTATTGAAAGGTGCTGTAAATGTATAAATCCACAAAACTTTGAGAATCATATTTATGAGAGTCATAACAATACTTCCCTTTTATGCATTGCAAGGAAAGTAAAAACAGGATTCGTGGTCATGAATGTCCCAAATCTATATATCCTCAGTAACCTGCATCCTCATATCGATGACCCAATCTAATCTATTTATGTTCAAACTACAAATAACATGTGTTTTACATATACTATATATATTGTAGGAAAGTAGAAACAGGGTTCAGGCACACACACACACACACACACACACATATATATATATATATATATATATATATATATATATATATATATATAAATATATATATATATATATATATATATATATATATATATATATATATATAGAAAGTGGGATTTTCTGGACTTAAACATTAGTAAAAATACAGAGGTGAAGACGTTTTGTCGATTGTTCGATAAACGACTTTTATTTCATTTCAAAATCAGCTTTACATAAGAATGTTTATAGAAATATCATTATAAATAAATTAAAACTCAGTAAAAGGTTGAACTGTGGAATTAAGGATCAATTTGTGTGGGACAGGGACTTTTTAAACAAAGCTATAGAAGAGGAATATCCTAAGAGTTTTTTAAGTCGGATCGTCTGTGGTTTTTGCGACATAACCGTCACGGAAGTTTACAACAGGTACGTAACACTACAGCGCAAATTATCTGATTAGTGACATGTTGATTTACTACTGTCTTGTGAGAGATTCGAACAGGTTAATCCTACACTTTGCAATAGGATATTTCTTAGTTTTAGGCACATTTACATACTGATACTGTTGCAGTTTATTTTGCGGATTACGGAATTTGTGAAATGATAGTTTCTACTTGTCAATTGGATATCCTTCTGTGTTCCGCATCAAGTTCATTCTGGGAATGTAATTGCTTTCCGTCCTTTTCATTTGTGATGTATCATTTGTCCAGTATTTTTCTACTGCTAATACTAACGTATTTTTTTATGTGGAATGGTACCGGTCTCCCGGCGTGCTGTCGCGGCACAAAGCTGGTTTAACCATGTGTGTGTGTGGGGGGGGGGGGGGGGGGGTCATAACCCCCACGACCAATATTGTGGTACTTTTCTTTATTATATTTCCATTTTGGGTTATATATCTTAATCTTCTTGAAAGTATTGCGTCGCGCCTTTTATTTGAGATTCCTGTCATCTCTTTAAGCTTATTATTTATATATAAATAAAATTTATATATATATATATATATATATATATATATATATATATACAGGGTAATCCAAAAGTCAGCAAAAACTAATAATAATTCATGAAATAATAATTCATGAAAATAAAAAATAATAATTCATGAACTAATACAGATAAATTAATGCCGTTTGCACAGAAAGAATGGAAATAAAGCCTGATTTTTGGTCAAGAAAAAGAAAATGTTAGTTTACTTTACATTTCTACCAACAGATGGTGCTGTATTAGGTACATAGTTTAAATTACATAGGATAAGATACATTACATAGGACAGATCGACTAGCACTACTATCTGCTTCAAGAATGGTGCTATCAACTACAGCTGCTCGTTTTAAACAGTCTGATAATTTGTATAATCTGATATCCGTACAAAATACAGTCTGTTGGTAGAAATGTAAATTCCACTAACAATATTTTTTTTCTTAACAAAAAATCCGGCTTCATTTCCATTCTTTCTGTGTAAACGGCAACTATTATTTCTTGAATTATTAATTTTTAAATTTTTTTTCAGGACTTTTGGATCATCCTGCATGTATATATATATATATATATATATATATATATATATATATACAGATATATGTATATATATATATATATATTACAGATAAAGTGATAAAGTTACTATAATAAAACGAACAAGAGTAGACAAGAGACGTCTTTCGTTTGAGCAATGTTCCATTCAATATTGTAAAGTGATAAATGATAACCATCACGAAAATGTCAAAGCTGCCTGAAAATGATCGATTATTACGGAAGAGGCTATTCGATGTAAAACAATGATGAATAGCTCCTGATCTACTGAAAGTTCTTTTTATCATAAAATAGAATTTGATCGTTAAGTATCGAAAACCTCCTTTGAACCACCGTAAAAGTGCAGATAAATAATTCATCGAGCGAAAAAATCTATCTCAGATAAATTGAAAGAGCTCATCGGATTTTTTGTTTTGCTGTGGGTGTAAGACAATGCGCTTTATTTGATTTTATGAGCTAGGGAGTAAGGCCACAGAAAAAGGAAATTTTTGGTTGTTAGTAATAGTTAGGAGTATTAGTAAGAGAGCTTCATATACAAAGCACAGAATAAAGCTTACATAAGGATTGGAAGGAATAAAACAGCTTTCTTCGTCAGTCTTTAAATGTTTGGAATAATTCATTAAATGTATTATGATTTTTGCACATTTTACAAGACATACAACTTCGTATACGGTACTGAATATGGGAAGTGCGGATTGAAATATATTGGACAGACAAAAACACCATTAACGTCAGAATAAACTTGCATCATAGTCGCCAGATACATAAATTACAAAAGAACCCAACATGTGAATCATCTATTGGAATTTGTCATTTTAAAGAACACGGAATTGAAGCATTGAAAATAGCTATCCTGGATATTGTTGTCGACCTAAAAGAATGCTGGTGGTGGGAAAACTACTACATATATCAACATAATACCATTTACCCTTATGGTTTAAATTCTATGATTTGTAATGTTCATTATAACAAGGAATATATTCAAAAACCAAACTCATCTGTTGTGGTTAATAATTATTGTAATTATGTAAAAAAGGGAAAAACTACACGCAAAACATGAGATGGTAGAAGAAAGAAACTAAATCTTGAAAATGCAATTAAAAATCTTGTGAATTTTGCAAGAGATATGGCTCAGCGTAATATTATATCCCATACTTGGATTAAAAACTTCATCTTTGGTACAAGAAATAGGTTTCTGAAAAAAATATGGGAATTTTGTATGGGTGATGTTTTTAAAAATGCTCTTGTTCATAGTTCTTCTGCTATAACAATATTTCAAGATTACATTAAATTAAGTAGAAAAATATTAGGAATATCATGGAATGATAATAAACCTCTTTGTTAATAAAGAATATATAATTGTTAATTGCAAAAATAAAAAATATGATGAAGTAAATATTTCCAACATTTTTAAGAACTTTTCAATTTAAGTTACCTATTAATAATATTAACGTGAAAATCGCATATAAATATGCAAAACCTCTTTGCAGAAGTCTGTTCAATTACAATATGGTTTGTAGAAGGATTGTGGACACTGATTAGCCATGTATATGTCAATGACATTCAACTTTTGTGGACAGGAATTATAAACACGTCATAACTGTAAATCTTGAACAATTAAGCGGATCGGATTTGAGACCAATTCTTGAACTAGGTACCAAATACCGTATGCACGTTTATCGATCTATTGGTGAATCAATTGAAGCTGATATTGTCGGCTTTATTTACAGATAGAGGTTAAATACAGCATCCCTACCGAAGTATTCAATGAATGGCAATATGGAGTATTGAATGAATTCATGAAGAAATACAGTGTTGCAGTTATTGTACATCATTATAACAGGAATGCATTGTTAAATCTACAGAAATACTTCGTAATCACATATGTGGAAAAGGTAACAGGAAACTATGCGTTTACCTGCTAATATAATAAGTTATTGAATGATTGTTACAAAGAACAAAACATATGCCTTCGGTTGAATCAATCAAAATTTGAAATAGAGAATCGTAACAGAGCAAAATACACGAAATTGGGTTAAACTGTAAAAAATATTCACTTTCCATGCATTACTTTAATTCCCAAGCTACATAAAAATCCCATAAGATTTAGACCTATAACAAATGGATTTAAAACATATCTAACTATTGCAAATACATTTTTTTTAATTGTTTTAAAAGAAGTAATGATTAAAATTAAATTTAATTGTACATATTTCATTAGTAACAGTTGGGAGGCAATTTGCAAAATTAACAATATTTCAGAAAGTTTTCACAACAAAAGTTTTGACTTTAATGATTTGTTTATTAATATGAACATAAAAGACTTGTATGAGATTGTGATGGAGATTTGCGACAAATATAATGAGCAAACATATATTTATAAATATAAATTTAAAACAATGGTTGAAATGGTGTTGTTCAAATCCGTTTTAATCGATGGAAATTCTTATTATAAACAACTACACGGAATACCTATGGGTGGAGGATGCTCCTCCATTCCTGCCGATATATATTTAAATAAATCTGAAGGAACACATCTGTTAAATGAATTACTTTACATTCGTTACGTGGATGACATATCATTAGTATGTTCTAATAAGGGCTATACAATGGATTTTAGTTTTTATCCAAAATGCTTAAAATTAACGGAAACTCCTTGCAACCTCGATCTGAGTCTTAATTTTCTTGATTTTTCGCTATATAAACTTCCAGATGGCACTATAGGATATCGTTTATGTGATAAACGAAGTAATTTTCAATGCGAAATCAATTACATTATACTTTGGAATTCTTGTTTAGATAAAAATATGTTCAGAAACATTATACTGGGCGAACTGATTTGCAGCAGGCGATTAAACAGCAAAGCTGGTGATCGTTTTGCTAGCGACATACGTTTCCTGAATAGCACAATCAAACAAGGTTTTCCTAAAAGATTTCTGTGTAACATCATTAACAGTTTTTGCAACATAACTGTAACCAACAGCTACCGTCTGTACTTAAATAATAGTTCAGATGACTTATAGACTCAGTTGATGGATGTTAATGCCATTATTACTGGTCTCAACGGCAGTTGGATTTCAACACTAGATATTTAGTTTGGTGATTGAAATCTGCTCAGTATAGAGTAGAAAAGTTAGACATTGTTAAAGTCATTTGGAATTGAAGTAAAAATGTTATTTTACTTTGGCGTCACGCATCTAATGAGGTAGTGAAATGGTTTGGCTTTTAAACGTTGACTTAAATTGTTATGATGTGTTATGATAGAGTCGATGGATGATTTTAAATCTTGAATAGATTGGATGTTTTAAATCAAACTGTTTGATCTTTATATATTTCTGTCTGAGTAAATAAATTTAATGTCTGATTTTACACTTATAAATTGTAACATATGTATTCATTTTATAGCAATGCACCGGCCTCCGGGAGTGTTTTTGCGACATAAAGCTTGCTTTAACCGGGGTGAGGGGGTCACAGCCACCCGCCCAACTTTTGATATTTTGCTTTCAAATCTTATTTTTCCTTTTTGGACAGATTTTCATATATATATATATATATATATATATATATATATATATATATATATATATATATATATATATAATTCTTCCTACACCACTACACCATCATAAATTTGTAAGGAGACGAGTCACGAGTGTTTGGTAATATTAAAAGCAAATATAAAATTCTTACAATATATATATATATATATACAGATATATGTATATATATATACAGATATATTATATATATATATAAAATTCTTCCTGCACCACTACACCATCATAAATTTGTAAGGCGACGAGTCTCGAGTGTTTGGTAATATTAAAAGCAAATATAAAATTCTTACAATATATATATATATATATATATACAGATATATGTATATATATATATATATATATATTACAGATAAAGTGATAAAGTTACTACAATAAAACGAACAAGAGTAGACAAGAGACGTCCTTCGTTTGAGGAATGTTCCATTCAATATTGTAAAGTGATAAATGATAACCATCACGAAAACGTCAAAGCTGCCTGAAAATGATCGATTATTACGGAAGAGGTTATTCGATGTAAAACAATGATAAATAGCTCCTGATCTACTGAAAGTTCTTTTAATCATAAAATAGAATGTGATCGTTAAGTATCGAAAACCTCCTTTGAACCACCGTAAAAGTGCAGATAAATAATTCATCGAGCGAAAAAATATATCTCAGATAAATTGAAAGAGCTCATCGGATTTTTTGTTTTGCTGTATGTATAAGACAATGCGTTTTATTTGATTTTATGAGCAAGGGAGTAAGGCCACGAAAAAAGGTAATCTTTGGTTGTTAGTAATGGTTAGGAGAATTAGTAAGAGAGCTTCATATACAAAGCACAGAACAAGGCTTACATAAGGCTTGGAAGGTATAAAACAGCTTTCTTCGCAAGTCTTTAAATATATGCAATAATTCATTAAATATATGGCATCAATACAGCCCTTAAATGTATGGATTCAATTATTCCATACATGTAGTAGTGATTATGATTCCCTAAATTTAATCAATGGTTTCATATTTTTAGTGAATAATTTCGTACATTTAAGCAATAATTCCATATATTCAGTCAATGATTTCGTACATATAATCCATGATTCAATGATTTGAGTCAATGATTTTGTACATTTAATCAATGAATCACACATTTAATGGTGATATTTTAAAGTATAGATTGTTAGTGAACTGTTGGTTTTATAAAATTTCTGTCCACCCACTTTTATTGTGTTAGATGAAAACGTATTTTTTTTAATGAATTTTAAAATTAAAGTCGAAATCCTAAAACTATTTTTGTTTTGCTTGATTTTACTTTCGAAAGTCTTATACAATTAATAAGTGAAAAATTATATAGGTTAAACCAGCCCTCAGGAGTGACCAGCAAGTGTTTACTCAATTGGGGATGGGATGCGGGGAAATTCTAATCTCCCACACACTGATAACATAAACATCCCAGGGGAGCGAGATCAGCAGAATCATTCACCGGAAGAGGTCCGAAGATATCTCACCAAACTGAACCCCAGTCGTCGATGGGATAGGTCTCAGGTCATGAAGAGACACAGTCCGTTTTGTGTAAAGGATAGGTTAATATCCACTGACGAGGCGACCTGTTGGTTTACGCCTGCTAACCGCCAGGGATTATGTAAAGGATAAGGAAAACTTGAACCATTTATTCAAGCGCAGATAAAACAAAAATGCAGCATACAGCTGTGCTGAGAACAGACTGGATCCTCCTCGACTGTTCTTACACATTTCTATTGTGCTTTAACGCACTCTAGTCGTGTGTTATTTCCTATTTCAGATTGAATAAGCTGAACTTTATTCTCTTTGCTGATTGATCCTCTCACGTGGACTCCTGATCCACGATATATATATATATATATATATATATATATATATATATATATATATATATATATTTATATATATATATATATTATAAATCGGTCATCCGCCCGGGAATGCTGTATGCAGCGCTCGTATGGGGATACGCCTGTAAAACTACAATAGACCTCCTAGAGACAAAACAAAACAAAATCCTACGGATTATCAGGAAAGCTCCCAGATATTTAAGAAACTCGGTAATTAGGAATGACTTCAAAATAAAATCTGTTAGAGCCCAGATTAAAAAGCTAACGCTTAAATTTTACAAAAATTTGCCATCCGTTCCAAACGAACTGTTATTCAATCTGCATGACTATGATCATCGCAAGGCCAAATCTCGTACGAGACCCCGCGCTGTTTTAAACATCGATAATCGGAATTAAAAAATCCCACCTCAAACATCTGATATTAAATAAAACTCGCGACTAATATTTTATAAAAAAAAACGTTCTAAATTCTAAACTGCCAAAATGCTAGGTAACCCTTAGATCTGCATCAACCCCCCCTAACTGCTTAAACTCTAAACGTGCAACAAACTGCCACACTAGGAGCTAGGACAAATAATAAAAAGTAGTAAATAAAAACCTCAAACCTCCAATTAGGATCACAGAATTAATGTCACAGCTTGATGATAAGAACCACATATTGAACATCGAGAATCGGAATTAAAAAAACTGGAGATTAAAAGCACTTCGCGCCTGGTGCTCTGTCCTGTACGATACTCTATGATATATATATATATATATATATATATATATTACGGAAAAGTAGCCCCTGGCATTTCGCCACCAACATTTTGCTCCCAGCGCATTTCACCCTCCTGTAGATAATAAGTAGGTTACAAAAATGTAAATACAGCAGCTGTCGATAACTCAAACTTTTATTGAAGTCCCAGCCCTTTTATTGTAGATTCAATGCTAGACTCTCTCGAGTACTCGAACTGAACCGACAACTAACTTTTTCGAATAAATGTTGAAAATTACATTCGTGTACAAATTGTCACGTATATTTTAAACTAATTTCTCCCCTTTTTATGTCTTCCAGGTTCTCTTTCCATTGTTCATCCTTTCACAATGAAAAGAATATATACTCGACTATGAGGGCTATAGTCACGTGGTTAGTGGCGAACATGGGGTGGGGGAAGGGAAACAGGAACTAATAGGAGATTTTTCAGTAACAAATAAATCTTGTTCTGATTTGACTAAATTCGAGCAATAAAAGTTCCTGCATCTGGCTCTCCTCACATTTCTTGGTGCAGTGGACAGTGTGGATTTGCTGTTTTCGCCGCCTCATTTTCGAAGGTGCTTCTCGTGAACAAGCTGAGCGATACAGGCAGTACAATATCTACACATTATTTTTGCATCTTGATTGATTAATCCTGTGTGTACAATGGCAAAAAGTGTTCCATCAATAAGATGCAAATTAAACTTGGTAGATGATTACAACCATATTTACATGTTTTCAAAGAGAGCCGCAGATGAACAACATGGAATCTGGGTTTGTGAAAATGTTCCACCTGCAAAGAGCGTGTTTGGACAGGGGTTTTAGAAGATCCAGTTGTGAAAGTCGTAACTATAAAAAATCTGATGTGGGCAACACATGCCATTCCTTATATAATGTAATGAACTTACTACTTTTACAGTAAAAAAATATAGGTTTTTTTTATAGTAGATACTAATATTTTTTCCAAGATATTGAATTTTCGGCAATTGGTCGTCATTTTCATTGGTTTAGCGTCATTTTTATCCATTTGGCGAGATTTTCGTTAATTTGGCAACATTTCAAAAAGTCGCCAAGTTGGCGACATTAAGCCGAATTTGTCGCCCAAATCTCGCCAAGCGTTATGGATGAAGAAATAAGTTATTCTTACAGCAGATAAATGACTATTGGTGTTCAAAGACACAAGTATTACTCAAAGTATCTTTTTTCATGAATGGAACGAGCTAGATCCAGGAGAATGATGTGACCCAATTTATCGTATGGTAATACATATAAAAAGTGAACATGTTTCTCAATAGGAAATATTTTTTTTTAATTTATGGGACTTTTTGATAAATTTATTTGACAAATGTGCAATATCTCGGGAACGGTTCGTGCTAGCGTTTTAATAAAGTAAAGGCATGTCAATCGTCAAAATTATGTCAATCGTTTTCTAAGGAAAAATTACATAAGAAATGTCTATTTGCGTAAATTTATTAAAGGTTTTGAGTTTTTGATGATTTTTTCAAAATTCCATTCGAAAATTTAGGGAGGTTCTGTACATTCGATTGCATATAAAAACAATAAGCTTCCAGTGTTTACGGATTGTGATTTTTGTACCAAATTTGGTTCGAATCGGTCCATTCGTTCGTCAGTTATCGTCTCCACAGGTTCACTGACACACACACACACACACACACATACTTTCACACACACACACAGACATCACTTCAAAAATGTTTGATTCGTGATCAGGGATACTTGAAACTTGCTCTCCCGTCGAAAACTCGAATTCGAATTTTCGACCCCGTCACAATACTTTCCTTATACATTATGTATATAAGGAAAGTAATGGCCATGCAGCTCATGCTGCAAGGTAGAAAACATTGCAATTGATTGGTCAAATACGGCAACGTGCAACAACCACGAGAGAACGGTCACAGCAAATTGTTGCATCAGTAATTGCAGAAGATCAAGCTACTGTCACGGCATTACTTCCTAAAAGGGATTCACTTAAACAAACAATTCGTCATGTTCGATGTAAAAGTGGTACTCCTGCTTTATCGAGCAATCTCAAAGACCTAGTATTTCCCCAAAATTATCAAGAAATTATTATCGGTAACAATGTACATCAGTTCTTGATATATGGTTCTCAGGACGAACTGCCCCTGGATCGTATGTTTATTTTTTCCACTACTAACAAACTTCAGTTATTGGAGACTAGCCAGGAGAGGTTTTCTGATGGAACTTTTAGCACAGTACCAACGCAATTTCAGCAGCTTTTTACAATTCATGTGGTTCAATTCAATATAGCCATTCCAGTGGTCTACTCGTTTCTGCTAAACAAAATTCGCGTCACATATGTCACATTGTTTCAAGAAGTTAAAAATCTACAACCTAGTTGGTCTCCAACCTCAGCGACGTATGACAGATTTCGAACAAAGTTCCATGCAAATTTTCCAACAAGAATTTCCTGGTATTGTAAATACCGGTTACCTTTTTATTTAATCTTCCCCACAGCTTTTGTTGAAAGGTACAGAATGAAGGTTTGAAAGCCCGGTACGAACAAGACCATAAATTTGCTCATTGGATCCAAATGATTCCGGTAGGTACATTTATTTCTCCTGCTAACGTTATTCAAACATTTGAAGATTTAATTGAAGCTAATGGCTTCCCCATTAAAGCTATGGTGATTGCAAACTACTTTGGAGATACTTATGTTGGAAGAAGACAACAGAGAAGCCGGCAAAAAATTTAGTTGAAGTTACCCTCACAGCAAAGATCGTCACATGTGTGACAGTGACTATGTATTCACGTGACACCTGGCTCACAATGTGACATCATATTTGTGACTTCTATGCGACGTTACGTATTAGTAATTTCGTAACTTCATTGTGACTACATTCTGTAACGTTTCCACAATTTAATTAACACGCAACAATGTGACGACATTACAATGATAATTACAATGTGACGTCACAAACAAGTTAATATGCGACGTCACAAACGACCATGAAAATGACCAAAATGACTTCGCTGTGACCTCAATATGACATTGCTGAGACGTACTGCGACGTCCTGTGACGTCCCAAAGTCACAGTGTGACGTAAATCCTACGTCACTGTGAAAAAAAAAGGTGTTAGGGTAATGGTTTCCCCATTGAAGTTATGGTGATTGCAAAATACTTTGAAGGTACTTATATTGGAAAAAGACAACGGAGAAGGTGGCAGACGGTTTAGATGAAGCTAATGACTTACCCATTGAAGTTCTGGTGATTGCAAACTACTTTGAAGATACTTATATTGGAAGAAGACAACGAAGAAAGCGGCAGCAGATTTAGTTGAAGCTAATGACTTCCCTATTGAAGCTATGGTGATTGCAAGCTACTTTGAATATACTTATATTAGAAGAAGACAACGGAGAAGGCGGCAGAAGATTTAGTTGAAACTAATGACTTCCCCATTGAAGTAATGGTGATTACAAACTACTTTGAAGATACTTATATTGAAAGAAGACAACTGAGAAACCGGCACTTACCCATTTTTGCCATCGAATTGTGGAATGTGTACGTACACACGAACATTGAATGATCAGCAACGTACCAACAACGGCGTGGAGGGGTGGCACAGACGACTTTAGGAAACTTGTGTTACATTATTCTAAAATATTTACCGATTCATTGATTGTTTAAAGAAACAACAAGTGTTTTACAATTTCGAAATTGCACAACTAATTGCGGGTGATTTAGGTAATCAAAGAAACAAGAAGTATGCTACGATCTCTACTAGGATTAAAAGAATTGTCCAAGAGATTTTCAAAATCGTAATGTGATTGATTGATTAACTTAGAGGCGTGGCATACAACTGCGAGTTTTAAACAATAATAATGTGCATTTATTCTATTGAAACAAAAATTAGAATTATTAAAACATTAGGTGCATTATTTGCATTTTTGTAGCCTACTCATTATGAACTGTAAGCGAAATGTTCCGGGGGTGAAATGTGCTGGGGTTGAAATGTGCTGCGGGCTACATGTGGAGGGGGGAGAAATGCGAGGGACCGCTTTCCGGATTCTGCAAAATGCTCTGGCGTTTCTTTTTCTCCGACTCACGAAGTATCTCTTAAAAATTTTTACGGAGAAAACATCATTACAGCTATCCTTTTCCATGACGTGAATCTAGGGTTACCATATATCAAAGTTAGAAGAAGAGTTGCCAGATTTGAAGATTTTTCGAAGGTTCGAGAAACACCTCGACCAATATTCTACGTGCTACGAGATATTTCCAGAAGTTTTTTGAAGAGTCTATATAAGGGGTCATCCATCATTCAATCGCAGTTTAGTGGAGGAGATACGAACTACATTGAACTGTGGCTTTTGTCAATGGTTTGAAAATAGTAGCAGATGTTTTGTGAAATTAATTTTGTCAATGTTTTGAGAATAGTATCGGTTATTTTGTGAAATATATGGAGCATTTAAGTGCTGTTTTACTGCATATTGTCCCTGTCTACACTGTGCTTGTGAATAAATGCGTCAATTATCCAGAACGTATACTCATCCTTGTATTCTGAGAGCACACCCACGAGTTCAGAGAATACGTCGTAAAATATACCCTTCTTTTTCTTCTATTTGCACTAATTTTGTCTTTTTGTCTTTTTCGTTTTTTAGGGGGTCTCTATCACTGATGAAGGTGATCCAGTGCATCCTCGAAATAATTGGATGCCGCATTTTTATTTGATTTCTACTTGAATAGGTTGCTCAAGTTTTTCATAGCTTATTATTTATACATGAAATAGTAAAAAGCAATCTATCATTTTATCAGAGCGACAATATATTTTTGTCATTTATTAAACTTATATTAATTTAATCTATATCCTCAATTCATGCTGTTTCGTGTTTGGGAACTAAATATAATTTTAAAAGTTTTATCCTATAACACAGCATATTAGTATTTATATGCGCATAGCAGATTTAATTCTGAAACATGTTTGATATTTAATTTCTTCACTCGAAAATAATTACTCCATTACAATTTTTACTTCTATCAGGGTTTTTTATCCGGTATGTTTTAGTTTTTACATTTCCTTAGGGAGAGTGTTTCACGATGCTTTTTTGTTGTATGATAATTTCTCTTTATTTTTTTTATTATCTTATTACTGTATCATTTTTTTTTTCATTTTATTGATTTTCTTTCTAAGTTCATGTTTATCTAGATAGGTAAAAACTATTTTTTTAACATTGAGTTACAGTAAGATTTATTTTGCTGTACGTTAAATATTCTGCATTTTTCCCCATTAGCAAACTGTTAATTAAAAAAAAATCGAATGTTGGTATCAATAGGTATGGTTTTAAAAAGTACAACTACTGAAAACAAAGTTTTTACTTTTCCTACACTACATGGTAATGTATAGGAAAAGTATTGGAGAATGGGAATCGATCAAACTCTCTCTCTCTCTCTCTCTCTCTCTCTCTCTCTCTCCCCTCTCTCTCTCTCTCCCCTCTCTCTCCCCCTCTCTCCCCCCTCTCTCAACGTTTAAGGTAAGTATTGGAAACCCCTAAATATGTATTTATGAGGAATCACAATTCGAGTTTTTGACGGTTCCACGCGGTTCGAAACCTCCAGAATACAATAAAATCTTTTTACAGTGTATGTGTGCGTTCGTGCGTGCGTGCGCATGTGTGTGTGTGTGTAAGCTCAATGTATGTATTCACTCTATCTCACAATCTAATAGACCAAATTTCATAAAGAATTACAGATAAGTCACTTGCGAGTGACCCTGGTGCTGATTAGAGTTTGGTATGATTCGAGATAAAAATGAAACACTGCCTTTTTCTGCGAGATGGACCGTATCCACTCTAGATGAAAAAAAGTAATTGACCAAATTTCGCAAAATTTAGTAGACTGTTGTTTAGTTGCTGATTACCCTGGTTGGTTACCCTGGTTCTGATTAGATTTTGGTAATATTCTGTAAAAAACTTACATTTTATACGATATGGCTCAAAAAATTCAGCATCTAAAATAAAAGACTACGTACGTTAATACGTATGAAATAACTGCTTCTTTTATAGGTAATTTTTGACAAAAAGAAATAAGATCAATCTCATCACTCTAAAACTAACCGTTCTCGAGATATTGTAGTTTTTCGCATTTTTGCTACATCGCTTTTGAAAATACACATACGTCCAGCTACCCAATAAAAAGAAAATAGAATTGGAATTCAACGTTATTTTAAACGTTATTAACGTTATTCAACGTTATTTTAACAAATTCAACGTTATTTTATATAATTATCCGTGTTATTCTGTGCAACTAAACTCAATTTAATATATTATAAAAGAAATAAAGAGAAAACGAAAGGAAGTCATGTTCTGACCAATCAGATGTTTAATTTTGCCTCGGTTTTGAATATTCTAGTATCAACGGCACATCATATTAAGAGAAAATATATATTTATGGGGATATATGAGCAATGTAAATACAATGTAAAGTACTGAGCGATATAAAACTTTGTTCTATTACTTAAATTTAATTTACCTTAATTAATTCCATGTAAAAAATTCACAGAAAAAGTTATGTTACCATCACTTATTTTTATGCCTGCTGTTTTGTTTCTCTTATTCGTCATTTCGATTATCTTAAGAATGGTACATAAATTCAACAGATGCTTACAATTGCTCAAAATTTGTATGCATATTAATGTGCATTTAGTTTTGTATTTCGAAGCAATTTTCGTCTGCTTTTATTTCGACCGAATTAGTGATTTTACTTTCTCTACGACATATGGTAATGTATAGAGAAAGTATGGGAATCATGTCGAAAATCACAACTGGAGTTTTCGACGGATCTACACGTTTCGAGCTGTCTGGAATACGAAAAATAATGTTTATTGTGTGTGTGTGTGCCTGTTTGCCTGACAGAGAAATAGCCAGGTAGTGGACAGAGGGTGCTAAACACCCCCCAAGAGATATATATGCTCAACCCCCTCTGATAAAAATATTAAATTTTTAGTAGTGATATGAAATTTTATATAAAATGTCATTCAAATTTTGCATAAAATTTTCTCTGAAATTATTTTTATACATTACTTCGTTTTAAAAAAAAATTATTTAGTTCAATTTGTGATTATGCTAATGATCAATTTATTTACATATTTAATTTGAAAATATTTAAAAATAATGACAATAGTATTTAGGACACTTTTGTATTATTGTGGGGTTCACTGTTATTTATTATAGAGTCGAAATCAACTGATAAGTAGGTAAGAGTTAATATTATTAACTTGTATTAACTTTCAGAAAATTTCGTCAGTTTCACTAGTAGTTAATGTTTATTAAAATCAATTGTAATTATTATATATTGATATTGTTGTATAGTAACTATATGGATAATCAGATTTTAGTTTGCAAATATAAATATGCGATTATTTGTTAATAATTTATACGAACTGAATAATATAATAGTATCTATTATGGTTTGTAAATGCTAATGATTAATTGTATTTTTGGTGAGCCCCTCACCGAATTTCCCATCAGCCCCTCTTCAATTTATCTGGCTACGGCCCTGCTGTCTGGCTGTCTTTGCAATGTATGTACCCCCTCAACTTAAAAAAATAATTGACCAAATTTCATAAAAATTTATAGGAAATACCCTTGTGGGTTACCCTGGTGCTAATTAGATTTGTGTACGATTCGGGATAAAAGAATCTGCATTTTTGAAAGAATGGCTCATAAAAAATCATGAAAATCTAAAATAAAAGACTACGTTTGCTCAAATGTATAAATTAAATTCTCGTTTTATGCGTAATTTTTAATATACATAATTACAATACAATAAGCCTACAATAAGCGATTACAATAAGACTAGCCCCATAACTCCAGGGCTAACTTTTATCGAGATATTTTAGATTTTCCAATTCTTAATACGCCGCCTTTGAAATTAGTACAGTCCTCAAATGCAAAAGTAAATTGAATTAAAAGTGCAATTTCAATGTAATCTAAAGTATTTGGGCGTGTTATTTTGTACAATTAAATGTTTTTTTGTACAATTTAATGAATTATTAAGAAATAAAATGTACAATTAAATGTTATTTTGTGCAATTTATTGAATTATTATGAAATAAAATGCACATTTAAATTTTATTTTGTGCAATTTAATGAATTATTAAGAAATAAAATGCACAATTAGATGTTATTTTGTGCAAATGAATGAATTATTAAAAAATAAAATTCACAATTAAATGTTATTTTGTACAATTTAATGAATTATTAAGGAACAAAATATACAACTAAATGTTATTTTGTGCAAATTAATGAATTATTAAGAAATAAAATGTACAATTAAATGTTATTTTGTGCCAATAAATGAATGAATTATTAAGAAATTAAATGTACAATTAAATGTTATTCTATGCAAATTAATGAATTATTAAGAAATAAAATGCACATTTAAATTTTCTTTTGTGCAATTTAATGAATTATTAGAAAATAAAATGCACAATTAGATGTTATTTTGTGCAAATGAATGAATTATTAAAAAATAAAATTCACAATTAAATGTTATTTTGTACAATTTAATGAATTATTAAGGAACAAAATATACAACTAAATGTTATTTTGTGCAAATTAATGAATTATTAAGAAATAAAATTCACAATTAAATGTTATTTTGTGCAAATTAATGAATTATTAAAAAATAAAATATACAATTAAATGTTATTTTGTGCAAATTAATGAATTATTAAGAAATAAAATGTACAACTAAATGTTAACCACATTAGATTTTGCTTCGTTACTCTTAGTTTTTAGCAGCTCGGCAAATTTTAAGTTAATCGTTAATCGTAACATGCTTGCTCACTTACCTACGATAGAAAGTAAAATATTCGTTATAACACAGCATAAAATAAAAAATCTGATGTGGGCAGCACATGACTTTCCCTGCAGACTTAAATTCATATTTTCTTTATTTCTTTAATTATTCATTAGATTGAGTTTAATTGCACCAAATAACACTAAATTTGCATTTTTAATTCAATTTTTGTTTTTATTTGGTAACTAGACATTTTCCTATAGCAGCCTAACCAAAATGCAAGAAATCTCAAATATCTTGAGAACGGTTAGTCCTAAAGTATAATGGAGTGTGTTATATTATTTTCCTCGTCAAAAATTGCGTATAAAACAAGAATTTAATGGATACATTTCAGCATACGTAGAATTTTTTTTTAGATTTTGGCGATTTTTGCGGGCCATTTCGTAAAAAAAGGCAGGTTGTTTTTTTCCGAATCGTACCAAAATCGAATCAGCAGCAGAGTGTCCCACAAGTAACTTACCTACCAAATATTGTGAAATTTGGTCAATTAGTATTTTAACTAGGGTGGATACATGAAATTTTTGTGGGCCATTTCGTAAAAAAAGGAGGGTTCTTCTCTTCCGAATCGTACCAAATTCTAATCAGCACCAGAGTATCTAACAAGTAACTTATCTACCAAATTTTGTAAAATTATGTAAATTAGTATTTTAGCTAGAGCAGATAAATGAAATTATTACAGACCATTTTGCTAAAAAAGGCGGGTTTCTGTTTTTACGAAGCATACCAAAAACTAATCAGCACCAGGGTCACATCCAAGTGACTTACCAAATTTTATGAAATTCGGTTCATTAGTTTTTGAGTTAAAGTGGATACATACATTGCACAGACACACAGACAGACAGACAGACACACACACAGACGTCACGCTAAAAATAGATTTTCGTATTCTAGAGGTCCCAAAACTTGTAAATCCATCGAAAACTCAAGATGCGATTTTCGACAGGATTCCAATATTTTCCATAAACATTACCATGCATTTCAGAGAAAGAAAAGATATCAAAGTTTGTAAGTCATCTAAATTTGAGCAATGTCGCTCGAAATATTGTAAAGTGATAAACGATAACCATCCCAGAGATGTCATTGCTGCCCTCAAATGATCTATTACGTTCAGAGATATAACATTCAATGCAAAACAAATATGAATATATCTTTAACTTCCGCAAGTTTGCCATTTTTTTTCTCTTTTATTTCGTAAAATAGAATTTGAACATCAGGTATTGGAAACCCCATTTTAAACCACCATGAAACCCTCAGATGAATAATTCATCTTCCGAAAACAAATAGTATTCCAAATATACCGAAAGACATTTCTTTAAAAAAAAAAACACAATTGTGATTTTTTTTAAAGATTTGAAATAGTTTTAGAGTGTGTTCTGGCTTTCTCGTCAATCATTACAATAGAGGTTTAGAAAATTAAGAATTTTGTTGAAAATGGCGTTTGAAATCTTACATAATAAAGGAAGATGTTTGTGTGTGTGTGTACAGTCTGTAGAGGTAAATCTAAGCAGCTTGTGGCCATGAAATTTGATACGCAAATACTTATGACCCAAGAAAATGCACTTCGGGAGACATTTGAAATGTTTTTAGAGTGTGTTTTAAATTTATCTGATCATTACAATAGAATTTGAAAAAAATAATTGCGTTGCTAATGACGTTTGAAATGATGTCTGTAGCTTGAAATCCAAGCATCTTAAGGCCATGAAATTTAGCACCCAGGTACTTCAGGTTCCAGAACGATGTACCACGGCGAAATATTCTTAATATTTGAAATGATTTTAGAGTGTGTTTTAGATTTCCATAATCATCATTATAGAGTTTCAGAAAATTAAAATATTCATTGCCAATGACGTTGAAATCTTATATAATAAAGAAGTGTGTATGTGTGTGTGTGTGTGTGTGTGTGTACGGTCTGTAGAGGGAATTTTAAGCATCTTATAGCCATGAAATTTTGGTACACAGGTACTTCAGTACTCGGGGCGATGCACCCCGGTAAGCTTTTTTTTAAAATTCGAATTAGTTTTTTAATCATTTTATATTTTAGCATTAGTTTAGAATTTTTCTTATAGAAATCGTTTCCTCAGCGACCAAAAATATTGTCATGCAGGTTCCATCTTGATACCATCGGTAAGACCAAAGAATGCCCTTTCCAACGACAGTCGTCAAGGTACGGGGATTTCACTCCGGGCCCGTTAAATAAGCAAGTCTGAAAGTCATTTTAAGAGGTTTGTGGTAGGGAAAGGTTGATATGGTCGCTGCGGATGTCGCCCCTACTGGGTTCCGATTAAATACCCCACAGGGGACATTTCACGAGATGGCGCTGTATGGAACTTGGTTTCCATAGCCCTAATCCTCCTTACCTGTGGGGAAATAAATCTGTGAAGATGTCAACTGCTAACGTGGCTTTGATCTGTTACCAGATCCGACGACTTCGCCCTACCCGATGTAGATTCCGCCAACTGTTTCTCCCCTGGTCGTGCGTCTCGCTGGATGGCGGATATATATGTAGCCCAGGCGCCCTCCTCGTTATGGCGTAAACTAAACAGTCGCCACGGGGGATGGTATTTAATCTTTGTTCCGGTTAAAATTGGGTGGTACTATATCGGCCATCCAAACAGATACCGTATACCTTCGGGTAGATCAAACGGTTTGCGACGAAACAAAGGATTAAGAATCGTTGACCAATTTGCAAGAATCGTTTTCATGCAATGTGCTAATCTACCATGGATAAGCTTATCCAAGAGGCGTGTTTTTAGGTGTGTTTTCACCTCAATCAGGGTTTTGATGGGAGACAGAGACCCAGAAGGCAGATCTACCTGCTCAACTTAAGTGTGCTGTATATCAGGACGTGTTCGGATATTACCGAGAGAAAGAACTGGCACTATTGCATTTCAATGGGATAAGTTAACATTGACATTTTTGTGCCGTTTGAAAAAAATACGCTTTTCACATATAGGTATGCTTGATTCAATTAAATATATCATCAAATGTTCAATGTATCATTCTCAAAGATGTGCCATCGGGTGTTGCGACAATTGTAGATTCCCAATTGCCTTTAAGCATATGTTTAACAATATAGACAATCATTTTTTTGACCCATTTCAACCATATGTCTTTCAAAGCGGTAAAATATTACTTAACGTCATTTAAAACTGTTAAACCCGATATCTTTTTAACAGTATGGACAAGACTTTTTCTGACCCATTTCGACCATAAGTCTTTCAAAGCAGTCAAATATGATTTAACGTCACTTAAAGCTATTAAAACCGACATCTGTTTAACAATCTAGACCACAATTTTTCTGACCCATTTCAACCATGTCTTTCAAAGCAGTAAAATATTATTTAATGTCACTTAAAGCTGCAAAAATCGACATCTGTTTAACAGTCTGGACAAGACTTTTTCTGACCCATTTCGACCATACGTCTTTCAAAGCAGTCAAATATGATTTAACGTCAATTAAAGCTATTAAAACCGACATCTGTTGACCAACCTAGACTAGAAATTTTCTGACCCATTTCAACCATGTCTTTCAAAGCAGTAAAATATTATTTAATGTCACTTAAAGCTGTTAAAATCGACATCTGTGTAACAGTCTGGACAAGACTTTTTCTGATCCATTTCAACCATACGTCTTTCAAAGCAATCAAATATGATTTAACGTCACTTAAAGCTCTTAAAACCGACATTTGTTTAACAATCTAGGCTAGAATTTTTATGACCCATTTCAACCATATATCTTTTAAAGCAGTAAAATATCATTTAACGTCACTTAAAGATATTAAAACCGACATATGTTTAACAACCTAGACTAGAATTTTTCTGACCCATTTCAACCATACGTCTTCTAAGGCCAACGGCCGTACCGTGCTGAAAACACCGGTTCTCGTTAGATCACCGAAGTCAAGCAGCATCGGGCGCGGATAGTACTTGGTGGGTGACCACCTCGGAACACCGCGTGCTGTTGGCCCATCTCGGGTGCGGTATCCCCGTGGTTTGCGCGCTAGATTTGCACGCTATCACAAATGCCGCCGTGTTCATGCGGAGTACGATCACGTTAAACATGTGGGTCCGTAAGTCCTTCCGAGAGGTTGGTGGTAGGGGAAGGAGGGTACGGTCCCTGTGGATGCCTCCCCCACTGGGTTCCGGTCTAAATTGGGTGGCACTTCCCGGCCGTCCATACAGTTACCTTACACCTTTCTGGTAGGTCGGACGGTCTGGGTCTCAACAACAACCATACGTCTTCTAAAGCAGTCAAATATGATTTAACGTCTCTTAAAGCTGTTAAAACCGACAACTGCATTTTTATGAATTTTTTTTAATTTATTTAATACAATACTATCAAGTAAACTGATAATCATTATCAGTTTATCTAGTGCATTTTTTCACCGTCTATCTCCTGGCAAAAACAAAGATAATAGGTTAAAAATTCAACAGCAAATTAAAAATGCATTCGGTAAATTATTGTCATTTTTAGAGAATGTGCAAATGGTAATGAGATAGATTGTGTCCAAATTTTTCAATAGCATAGAAAAGAACTTCTCTCGAATAGAAAACTAGAAATCTGTATAGTTTACTTTCTGGTATCTGGGATTGCGAACATCATATGCTTTCAGCAACCAATCATATTCATTGATCTGTGTTGAATAAGTAATTTTCGTAAAAAACACGGATCGTTAGTTTAGAAAATCTGGTGTGGGCAGCACATGACTTTCCTTATATAATGCAATTAATTTACTTCTTTAACGGTGAAAAAGTGATGAAAAAATTCACGACATAGTGTTTGTGACGTTAAATTGTACATTTGGCGCTTTTCCGGATGATAACATGTAAAACTATTTCTTCTTAATAAGATTATATTTTACGCAACTTTACATTAACCATATTGATATCATCCTAAGTAATATAGTCCCTATATTTAAATATTTCAATAATAAATTCATCAATTAGGCGTCATTTGCATTAACTTGGTGTCATATTTGCAATTTTGACGATATCTTCGTCAAATTGAGGCTAAATATCGCCAAGATGACGATATCTTCGTCAAATTGAGGCTAAATATCGCCAAGATGGCAATATTTAGAAGAGTATTACTTATATAAAAAAATGTATGCCCACCAAATGACGGAATTAAAAATTTGCAAATCGTTGCATCCCATTTTGAATCTTTTTTATCAAGTTGATAACATTATTTTTTAATTTGGCAACAGTTTCGCCAATTTAGCAATAATTTTAAAAAGTCGCGAAGCTGGCGATATGCTGCGAAAATTCGTCGCCAGAATTCCGCCAAATGTTACAGACGGAGAAATAGGTTATTCTTATACTCTTTCCAAAATATTGAATTTTCATCAATTAGTTGTCATTTCCATTGATTTAACGTTATTTTTATCAATTTGGCAACATTTTTTATTAACTTGGCAACATTTTTATCAATTTAGCGACATTTTTATCAATTTAGCGACATTTAAAAAACTCACCAAGTTGGAGATATTCCGTCAAATTCGTTGCCAAAATTTCAAGCATTATGGTCGGAGAAATGGATTATTCTTTAAATAGATAAACGATTAATGGCGTCCAAATACAAAACTATTACCCGAAGTATTTTCTCTTATAGTAGATTCTTATATTCTTACCAAGGTATTCGATTTTCATCAATTAATCTTCACTTTCATTGATTTAGCGATATTTTTAGCAATTTAGTGACATTTTTGTCAATATGGCGATATTTTCGTCAATTTGGCAACATTTAAAAACTTGCCAAGTTGGCGATATTCAGCCAAATTCGTCGCCAAAGTTTTGCCAAACATTATGGATGCAGAAATAGGTTATTTTTATAGTAGATAAACGACTAATGGCGTCAGTGTCTGACCCAAAGTGTCTTCTCTCTTGAATGGAAGGAGCTAAATCTACGACAATGATAATAATAAATTTATCGCATAATATTACATGTGAAAAGTGAAAAAATTTCACAATAGTTAATACTTTTTATGAATTTTAAATGATTTTTTGATAAATTTATTTGAACAATGTGCAATATCTCGTAAACGGTTCATGCTAGCGTTTTAAAGTTTGTGTCAATTATTTTCAAATGAAAAATTACATAAGAAATGACTATTTACGTAACTATATTGAAAATTTTAATTTTTTGATGATTTTTTCAAAATTTCATTTCGAAATTTAGGTGGGTTTCTGAACATTTGATTGCGTGTAAAGACAATAGGCTTCCAGTATTCACTGATTGTGATTTTTATGCCAAAATTTGTTCGAATAGCTTCATTTATTCGTGAGACATTGTCTCCACAGACTCACACACACATACACACACACAGACATCACCTCAATAACGTCTCTTTCGTGTTCAAGGATGCTTGAAACATGCTCTCGTCAGAAACCCGAATTCGATATTTTGGCCCCGTCTCAATACTTTCCTTATACATTATATGTATACAAGAAAAATAAATAGGAATATTCTGGCTAGTGGGATTTATAAATTTTGACACTAGATTTTCTGTACTACATTCATAACGGAGAATTTCAATATATTAATTGTCTACAGAGTTTTCATCTTTCTAGGTAATCCCAAGGCTTCTAAATAAACACACTGAAGCAACCGCCATTTTGATTCCAGACCATCCATATTTTTACTTTCCTTATATACATTATGTATAAGGAAACTATTGTGACGGAGTCGAAAATTGTTCACTTTTCATTTGTAATACCATAAAAGGCATGTAAAATAAAAAAAAAATCCTATTGAGAAACATGCTCACTTTTCATATGTAATACCATGCGATAAATTTGGTGATATCATTCTCGTGAATCTAACTCGTTCAATTCACGAGAAAATATAACTTTGAGTATTATTTTTGTATTTGAACGCCAATAGTGATTTATATGCTGCAAGAGTAACTTATTTCTCCTTTTATAACGTTTGGCGTGATTTTGGCTGCGAATTCGGCGGAATATCGCCAATTTGGCGACTTTTAAAATGCCAAATGGATAAAAATGACAATTTTCGCCAAATGGATTTTCGCCAAATGGATAAAAATGACGCTACATCAATGAAAATGACGACTAATTGAAGAAAATTCAATATCTTAGAGAGAATATAAGTATCTACTATAAAAATAACATTTTTTTAACTGTAAAATTAGTAACTTCATTGCATTATATAAGGAAAGTCATGTGCTGCAAACATCAGATGGTTTTTTTTAAATGATCACTAAACTTTATTTCTACATCGAAGCATGCTTTGATCGTTAATCCACAGCATGCATAATGTAAACAAGTCAAGCGACTGTATTTCATTCAAAATTGAGGTTTGGAGTCTGGAATATAAGTGATATGAATGAAACATTCATTGATTTTACCTAGAGAGGCAGACGATTTGTATTTCGTTTATGTCATTCAAATAAAAATTATTTTTTCTAATAAGAATTCTTTTTCGATGATGTTTAAAAGGTTTCAAGTAGTAGTACTGTGATAATAGAAAAAATGTCATCGCTGAAGGCATTGCATTTGAAAGATGTTTAGATAATATTGCCGTCCAGTTGAAAAGTGTTTCATAATCAATGCTTTATGGATGATCGATCTTTCTTGTTGCTATTGAACACATTTTTGAAGAAAGAAGAATGAAATCGATTCTGTTCTACAAACTTTCAACATTAAAGGCATTTCGAATAACAGGTAATGTGTAACAGTAAGTACCAGTTTTATATAATATAATTACCCTCAAAACTTATTTTAAATAACTTCAATATTATTATTATCAAGGGGATTTTGTCCTTTGTATGATTGACTTCATTTTTAACACTTTCCAACATTGTTGAAAAGTGTTTATGACTTTGATCATTCTGTCTGTCTGTCTGTCCGCACGGTAATTGTCGTAAAAATGAATTTATCAGAATGAAATTTCAGTATGTTGATCAGAAGGTCTGTGGGACATATGGGAATTTAAATGAATAATATTACCCAATTAGTTTTGGATTTAACGCGGGTTGAAAAAGTGAAATACATTGAACCCTATGGGACCTAATTTTTCAAACCTCTTTTAAGTGAAGTTAAAATTCACAAATTGCTTTCAAAATTTTAGGAAATATTTAAATTATCCCATAAAATATATAAAAAAATTTGAGCAAAATATGTCCGGTAGTTTTTAAAATTAAAATAATGAATTTTTTTAATTAAAATTTTTTGAAATTACAATAACAATTATACCCATATTATATGAAGAGATCACGTGACCCACTTCAAAATAACATACGGAATCAATATTTTCCCTCAGTGTCAAAATCTCGATTTTTAAACTTCTTTTGAATTTATATTTAGTATTGCATCCAACCTAAAAACGATTTATTTCTGCGTGTTTCATAATCAATGCTTTATGCATGATTGATCTTTCTTGTTTATTACTTTGCTGTGCGCATATGATGTCATCGGAAGAGAAAACATGCGCATTTTGTTTTCTGATCTTCTGGAAAGACCGAACTTATTAACTGCGACTGTCATTCTACGCCACGAACGTCACTTAATCTCCTTGGACGTCACTGGCGAAGATGAGCACAGCACATTTTCCCACTGCGCAAATTGCACCGCGCAAGTTGTTTTCGCCTGGATATTGTCACTTCAACATTAACAAATAATATTTCAACTGTAATAATGCGAAAACTTACTGTTGTTCGTCAACCCTTCTCAAAGTCCTCCCTGGACTGTGAGGTTACAAATTCTACTCCATTAACATCAAGCTGACTGCTTTTAGATGCTTTGCCGGGCCGAGAACCCAAGTTTATATTAAAGAACCTTGACTAATATAACTTGCATGAAAAGGTCTCCATATAGATCATAATGATCTATAATAGAGGCTTATCCTTCGATCCAGTTAAGACCACATGACAGGCCTTAAGTGAACCAATTTTTGATAAAGATGATTATTGTAGACGCTATGTCGAACAAAAATGTAACTTATTAAAAAAAAGCTTTAACCTAATTTTTCAAAGATATTAGTTTATTTGTCTCTGACAGGCTTAAGTTCTAGTTAAGTATTAAGGATAAAAATGCTTCCCTGACAGTACACTCATGTGGGTCCAAAATGAAATTATGATCAACTAAAAGGATAGTATTTCATCCTTAAGTTTCTAAAGCCATCATTAAGATGAACATGATTTTACTCTAAAACTGATGCTAAAAGTATTGAAAGAATGCTTCTCTATTTAGAAATAATGTTTATTTCTGTGTTTCTTCCGAATTTTCGGAGTCCAAGCACAGCTTCGGAAATGATGTTGCAAAGTGAAAATATATATTTACACGCCTTGACGCCTAAGTTGCCAGAAAAAGTACTAAAAGTAAGATGAATGTTGGATATAGAAACACACTTTTGTATTTCAACGTCTTTTACAGGAACTGCTGAATAATGGTAAATAAATTGAAGAAAATGTTTGGAAAAAGTAAGTTTGTGTCGAACCATTTGCTGAAAAAAAATTGGTAAAAAATGGGTGAAACGTATTTTTTTTTTTTGATGAAATCGTAAAAATTGATTCAGTGTGTAAAATATTCTGACAGACATATTTTTGTAAGCAAAGCATTCCTTAGATTTAGCACATAATAGAATGATGAAAATTGCATTGTAGTGTTTTTTGCTGTATCATTATAAAGAATGAACTTCATTCCGAAAACGAAGATATGTCGTAAATAAACTTTGTATATTTTACAAGGTAGACATAAATAAACTTATATATTTAGCATTATCTTGCACTGACGAAGGGTATCCAGTGTATCCTCGAAATTGCTGTATAATGCTTTATTGTGCTATTTGTAGTTATTTACGTTGCTCTAGTTTCCTTAAATGTTTTATATTTCAATGCTGTTAATATGTTTCACCGTGGTCGTGTCACCATTTTATTTTATTTCATTGTTTACTAGAATGAATTATTCGTCGTTGCCCGGGTCCCAAATAAGCGCTCGCTACTTAAATAATACATATAAATAGAACATCACTCAATGTCCAAATCGCCTGTTTTCCATTAAAATCATTTCCGCACTCCGTTAATACCATGCTTAACCGTGTAAATTATACAACGAGGTCATAATATGTACTAAATAAACACCTGCGATACGCCCTTAATAAGCTATTCAATAAGCTCTCAATCGCACATCGTTGGCAGAATAACACAATAAAAATTGTGAAGTCGCAAAAATGGGGGTAAAAAAAAATGGCAGAGTTAGAAAACCCATAAATTAAATGCACATAATGTAGAAGCAACTTTTTTTTTGTCCATACGAAATTAATCAACACACCTGCTCTTGAATATCATCCGGGACAGCAATGAATAAGAAGTTTGATTTGACGAAACAGCAAAAAATGGCGAATTTCGATTCTAAAAGGTCGTAACTTTTAAACTATTTCGAATTTTCAAAAAATCTCGCCGTGATGCATCGTACGGAGACGTGAAGCATTTCTGAAATAAATTTTGTCGCTATCCGACGCTTCGGTTTTCGGCTAAAGACGACAGACACAGAAACCTTAAAAGACAGAAATACAAACATATTATTTTTACTTTCCTTATATACATAATGTATAAGGAAAGTATTGTGACGGGGTCAAAAATTCGAATTCGAGTTTTCTACGGGAGTGCACGTTTCAGGCATCCCTGATCACGAATAGAACATTTTTGAGATGATGTCTGTGTGTGTGTGTGTGAGAGTCTGTGGAGACGATATCGAAGGAAGGAATGGAGCGATTCGAATCAAATTTGGTACAAAAATCAGAATCCATGAATACTGGAAGCCTATTGTTTTAAATTACAATGGAATGTTCAGAACCCCCTAAATTTTGAGTGAAATTTTTAAAAAATCATTAAAAATCAAAACCTTTATTAAAGTTAGGCAAATAGACATTTCTTATGTACTTTTTCCTTAGAAAATGATGGCCATAAACTTTAGAACGCTAGCATGAACCGTTCTCGAGATATTGCACATTTTTGAAATAAATTTATCAAAAAATCCCATAAATTAAAAATAAATATTAACTGTTATGAAACGTATTCACTTTTCATATGTAATATCCTGCGATAAATGTGATGACATCATTCTTGTGGATCTAACTCGTTCCATTCACGAGAAAATATACTTTGAGTAATACTTTTGTATTTGAACGCCAATAGTCATTTATCTGCTGTAATAATAACATATTTCTCCGTCTACAACGCTTGGCGGTATTTTGGCGACAAATTTGGCGGAATGTCGCCAACTTGGGGACTTTTTTTAAATGTTGCCAAATTGACTAAAATCTAGCCAAATGGATAAAAATGACTCTAAATCAATGAAAATGACGACTATGTGAAGAAAATTCAATATCGTGGAAATAATATAAGTATCTACTGTAAGAATAATATTTTTTTAACTATAAAAGTAGTAAATTCATTGAATTATATAAGGAAAGTCATGTCCTACACACATCAGATTTTTTTTATGTAATATCTAGCTCTATTAATGGTAATCTGCATTTTAATAAAGAATACTTTTTGAAAATATATTTAATGAAGAATAATTTCGTGAAAATAGATTCTAATGAAGAACACTTTTTGAAATTAGATTCTAATAAAGAATACTCTTGAAAATAAATTCTAATAAAGAATACATTTTTTTAAATAAATTTTAATGAAGAATACTTTTTTGAAAATAGATTGGAATGAAGAACACTTTTTAAAAATAGATTCTAATGAAGAATACCTTTCGAAAATAAATTTTAATGAAGAATACTTTTTAAAAATAGATTCTAATATAAGAATACCTTTTGAAAATAGATTCTAAAAAATACTTTTCTGAAAATAGATTCTAATGAAGAATATATTTTAAAAATAGATTCTAATGAAGAATACTTTTTGGAAATAGATTCTAATGAAGAATACTTTTTTTAAAAATAGTTTCTAGTGAATACTTTTTTGAGAATATAATTAACTGAAGAATACTTTTTTTGAAAATAGATTAAAATGAAGAGTACTTTTTATAAAATAGATTCTAATGAATATTTTTTTGAGAATATAATTAACTGAAGTATACTTTGAAAAAATTCACATGTTCTTAAAATGGAATATTGATAATATAAAATGATATTTTTTAATATTCTCTTGCATTTCTGTGAAAATGTTAAGGATAACACGAGATTAGACTAAAACACTGTCAAAAAGTATTTCATTCACTTCTCTTTAGTTAAAAATAATGTTTATTCCTGTATTTCTCCTTATTTCGGTAAGCCATAGTTTGATACTAAAATGATGTTAAAAGTGAATATTTATATGTATACTTCTTTAAAGTCAACGGAAATAAAGTCGAAAAGTAAGATGAATGGGGTTGTCGAAGCACACACTTTTTTTTCCAACGGCCTTTACAGGAAGTGCGAATAATGGTAAATAAATTGAAGGAAATGTTTGGGAAAAAGTAGTATTGCGTCGAAACATTTGCCGAAAAAAATGGATGCAACTATTTTCGGGATAAAAATTGGAAAAGTCCGATTTGGCATCTAAATGTTTGTGACAGAGGCATTTTTGTTTTTGTAATGGTGTGCTAGAAAGTGTTTCTTTTATTTTGGTGCATTACATAAGAAACGGAAGAGTGTGTTGTGCATTTTTATAAGAATAAAAGTATGAAACTATGTTTATTTTAGTTTCCTTATAATACATAGCACACGTCAATGGTAAATATTATGATGGGGTTAAAAATCCGATTATCGGATTTTGACGGATGTGTACATATTAAGCATTCCTGAAGGAGACTCAACTTTTTTATAAATGCTGGCTGTGTGTGTCTCTGTGACACGATATCTTTCGAAGTTTACTGAAATATGACTTAACTCGGCTTCTTCATACCAGAATTCATTTTTAACCTTTTGCTTACGGGTGGGACAACGTCCATCCCAAACGAAGAACCTCTCAAAACGACAGGTATTTGGCATACCCTATCCCAAACAGTTCGACCCCCTTTTGCAGACATTGGCGTCCAAGGACGCCAATGTCTGCAAAGGGTAGCAGCTATCGTGTAACACAAGAAATTAACCACAGGCATACATCACTGTAAAAATATTCAAAACGTTTCCAGGACGTCCCAAAACATATTTTCATGAAAACAATGTTTTCTCACTATATTCTTCAGTATGAGAAATAAGTAAAAATTTCGCAAATCAAATGAAATTCGGAACATTCACTTAAATAGATAAACGTTAGAGGCCTGTGGAATTTTTCTCCGCTTGTTTTATTGCGTTTTTAGCGGTCGCAAAGGAAATTCAAGCTTATAAAATAAATAAAATTTAATTAAAAATTAAAAAAGAACGCCGATGTGCACTTGTAACGTTCTGAAACACATATGTATCAAATTTCATGGTCGTGCGATGCTTAGATTTCTTGATATAGAATGCGCGCGTGTACACATACACACACTCTGACAGATACCTTCCTTTAAAGAAAGCATGTCTATATGTCCTCATAATGAATTGGCCTAATAGTTCTGTTAAAGGAGTTTACTAGATAAATTTATTTGAATTATGGAAATAAAATACGCACACAGTGCTTAATGTAGGAAATTGGTGAAGCGGTAAAACCCTTTTACAAACTAGAGTAACTTAAAAGATACAATGCTTGGCAGTGTGGGACCTGGCGCTATAGTAGTGGAAAATTCATTCTTAAAACGATCTTCATTCGCTTACAACAAAAAGAGCATCTATAATATGTACCTTGACAACGCGGAACCTAACATATACGTCGCACCCAACTGTGGCGAGAAGTTAAATGAAGCAACTGAAGCTGGCTTCCATCAAACGCTAACAGCAAAGTAGTTGGCACACTGCCAATGATAACAGCAAGAACGAGAAGGACCTCTGCGCATGCTCTAAACCCAAGCAAGAATTTAAACGCTTCATCTCAGGGTAAAAGAATTTTAAAAGAAAAACGGTTTGGTTTTAAGACATAAATGTACAATTGTGAAAGTTGTGATATAAAGGTGAATTTCCAATAAAATATTGTGCAAATTAAAAAAAAACAAATTATTAGTTGAGGAATATATTCATATTTATTGGGAAAGGAGCACTGGTATTGCTACTTCCACTTTACTGTAAACTACTGGTGTATACAATGCGCTTGTCTGGTATACTGAGTAGTTTCGTATGGTTCACGTAGTAATCGAAGATCTCAACATTAGCAAAAAAGTCTGATGTGGGCAACACATGACTTTCCTTATATAATGTAATGAATTTACTACTCTTACAGTATAAAACATTGGTTTTTCTTATAGTAGATACTAATATTCTTACCAAGATATTACCAAGCAATTGGTCGTCATTTTCATTGATTTAGCGTCATATTTATCCATTTGGCGAGATTTTCGTTAAATTGGCAACATTTCAAAAAGTCGCCAAGTTGGCGATATTCCGCCAAATTCGTCACTAAAATCTCGCCAAGCGTTATGGACGAAGAAATAAGTTATTCTTACAGCAGATAAATGACTATTGGCGTTCAAATACAAAAGTATTACCAAAAGTATCTATTTTCATGAATGGGACGAGCTAGATCCGAGAGAATGATGTCACCCAATTTATCGCATGGTATTACATATGAAAAGTGAACATGTTTCTCAATAGGAAATATTTTTTTTTATTTTATATGACTTTCTGATAATTTTTTTGAAAAATGTGCAATATCTCCAGAACGATTCACGTTATCGTTCTAAAATTTATGTCAATCGTTTTCTAATGAAAAATTACATAAGAAATGTCTATTTGCGTAACTTTATTAGCGATGTTGATTTTTTCAAAATGTCACGCGAAAATTTAGGGGGGTTGTGAACATTCGATGGCGCATAAAAACAATAGGCTTCCAGTGTTTACGTATTGTGAATTTTGTACCAAATTTCGTTCGAATCGGTCCTTTCGCTCGTCAGTTATCGTCTCCACAGACTCACTGACACACACACACACACAGACATCACTTCAAAAATGCTTGATTCGTGATCAGGGATGCTTGAAACGTGCTCTCCTGTCGAAAACTCGAATTCGAAGTTTCGACCCCGTCACAATACTTTCCTTATACATTATGTATATAAGGAAAGTATTAAATGATCAGTTCTTGTATTGTGGGTACATATTATTTTTTACAACTGTCTAAAAATTGTCTTCTTAATCTTAAAACTCTGTTGGATCTTTTTATAATACTCTCTTGAATGTCTGCATAAATAGTTAAGAAAAATATAATCTAATATTAAAACAGATTATAAAAATATCGAAAAAAATCCCTTTGTTTTGGAATAATGCTCACTTTTATTCATCTCAGTATTTGAGTTTATACTGGATGCCTGACATACCACTTCAAAGTGGAAAAGTATATTTGTAAGCATCGCTGCTGACGTCATTTCTAAAAAATTGTCCTAAAAGTAAGATAAATGCGGTTGTTTGAAACTCTTTTATTTTTAACGGTTTTTATGGGAACTACGAATAATGATATATAAATTGAAGGAAAAATACTTCTGTATCAAACTATTTGATAAAAACTGGTAAAAAAAATGCAACTCTTTCCTGATAAAAAATAACATAAGTTCGAGTTGATACGAAGATCCCACTGAAATTTTTGAGACAGGGGCAGACGATATGCTCTAGAGCAGTGGTTCCCAAACTTTCCGCTCCGCGGACCCCCTCAGAGAAAGAAAAAATTCGCGGACCCCTTAAAACCATATTGCAAGGGCGTGTTTCCATTGGATATGTACAACAAGCATAATTTAGTGTGAACAGTGAGGGAGAGGCGGGAGATGTTCGCTACGCCTCCCCCCCTCTATTCAAAGCTGACGTCATCCGGTCTCTAGTAGTATTAATGCTTGAAGTTACAAGTGCTTTGACGTCCGAGCTACATCAGAGTATCGTCACCGTTAATCATGGCATTGTGTCAAAACGAAACCTACTCCCAAACAATTTAATTCTGTTTGAAGATATAACCTATCAGTTTGAAATTAATTTCATGAATGTATTTAATTCAAAGTTATTTAGAAAAAAAGTTCATTATTATTTTATTTTAAAAAGTAAAATAAAAAAAGAGTGCAGAAAAATAGTGAGTTTTTCTTTTAAAGCTAACTATTTATTAGTTAAATATTGCGTGTTGTTCGCGGACCCCCTAAAACCTCGTCGCGGACCCCCAGGGGTCCGGGGACCCCAGTTTGGGAACCACTGCTCTAGAAAAAAATTTATTGGTCGGATATTTAAATTTTAACTATTTTATAAACGCAGACTATAATTTGTGGCAACAATTACATTTTGGCTATCGTAGAATAAATTTTGAAAGAAATTGGAGTTGACGCGAGAGCATCATCGAGCTATGTATTTCTATGATTTTAAAGTGAGGCTAAATCAAGAAGAATGTCATCAATGTCTACAATTAGCATATTGAAATGATGCTCCATCTCGTACCACTGTATTCAGATGGTTTACAGAGTTTAGAAGTTTAGAAGAGGTCGAAATTATTTCCTGGATGAAAAACACACAGGAAGACCTTTGTCAGCTGTAGTCCCAGAAAATATGTCCGCCATTCGAAAAATGTGAATCTGTACCTACCAAATGATACAGAGGGAACTTAACATTAGATCAACAGCTATACATACAATTAATCATGAGGAACTGCATATTAAAAAAATTAGTTTGCCGTTGGGTCTCCCATAATTTAACAAAACACCAAAAGGCGGAGCGTGTCAGAATCAGTAGACAAACTCTAAAATTACTTAATGATGGTAGACACCGCATTATTTCTAAAATCATAATTGGTGATGAAACGTGCATACCGTATTTTGACGTTCCAACACGACAAGAAAGTAAATCATGGGTCTTTGAAGATGACCCCAAACAAACAATGGTGAGAAAACAACGGGCGATGAAAAAATAATGTACGCCGTGTTCTTCAGAAGTGCAGCTTTGGTCAACGATATACAGCTAGAAAGACAGAAGACAGTTACAGCTAATTCGTACACCACTAAGTATTTTCCAGAAATTCTCAAGGAAGTGAATGTTAGGGGACCCATGCTTCACCATGACAATGCATCTTCTCATTCAGCAAGAATGACAGTCGAATTTCTTGAACAAAAAAAACATCAAAGGGATAGAACATTCACCCTATTCTCCTGATCTTGCTATGTGTGACTTTTGGCTATTTTTTAATCTAAAAAGAAATTTACGTGAGCGTCGTTTTCGTTCCGAAGATGAGATTGTTGAGGCTATAAAAACATATATTTCATAGATTCCAAGAAATGGATGACTTGAAGAATTTAATCTTTGGAAAATGCTCCTACAAAAGTGCATTGATGTTGGAGGAGAATATATTAAACACTCGTAAGAGTTGGTAAGTTTAACTTGTACCCAGCCGTATCTCAAAAATTTCAGAGTGACTTTCGTATCGAAATGTTTCAGATTTTTACTTTCCTTATATACAAAAATCTGATATGACAACACATGACTTTCCTTATATAATGCAATGAATTTATTACTTTTACAATAAAAAATAGGTTTTTCTTATAGTAGATATTTATATTATTTCCAAAATATTGAATTTTCGTCAATTAGTCGTCATTTCCATTGATTTAGTGTCATTTTTATCCATTTGGCGAGATTTTCGTTAATTCGGCAACATTAAAAAAAGTCGCCAAGTTGGCGACATTCCGCCAAATTCGGAGCCGAAATCTCGCCAAGCGTTATGGACAGGGAAATAATGTTTTCTTATAGCAGATAAATGAATATTGGAGTTCAAATACAAAAGTGTTACTCAAAGTATCTTTTCTCATGAATGGAACGAGCTAGATCCGCGAGAATCATGTCACCCAATTTATCACATGATATTACATATGAAAAGTGAACATGTTTCTCAACAGTTAATATATATGTTTTTAATTTATGGGATTTTTTGTTAAATTTATTTCATAAATGTGCAATATCTCGAGGACGGTTCATGCTATCGTTCTAAAGTTTATGTCAATATTCTTCTAAGGAAAAATTACATAAGAAATGTCTATTTGCGTAACTTTATTAAAGGTTTTGACTTTATGAGAAAATTTCACTCAAAAATTTTGGGGGGTTCTGAACATTCGATTACGTTTAAAAACAACAGGCTTCAAGTATTCGCGAATTATGATTTTTGTATCAAATTTCATTCGAATCACTCTATTTGTTCATGAGATATAGTCTCCACAGACTCACTGACACACACACACACACACACACATACTTTCACGCATACACACGCACATATTTTCACACACACACACACACACACGCATACTTTCACACATACACACACACACGCAGACATCACCTCAAAAATGTTTGATTCGTGATCAGGGATGCTTGAAACGTGCTCTCCCGTCGAAAACTCGTATTCGAATTTTCGGCCCCGTCACAATACTTTCTTTATACATTATGTTTATAAGGAAAGTACTAATGTATAAGAAAAGCATTGTGACGGGGTCCAAAATTCGAATTAGAGTTTTCGACGGGAGAGTACGTTTCAGGCATCTCTGATCACGAATCGAAAATTTTTGAAGTGATGTCTGTGTGTGTGCGTTAGTGAGTCTGTGGAGACGATAACAGGCGAACGAATGGATCGATTCGAATGAAATTTAGTACAAAAATTACAATCCGTAAACACTGGAAGCCTATTGTTTTTATACACAATCGAATGTTCAAAACCCCCTAAATTTTCGAGTGAAATTTTGAAAAATTCGTCAAAAAATCGAAACCTCTAATAAAGTTACGCAAATAGACTTTTCTTATGTAATGTTTCATTAAAAACGATTGTCATAAATTTCAGAAAGCAAACATGAACCGTTCTCGAGATACTGCACAGTTTTCAAAAAAATTATCAAAAGGTCATAAAAAAAAAATAAAAAAAAATATTTTTTATTGAGAAACATGTTCACTTTTCATGTGTAATACCTTGCGATAAATTGGGTGACATCATTCTCGTGGATCTAGTTCATTCCAGTCATGAAAAAAGATATTTTGACTAATAATTTTGTATTTGAACGTCAATAGTCATTTATCTGCTGTAAGAATAACTTATTTATCCGTCCATAACGCTTGGCGAGATTTGGGCGACGAATTTGGTGGAATGCCGCCAACTTCGGGACTTTTTTAAATGTTGCTAAATTAACGAAAAATCGCCAAATGGATAAAAATGACGACTCATTAACAAAAATTCAATATCTTGAAAAGAATATAAATATCTACTATAAAAATAATATATTTTCCTTTACTGTAAAAGTAGTAAATTCATTGCATTATATAAGGAAAGTCATGTTCTGCCCACATCAGATTTTTTTGTTTGAAGGTGTTCCAGGATAAGCTATCCTAACCTTTTTGATGCGTTATGAAAGAGATAAATTGCTGTAGTTTGCGTTTATGGACAATACAAAGATTAAACATGTTTTTCAACAGTTAATATATTTTTCTTAATTTATTGGACTTTTTGATAAATTTATTTGAAAAATGTTCAATATCTCGAGAACGGTTCATGCTAGCGTTCTAAAGTTTTTGTCAATCGTTTTTTAAGTAAAAATTACATAATAAATGTCTATTTACATAACTGTATTAAAGGTTTTGATTTTTTGATGATTTTTTTTAAATTTCAATCGAAAATTTAGGGAGGTTCTGAACATCCGATTGCGTTTAAAAACAATACGCTTCCAGTATTCACGAATTGTGATTTGTGTACCAAATTTCATTCGAATTGCTCCATTCGTTCGTGAGATATCGTCTCCATAGGCTCACTGACACACACACAGACATCACATCAAAAATGTTCGATTCGTGATCAGGGATGCTTGAAACGTGCTCTCCCGTCGAAAACTCGAATTCGAATTTTCGATCCCGTCACAATTCTTTACTGATACATTATGTATATAAGGAAAGTAATAAGGATTCAAAAGATATTTACGCAAATTATCATTGCATACGTAATGTTTAACAAATAGACGATTCACATAAACGTCAAACTAGTAGTATAGATCGTTCTCAAGATATTGAAAGTTTTAAAATAAATGTATCAATGTTGTCAAATATGTTGTTGTCAAATATGTTATCTTTCCATATGCAAAGTTTTGCAACATCGTTCTCATTTTTGTACGTCTTAAATGGTGGATTATTAAAGACTTTTTTCTGAAAACGTAGTATTTACTGTAACTATATTAGCAAGAACGATTTACCCCCCATTGCCCGGGTCTTAACACTAGAACAACGGAAGCGGCCATTTTGACAGCATAACTACTTTGAGCAAGATTCTTCCAAAACGGCTAATCCCAGCCCATTCAAATTTTATGACTTTTAGTATTTTCTTAAGGTTATTGAAAGCACGGAAGAAAATTATTCTAGGTGTTATAATATACTATGATGTTTTGGTTTTGAATTAAAGGTATGTTGTATTTTTTCTATGAAGGTCAAAATGACCGCTTCCGTCGTTCTAGTGTTAAATAAGCGTCCACTCATTATAAATAAGATATATTCTCGCTACTTAAATAATTCAGATACAAGTCACACCATACTCGATTTCCAAATCGGCTGTCTTGAACTAAAATCATTCTCACGATATAAATAAAATCACAAAATAAGAAGCACAATTGACCATATCATGAGCACAGAGCTCATGAAAAGGCGAAAAAAGGTAAATGGGTTTGACCCTCTAGCTAATTCACATGCGCCAATGTTGGCGTGAATTCAGTTAGTCGAAGAACTTTAATCGTACGGCCCTGACGGCAGAAAATGATTCAGAAATGTGAAGAGTCCGCTCGCTGAAAATATTACAATCTATGAACGAATGTCTTCAGTAAGTTATATTTTGCTTTGAAGAAGTATGTGATATTAAAGTAGCTGGTGTTAAATTATACGCAGTGGATTGGTCTTTAATCTTTCATTTGGCAATTTAAAAAATCGGGGTGTTTAGAACGCACGAAAAGTATATATTTGAAAGAAAAATTATTTTATTCATATAGATTCCGATCAAAGTTTGTTTGAAAGGGAATTTTTCGATATTTCCGATCGTATCAAGACTCTGTAATAATGTTTTCGGTCACTAAGATACCGATACGTGTGACTATCGTCCAAAATTTTGTAAATCGGGCTGAAACATAAGAAAAAAATAAGAATATAATTTGTATTAAAAAAAATAAAGCCAAGGTGCACCTATCTGTACGCTGAAGTATCTGTGTACCAAATGTCACAACCGTACGACATTTAAATTTTACGCTACAGACTGCACGAACTCACACAGAGTCTTCCTTTAGTAAGATGCAACTATTAATTTCGTTTCGGGAGCTTTAAAAATTATCAAAAGTCAGCTCTAATAAGCCGTCACATTTTATTCTTTTAAATTCAAACTACACTCAAGCAAGCCAAAATTATTTTATTCCCAGACAACTTTCAAGATACAAAGTGTCTTGTAAGTTTCGAATTTGCAGGCTGCTGTGACATTTGTCCTTTTAGCTTATCATTTGACGTCATATGCAACGTCATTGAGCAAAGCCCACGACGAACATTTTAACGCATTTGCGATGCACGGGGAATTAGATATTTGAAAAACGTGAGAATGAATTTAAGGATATAAATATCTACTTTATACTCAAAATGAAAACTCCCACAGTATCAACTATTGCGCTGTATATCATATTTTTCTGAAGATGTGGGTTTTTTTTTTCCTGCTAAGTATAAATGCGATATTTATTAAGTATTACAGATAAATATATCCATACTTTGAGGGGAAAAAATGTATAGGTTGACCGTGTTATTACTCAAAGATTCAAATTACTGTTTTATTTCTCGGAATTTATGTTTACTGGAATGAAATATATTCGCTTAATCCCGTACACAATATATCAAATGGATTCTTCAAATTAAAATAAAAATTAATTTTTAAAACTTTACAACACAGTTGAAAAGTGTTTATGACTTTGTTCGTTCTGTCTGTCTGTCCGTTCGCACGATGACTGCAGTAAAAATGACTTTATCAAAATGAAATTTTAGTATACTGTTGAGACGAATGTAGATGCATAATATCAATCAATTAGTTTTGGATTGAACCCGGGTTGAAAAAATGAAATACATTGAACCGTATGGAACCTAATTTTTCAACCATTTTATAAGCGAAGTTAAAATCCCGAAATTGCTTCGAAAGTTTTAGAAAATATTCAAATTATCCCATAAAATGTATAAAAAAAAATTCAGCAAAATATGTATTAAAATAATAGGAAGAGATCACGTGACCCACTTCAAAATAAAATATGGCATCCGTCTTTTTTTCCCAGGGTTAAATATCGTGATTTTTAAAGTTCTTTTAAATTTATATTTAGTGTTACATCCGTCCTAAAACCGCTTTATTTTAGTGTATTTTCTCTGCATCTATATTCTGCGCCAACGCAATTACAATATTTTTGAGTTTAAATGATCATCCAACTTTTATTATTTCTACAACGAAGCCTAATTTTAATGGATGCAGAATGTAAACACGTGATTGCAAGATGAGTTGTACAAGAATTGCTGAAATTTTTGTCACGCAAAATTATTTAACTCTGGTGTCTGGAATAGAAGTGTATGAAAGAAATAATCACTGCTTTTACATAGAGAACCAGACGATTTATATTTCTATGACGTTATTTGAATAAAATTATTTTTTTCAATGAAGTTTTAAATTTTCATATATAATAAATTCTTGTAGTTGTGTGGTAATTAAAAAAATATCTGTGCAGAATGTATCGCATTTCATAAGTGTTTAAATAAAATTGCATTTCAGTTGAAAAGTGTTTCATAATAAATGCTTCATACATGATTGATCTTTCTTGTTATTAATATGTTCCTGTTTTGTATAGCTTCGGTATAACATTATTGTTTGAGCTCCAATATGAAATGTTATTTAGCAAAGAAGAGGAAACCATGGCGCTAGCCTCCAAACCTTCACTGACTAAACTACCCAGCTTCATCAAAGGACTTCACAAAAAACATTAACTCTTTTTGATATTAAGTTATTATTCTTTGAGTAACAGCCTTCACTAAATGCAACCATAATCTTATTTCCATACTATAATATTTTTAAAGTAATTTGGTGATGCATCCCGATACTGTAAAATAAAGTTATTCTGTGATTTTTAATGTGCCATAAGCAGTTGACTATTTCTTTAGTGAAAATCCATTTATATATATGGCAGATGCAGATGTGTACAGACAGATGATAGACATTGTTCTAAAAATAGTCAAAATGTGTTCAGGTTGTGCTTAAACCTATTGGTATAAAAATTTCGAAATCGATAAAATAACAATTTCATTATAGTATATGCTATAGTATGAGGAAGTAAATATATATTGTGTTTTGAAATATCATAGACACAAAAATGAATTGAATATTTAAATGCTGTTGCTCATTTTAATTAATATGTTACTAGAAGGTGTGCCAGTCATATAACGGAATTCAAAATTTGAAAAATATTACCTCCCATTTGACGTCATTTTTATCAGTTTGGCGACATTTGCGACATCCCGCCAAATTTTTTTGCCATATGTCACGGACGGACGAACAGAGAAATGACAGATAAATGCTTCCGATGCATCATTACAATATTATCTCCTTTTAAAACAGTATTCGTTTTATTGATTTAGGGTCATATATATCAATTTGACGACATTTTTATCAATTTACCGGCATTTTTATCGATTTGACGACATTTGATACATTTGGCGACATTTTAAAAAGTCGCAAATTTATCCCCAAGTGAGATGGTTGGACTTGAGAGACAAATGCTATCGAAACATCATTACAATACTGTTCTCTTTCAAAACGCAATTCATTTCATTGATTTGGCGTCATTTTTACAGATTTGGCGACAATTTCGTCAATTTCGGAACATTTAGAAAATAGACGCCAAGTTAGCGATATCTCACGAAATTCGTCGCCAAAATTTTCGCCAAGCATTACCCAGAGATAGATAGAGAAACAGACAGATAAATCAAGGTGTTTATATTAGGTATATTTTTACTTTCTTTATATACATAATGTATAAGGAAAGTATTGTGACGGGATCGAAAATTCGAATTCGAGTTCTCGACGGGAGAGCATGTTTCAAGCATCCCTGGTGACGAATCAAACATTTTTGAGGTGATGTGTGTGTGTGTGTATGTATGAGTGAGTCTGTGGAGGCGATATCTCACGAACGAATGGAGCGATTCGAATGAAATTTGGTACGAAAATCACAATCCGTGAATACTGGAAGCCTATTGTTTTTAAACGCAATCGAATGCTCGGAAACCTCCTAAATTTTCGAATAAAATTTTGAAAAAATCATCAAAAACTCAAAACCATTCATAAATTTACGCAAATAGACATTTCATATGTAATTTTCCCTTAGAAAACGATTGACATAAATTTTAGAACGCTAGTGTGAACCGTTCTCGAGATATTGCACATTTTTCAAATAAATTTATCAAAAAGTGCCATAAATTAAAAAAAAATATTAACTTTTAAGAAACATGTTCACTTTTCATATGCAATATTTTGCAATAAATTGGGTGACATTATTCTTGCGGATCTAACTCGTTCCATTCATGAGAAAAGATACTTTGAGTAATACTTTTGTATTTGAACGCCAATAGTCATTTATCTGCTGTAAGAATAACTGATTTCGCCGTCAATAACGTTTGGCGAGATTTTGGCGACGAATTTAGGGGAATGTCGCCAACTTGGCGACATTTGACAATGTTGCCAAATTTACGAAAATCTAGTGAAATGGATAAAAATGACGCTAAATCAATGAAAATGACGACTAATTTAAGAAAATTCAATATCTTGGAAAGAATATAAGCATTTACTATAAGAATAACATTTTTTTAACTGTAAAGTAGTAAATTCATTGCATTATATAAGGAAAGTCATGTGTTGCCCACATCAGATTTTTTTTTGTCTAGCTTGTGTAACACTATTGTTTGGGTATCAAGTAAATTGTTTGGGTATCAGTATTGTTTCGGTATCAAGTAGTAAATACAGCAATCCTTAACTAATGGACCTCGTTTCTAAAGTTCCATTGACTTCACTACCCCGCTTTAACAGAGAATTGGACAAGAAGCATTAATTTGTTTCCATATTAAAATTAATATTCATTGAGTAACAACTAGCAATTAATGCAATCATAATCTTTTTCACACTCTAAAAATTTTGAAGTAATTTGTCGATGCATCCAGATTCTATTACAGTTTTCCCATGCCTTTAAATGTGCTACAAGCAGTTGATTTATTTATTTACTGATAAAAAAAAATCCGTTAATCATGTCATTATACTGCAATTTCCTTCAGAAATCGAGGGAAAAATTTTGAACCACCACTAATTATTCACAAGAGCGCTTGATCATTGTCACGGGACTTTGTGATTTTAGATTTTTTTGTTGATTTAATGATGTTTTAGAAGTATGCGTAAATGCAGTTTAAAGATGCGCAAAGATACAGTTTTATTGATTTAACTGGAGTGTGACGTTAACTCGTCTTTCCCATGCCAGAATCTATTTTTAAAAAAACTTTTTTTTTTCGTGAATCTTACAAGAAAACATATTTTAAATCTGCATAGCTGTTCCAAATGATCACGATTATTGTGTGGTAACTTTCATTTTAAAGGGCCTGAAAAAAAATCAATTGATACCAGGTTTGGTAATGTACTCTCGGGAGTGTAAATCTCCCGTCTCCCTCCTTTCTTCGAGGGGGATAATAACCACATGAACACAAAAGCTGTATCGGGGCTGATTTTTACCACATTGATTGAAACTCTTAAATTCTGTGATCATTGAGCCATCAATAACCCCTTTTATGCATTGCTATTTTTGCAAACTACATAATTTTTGCAAATACCACTTTTATGAAAATTATATTCTAAGCTGCCATGTTAATAAAACATAAAATATCAAATAAATTTTGAAGCTGTAGTTGAATTTCAAAATAATATCTATCTAGTTCTAGATGTTTGTTTTTTTGGCAGAGCTGACTAGAAAGATTTGTGAAAACACAATAATATTTGTGGCAGCTATCGTGTATACAGGAAATCGGCCACAGACAGACAGACATCACTCCAACAATAGTCAAAACGTGTTCAGTATGTTCTAATACATATATTGGTACCAATCTCGTAATTTTGGTGAAAACAATAACTACTTTATTCCTACTACGTATAAGAAAGTAAAAATAAGGAATGTCAATCGTATGTCTTACCCTCCAAATTAACACATTCTATATTGTCTGGAAAAATGGTTCTTTGTTTTTTTAAATAGAGAATATCATTGCCCACAACAGCTGACAACAGTTCACAATTTCAAATACTACGCAAGTTCATGTGGAAAACAGATGGTCGTTTCAGAAATACATGGATTTCCTTCTTATGTGCAAAAAAACTTTAGGGCTGAATGAGAACCAATCATGCAGTAAACCATGTAGCTAGCAAAAAGACTAAAGTCCTGAACCAAATGTTGTATAACCACTTAGTATTGTTCTGATTTTAAATATGCCGTTTAAATTCTAAAAATTTTAGTGTTGTATTTCAATCCCGAAATAACACACCTAAAATTGTTGCTTTGTTATACCTATAAAAAATAACTACTGAAGTGCAGAAATGTTAATTTTGGAGTTTAAATAATAACAAAAGCGTGAATAATATTTTAACCCAATTATCTATTTCCTGTCACAACAAAATTCATTTTAAAATAGCAAAATTAATGTTGTCAGAATTTACTTTTAGAAATATTCATTTGATTTCAAAATTATTTCGTGAAATTACTAATATTTCTTTTCATTAAACCTTTATTTAAAGTTTAGGGAGAATCTTAGCAGATGTAATGACAAAAACACTGACTTGAGAAATTAGAAAACCTGAAAAATACAGCATTTTCTGTAATAAAAGATTTCTAAATCATTGAAATAGTCACAAATACCTTTACTCGTCCTTGAATGATATCCGAGAAATCTTGTGCTTTGTGGCTTGGTGAAAAAGTTTTTAGGAAAAGTACAATCTAATGCCTGTTGCACAATCACACAACTTTTATAAGAAATATCTGTTGGCTGTTAAGAATCCGTATTCTATGAAAATCATTTGAATCGTATATACAAAAGTTCAGCTTAATTTTAATCTGTCATTACCAACAAAGCGTCTGTTTTAACTTCGCGAACTTCACTTTTAAAGATCATCTCTGGAAAATCCGTATTCTACGAAAAACATTCGAATAGCACATATAGAAGTTTATCTAATTTTAAACTGTCTTTATTACCAACAAAACGTCTACTTTAATTTCGTGCACTTCACTTTAAAAGATCAGCTATAAATTTCTTACTGATTTATTTTCTTTTGTTAACTAACTGAAATGTATTTGTGTCTTAACTGTTTGAGTCTGGTATATTAATTGAACTTTACAGAACCGAACCCATCGGGGAAAATGTTTTCTCTGAATGAGTAATCTGTAGGCATCACCCTTCGTTTTGACCTTGAACTCAAACTCGAGATATCACCACCTTTCATTCAAAGTCTTTTAATACAAAATTGGGCAGTTAGTCCGCCAAAGAATCAAGACATTGTCAGCCTGACGGTACGAGATTTAGATTTCATCATTCGTGATGTCACTGTTTAAGAGTAAACATTGAGGAGTTGCCAAAAACTTTTCGCACTATTGCAGTTTAAAATTGCTTCTTAATTTTGAAGTGTCCAGACTTAAATAACTTGTGAAGAGATTTTAAATTGTGCTGTGCACACAGGACCCAGTGACGTTCAAAGGGATTGAATGACGTTGTTGTGTGAGATGACTGTTGCTGTTCGCTCTCTCTTCAGAGCCCGACTACAAAATGCGCGTGTTTCCCTCCCCCCCATGACGTCGTATGCGCAGAGCCAGGTAAAAAAAAATGTAAGTCAATTATACACTGGAAGAGTAGTCTTTGGTTTTGTTTGTCTAGGATGCACGTAATTTTACTGTATTGGGACGACTGGTCAGTATCGAGAGGTTAGTACAAAACTGTGGTGGCACCGCTAAAAAGTGGGAGTGTCAGTCACGCATGCCAGACAAATTTCTAACGATTTACATTTGAAGGTAAGTGGCAAATTAATACTTCTTTAAATATCAAATTGGAGGTTTCGTTACTTCTGGTTTATATTAATATATGTCAGCATATTTATCGATTTATTTCGAATCTGAAGATTTCGAGAACTAGTGTAATTTTAATTTGCGCATTTTAGCATCAAATATCAGAACTTCATCGATGATGTTCGCTGCAGTGGAAGCGTGATACCAGTCCAAGTCTGGTATATTTCGTAATTCATATGAGAATAAAATCGTTTTGTCCTTCATATATACATATTTACTTTTTCGTATTACTGTATCTAGTACAGAGAAAGTATTGTTTTCACCAAAATTTTCAATTTTGAGATTTTGATGCCAATATAAGATTTAGAATCTCCTGAACACGTTTTGACTATTTTAGAGTGATGTATCTCTGTTTCTGATCGATTTATTGTGCACACGATAACAGCAACAAATATGAATGGATATTCATAAAACTTTATATCCGGCATGGCTAATAAAAAACTAGAACTACAAAGAATTTTTTTGAAATTCGAGCGAAAACTTCGAAATTAATTCCAAATTTTATATCTTCTTAACATAACATCATAAGACAAAAAATTTGACATTATCATATATAAAAGGAGTAATTCATGGCTCAATAATCGCGAAACTTAACAGTTCCAATAATTGTAGTGAAAAATAGATATTGATTTTGTGTTTGTGACATCATTAGCCCTCATTTCTTCTGGGGACGGAAAAAACACTCCCGAGTGTCAAACTGGTGGTCACATTGTCGAACTTAGTGTTGTTATGAACATGTTAAATTTAACAATCGGCGAATTCTAATTTACTTTCGATTCTAAAACTTGTTTTTAAATTTTACTCCAAATTGATAACGCGTCAATTCTGTAATTCGGCTTCTCGGAACTTACCCGCCAGTTTCGATAAACCTGGCGTAGCGTTCATTCCTGCGTGTTTGTACATTTACCGCGTATTTGCATTTCATATAGAAATGTATTGGAACTCCTTTTTCTTTCGTTATGAACATGCGCAATTATATTAAGACGCTTATGTCAAAATTTTGTGAATAGTTCAGTTGGCGATGTAATTCCAAATACCGGCGATGTAATTCCAATTCCAATAATAATTCCGTATACCCGAAGGGCAAAATGATTGAATTAATATTCCAAATTTTGAAACGTTAAATTATGAATAGGGATTATAAAATTATCGAGCCATTAAAATCTAATTAGTAATTTTTAAATCAGCGGTGAGATGTTTAAAATTTCGTTCTGTGAAAGACGTATCTATTTCTACTGTTATGTATCGATATGGAAATGCATGTTCTTGACCTGTTTAGAATGAAGTGAATCAATGTACATTTGAATTGGAAACATCTACACACACACACACACACATATCGGAAATGAAGAAGAAAATATTATTTGAAGATTATTTTGTGGTTTCATGCTTTTTCTTGTCCTACACACGTCTCTTCCTACTTGACGCCGATTCACAATTTTTTCTTCATGCATATTCACGAGTAGTCACAACTGGGAACTTGGAGCAATTCTTCTTCACCGCCGTTATTTTCCACGTCCGTCATCCTTGTGAAGAACCGCCTGCATCTGCAACACACGGCCTACTTTCGATCGATCCAGATCTCCTTTAATTCTGAGCCCGTCGCTCTCCGTACCGACGATGTCAAGGTCTCCATTTAACTCAACCGCGTTGCATTTTCTCATCATCATCACGTGCCCCCCCGCGACACTGGAGCTTCGAAACACCTATTACAATCACAGCCAGTTACGTGCTAACGGGAGCACATAACAGTGTCAATCTGAAATTTTTTTCAACCCATTTAGAATGATCTATAATTGAGGTCATTGAGACCAATGATACAGATTTTTCAGATATCGTCTTGAAAAATTTGCAAAACAAAAAAGCTATTTAATAATGAATTCTGTTATGAGAAAATGGAGCCGCACTCCTTTATCACCTGATGAATATGGGCATGATTTGCTGGCATGGTTGGAGGCGATTCATCGTTTTACTTGTGAGAGGATCACCGATAGAATAAAGACCCGGTACGATACCAAAGTTAATGAAGTACGATTCCATGAGGACGACAAAGTGTGGCAGTTCTACGCGCGGCGACGACAAGGATTTTAGCCAAAACTACAGAACAACTGGGAAGGACCCTAAATTATACAGAAAAGAATAAACCGTGTCGTTTATCGAATCCTGAAATCATCTTCAACTAAGCCAAAAGTCGTCCATATCGACAGATTCGTCCCATATTTTGGACCACAGTATATTGCCACTGCCAGGAACGTGCAGTCATAAGGAGGGGGCAGTGTTGCAAACGTGTAATATTCCCTCACTGGCGTCCTTTCTTTAGGCTCTGTTAAAGACCATGCGGAGAAAACACCATAGCGTGAGCTTAGGGTTGCCAGAATTTCGTAGTTTGAAGAAGAGTTTCCAGATGTGGCGAACTTGGCTATATTCGTGGACTTCCCGAAGTTTCGAGAAGGATCGCGAAATAACGATTAATTTATGAGAATTCCGGAAGTTTCTATAGAGATACTATAAAAAGAATTATCAATACGCTGGAGTTCAGTTGACAAGATATATGTTACATTGAATTGGATTTTTGTCTATGTTTCGAGAATAATAGCAATTGTTTTATGAAATTACTTTTGTCAATGTTTTGAGATTAATATCAGTTATTTTGTTAAATGAGTGGAGCATTTAAGTGCTGTTTGACTGTATAGTGTTCCTGTTTACGTTGTGCTTGTGAATAAACGTGTTATTTATCCAGAAACTTGGACTCAATCTTGTATCATGTGCGCATATCCACGATTTCAGAGGATATGTTCGTAACAGCTGGTGTCAGGAGTCAGGTTTCTGGAAACTTGAAAAACGGTTATGGCTCCCCCAACTAGAAAACGGTAGAGGAACAGTTATGTGAGATTATGGAATTTATAAAGTCCGGACAAGAAGCTATGCAAGCCAGAGAATAAGCTATGAAAAAGCTATGAAAGCCGGACAAGACGAGATGGAAGAAGCTATGAAAGCCGGTCAACAAATTAAGTCAGACGACATGCTAGAGAGATTCAACAGAATGATACTTAATCATGTCCCTATATTCGTATCCAGAAGACAGAATGACTGGGACCGTCACCTACCCGTGTTCCTGCTGACCTACAGAAGTTCTATTAACGAATAGACCGGTCATTCTCCACCAAAAATTCTGTTTGGTCGAGATCTCCGGCTACCATGTGATCTACTGTTTGGAAGACGATGTGATTGATGTTCCTTCATCAGCTGATGAATATATACAAGATTTTCAGGCGTGGTTGGAGGAGATTCATCTTTTCGCTCGTTTGAGTATCAGCATTTCTACCAATAGATTAAAGAGCCGGTACATACAAAAGGTAATGAAGTACGATTCCATGAAGATGTCAAAGTGACGTCCATGATGATTCCATGAGACGTTCAACCCTCGGCGACGAGTAGGATTTTCGCCAAAACTACACAACTTGGAATAACCATAAGTCATAAAGAAAAAAAATCAATAGTGTCGTTTATTCAATCCAGAAATCGTCTTCAGCCAAGCCAAAAGTTATCCACGTCGACAGATTGGCCCCATTTTTTGCCATATGCCGAGGTTCGAAGAAAATTTACCAGATTTGGCGATTTATCGAAGGTTCGAGAAAAACCTCTACCAATATTCTACGTGATATATAACCAATATTCTATATGATACGAGAGCATCCAAAAGTTTCAATGAAGAATCTATAGAAGGAGTCATCACTCAGTCGCAGTTTAGTTGACAAGATACGTGCTAACATTGATCTGTGACTTTCGTCAATGTTTTGAAAGCAGTAGCAGCTGTTTTGTGAAATGATTTTCGTCAATGTTTTGAGAATAGTATCGGTTGTTTTCTTTAAATGACTGGAGTATTTAAGTGCTGTTTTACTGTATATTGTTCCTGTTTACTCCGTGCTTGTGAATAAACGTGTTAGTTATCCAAAACTTTAGACTCATTCCTGTATACTGAATTCACATCCATGATTCCAGAGGATATGTCTTAACAATATTAATTTATTTAGTAAGAATAAAATTTTTAACATCATTTTTTCACCAATATAAATTTCATACTAAGAAAAAGTCAAATGATAAAGGTCTTTTATTTTAGTTAATATTTCATTAAACGTTGCAGCATCAGGCAAAATGCAGCAAAATCAAAAAGTTTAATGAATAAAAATTTCAAAAACGTATTTTGTATTTTTCTTTAAGTGCAAAAGGTTATAAAGCGTGACAAAATTATCTATACGTCAAATAAACGCAACAATCTCTTACGGATAAAAAAAAATTATATCACCGAATATCCAAAAACGTTTTTTTTTTATCAGATTTAGAAAAGAATATTCAGAAAATAAATACAAAATATTCTTTTCATAGCAATGTTTCGAATTTTTCGCTTGAAATCCCACTCGCAGTCACACCTTTAAATCATTGCTAAATAAAGCGTGAAAAAGCGATTTGCAACATTTGATTATCATCACCGAACCCTAGCAAGTATTATGGTCGGATAAAATTGCAGAATGAAATGTTTTTCAGAGTTTTTTTTCTCTCTTTGCATCCTGAAAAATCAGCATTCTATAAAAATGGGTATACTTTATAGAGCGTATATTTTTTGTATTTTACGTAGGAAATCTAAAAAAATATCGGTGCCATATTAGCATGATGTCAGAAACACAAATGTATTTTTATGAACAATGATAAATATTTAACAACTTAATGTGTGCAACAGAAGTCTTTCGCTAAGTATGAGCAAATTTAATATTCATATAAAAAATTGCATGGTTTAGAGGTTGTTTAATTAAGCAAAAATAGTTATAACCTAGGCAATGAACATATTTTGGTGTTTAACTTTATAATTAATTTACCTTAAAGTGACTCATTTCAAGATGAAGCAGTTTCAGTGCATTTTAACCCCCCCCCCCTCCACTCAACGTCAAGTCTGATTTTTGACAGTTTTCTACTCTATCTACATACAGGGGATTTCTAAAAAAAGTCCTTAAGCATGTCAATTACTTTGTAAGAAAAGGTCCGTGAGTGCACACGTTAGGTCTATACAGTAACGTGAACATGTTCCATCGAATAAAATGATTGCAGCGCCCCTGGCGAAGAATTTTCAAAGCTATGAGACTGAACTCAGTAACAGAGTTAGATGGATGAAAGCCGCAAATTGCAGCACATACTTCTTTTTTCATTCGAAATGCGTGAAAAATGTGATAATCAGTCTATAACGAGTAACAGTGTTACTCATCCATTAATTTTTTATAAGATAATTAAATAAAATATTATACTGAAACGTTTCAAAATTCAATATGAATTCTATTAGAATTTGCACATATTTCAAATCACGAGCAACATAGTCTATATCTATTTGTTTTATAAAATAATAATAATTTTAATAAATAAACTTTATTTTGCCACACAATATGTAAATTTTCATCTTATAAATGGATATATAACAGTAGGGCAAGGAACTGCTGAAAAAAAACGCTTTAGTTAGGCCACAGCCTACAGCAAAAGTTGTAACACACTAGCATAAAAGCAAGAGTCAGTGGCAGAACAAAAGTCATAATAAAACAGACTAGAAACAACTAGTAAGGTATACAAGTAGCAAAACAAAGAAACGATAGATCGGCAAACCGATTAAACTTGTAACAAAAATCGCTTCTAAATGACATGTTGGATATTCTTACTAAGTGTGATTAGTTTTTGATACGTAGATTTGCTTCTTCAGCCGTTTATTAAATCCCATTACTTGCCTGTAATGTTTTTAAATATTCTGATTCAATGATTCTAACTAACGGATTCTAACTAAAGGATTCTAACTAACTACATATTTGATCAATGATTCTATCTAACTATTCGATCAATGATTCTATCTAACTATTTGATCAATGATTCTATCTAATTATTCGATCAATGATTCTATCTAACTATTAGTAATTATCTAACTTTTAAGCATTCAATAATGGCCCACAATTTTATAAATGACATGTTTCTTCCATCTAGCTTTATTGTCGAGTTCGGGGTCCTAATTTCTTCAATTGTCCGCTGAGGGCGCTGCAATCACTTTTAGTCTGTGAGGGGAAGCCATTTTACTATACATAGAATTAAAATGTATGGATCTCCTATTCCGAAATTATTTGTTTGTTTGAAGTTGAAGTTTTAGGGCATAAATACAAAATTTAACTTGTTTTTAAATTATGTAAACATAAAAAGCCTTACATATAAAGAAAACAGCGAAATTTATGTCAACAATATTATAACAGATTTCTTATTTTAGTATTTAATAACAGACATAAATACTTTTAGAGCTGAAGCAATATTGAACTTCTTTTCGCTAAACAATTATTTTAAAGAATAGTTTTAAGCAGATTTTATGAAATAATTGTTATTAATCACTGTCTGTACCATTGTGTGGTGAACAAAAAGAAACATTGACGCTCATAATTAGGAAATTTGGAATAACGTGGTCAAGAATCGTATAGTTCGTAAATTTTTATCGTGGCCGCAGTAACCCACCATTACCTCTTTGCACGAGTTCTTTAATGTACTCTTTAATTAAAACACTACACATTAAATTTCACATTTTTAACTTTTAAAATAAATATTATTTATTCACACTTATTATTGTTATGATTAAAATAACATTAATTTTAACAAACGCTTAAGGAGGAGAAAAGTACTGTGTGAGACCAGGTCGTTTGAATCTTTTTCCAAAGATTAACAATTGACCTAATGTATACGATGACTGGCACATATCTTTGTATCTCAGGTCTGTTGCTCAGCATGACTGGAATTTTTTGCCTCTTCTTTTTCTGACCCTTGCAGTCAGCTTTGTCTTTCTAAAACACTTTCACTATTCAAAATAACAACCCACTCTTTTAACTCTTCTGCTCGAATCATCACGATCTCTCTCTCTTTCTCTCTCTCTCTCTCTCTCTCTCTCTCTCTCCTCTTTGGATAATCATTCTCTTTTGAACAACACTCTCTCTCATTACTTTTGAATTATCATTTGTTTATGAATCATACTGCTTGAATTGTCATTCCAATATGTATATTCGTTAACTTTTTCTCCTTGTGGTCACATCATTTGAGATCCAGATACCTGAGATCCAGATACGCCCTCCTTGCTCTCATTGGATGTTCCTCCGTGCGATGCCGCATCTCCGCATCATTGGCTCTTTGAGTCTTTAATGCAGTTTGGTTCAAGTCTTGGCTTTAGGAGATATTTGCCCCAACCACATCTGTAATTTGTGTGATATGACTTGATTGGGGTCATGAACTTTCGGGCCAAGACTGTCATAAAACGGTGACTAAAAGTCTGTGCTTTGCTCCTATGTGAACATCAAACGGCATAATTTGCATCCTGATCTCACACATTGTTTAAAATATTTGCTCATATAAATACAAGAAATCAATTTTGTTGTACATTTAAATACATCGTAAACTCTTTGTTTGTTAATATCACTGGTCTGAATTTTTTATTGCAAAGTACTTTGTGTTGCAGCAAAAGTGCTACTGGCCTAAAAATGTTGGATTAAGGTTTGCATTCTGTGGGTGAAGCAAGTTTTTTCATTTGCAAATTTTTACCTTTCCGTAGAATTATATAAAAATATATTGAGTATCAATTTCTTCCGAATATAGCCTGTCTAAATCAGAAATCAGCAACTAAACATAGATATTTTAAGATCGTCGTTAAACGCATATGATAAGTGCCTCGTTTTGATTTGTTATTACTATAAGCACTATATAAATTATCAATACATATCAATTAAAAAATATCACATAAAATGCTTCACAAATCAGTAAGATGTATAACCTGCAAATGAAATAGCATATATCGTATAATATTATACACCCTGCAAAAAATATAGCCACCCGTATGAAATGGAACTGCAGTCGCGAAATTTGGTGTGTATGTATTGTTTGAGGAGATATGCAAATTATTAACAGTGGGGAGAAAAGAAAATTTTATTAAGAAATTGTGGGAACAAGAAGATGACATTTTAATAAGTGGAAAATCCTCCCCTTGCTATACCTAAGCCAATATTCGGTGCTGCATAGAGTCAATTAAGTTGCATTTGTTCTTCGTGGCAAACTCTATTACAAATATTGCAACGACTCAGCTTATTCAGTGGTATTCTGAGAAGGTTGCAAATGCTGCCCCACTAGGCCCCTAACGTGTTCGATTGGTGATTGGTCTGGTTGATTGGATGGTCATGGAATAATAATAAAATTTCGAAGACATTGCACAATGTCGTGCATTGTCATGTGGTCGAGCATTATCTTGTTGGTTAATGGTACCTGAGAACTCAGGGAGAAAAAGCGTCTGCTGAATATCGTCGACAGACAAGCGAGCTGTCAGATTGGCTTGCAGCAAAACAGAGGAGATCTTCTTCTTCGACCCAGACCGTCCTACCTACACAAAGGTGTTGGGTATTCATTTGGATGGCTGGGAAGTACCACCCAATTTAGGCCGGAACTCAGTGGGAGTGGCATCCACATCGACCATACCACTCCTTTCCCTACGATCCACCTTTCGTAAGGACATACGGATCCACATATTTAATATGCCCTTATATCGCGTGAACACGGAGACAGTTTGGGCAGAACCGGGAATCCCACGAATACAATTTCTGTCTGTACAATACTGTTCTGTCCCATCGCCAAATAGAGGAGGTCTGATGTCCCACCCTCCCAAATAGCCCCCCCCCCCAGGAACGGCTTTCCAGAAGGCCCACGAGATGGCTTTCCGCACTGTTTACCACGTGTTCATGTGCCGTTCTACAAAGAATTCGAGATCAGAACGTTAGTCAGTACTCCCGGCTCACGTTTGTGTCAGTCATCAGCACTCGGAGAGAAGCGGATTTCGCCTCTAAAGTCAACATGTCTTCAACCAGAAGTTGTCCAGGCTGACCTAGTTCGGACGTATTTAAGGGTTCAGTGGTAGACGCCTTAATGGACGTCGGCACATTACCCCACCTTCAGCAGTCGTCTCCCAATATTATCTCCTGATATATGATATATGGATGAGGGAGAAATTATTTGAATGGCTGATAGCGACCCTATTAGTGTGGAGATGGCTCTTCTCCTGATTGCACGATCTTCTCAAGCAGTTTTCTGTCTGGGGCGCCCTACGTCTCTGCGAAGGGTACATGCGCTGTCTCTGATCCACTGCTGCCAACACCGAGCAACTGCCATTGACCAAGATGGCGATGGATATGTCTACCAACCTGCTTTCTTTAGGCCTATGGTGTCATCTCTCTTTATCTCCGACAATTGTTCGTAGCGCCGTCTCAAAGGCATCTTTGTACACAACTTATAATATCCAAGCAGAAAATCCAGTTGCGTCAGAAAGATTTATTTTACATTTATTTATTTATTTCAAAGATTTATTTATTTTAAAGATTTTTATTACAGTCTTTAATTAGAGTGTTCTTTGAGACAATATATCCATGTATGTGTGATAGTACACGAAATAATGCTATAATGACCGAAAATACGAAACAAACATATCCCAGCTCCCTGCTATCGAATCTAGCATACATACTTTTCAGCCGTACATGCTTTCACGGAGGGAAATGTTGGCTGTGGTGGGGGATGGCTCTGTAAAAGCGACGCTATCAGCCATAAGATTTGTATAATAGAAGAAGAGTACAATGGTTTTAACAGAAGTTCGTAAAGTTGTAATATATTATATATGAAAGCAGATTTCTTGTTGCGCATAACTGCTGTTCTATGCGGGCGAATTTGAGGTCCTGATTTCTTCAATTGTCCGCTGAGAGCACTGCAATCTCTTTTAGTCGATTCGGCGAGAATAAATGCAAAACTGGTCCGCGGAAGCTGCTACCTGTAATAGAAGTGCGATTGTTATTTTATGAACAAATCTTGTAAGCGAATTATTCTAGTAATAATTTAGCCTCAAATTTCTAATCATGATATATTCTATAAGTTTATTTTACATTTTTCATTGAAGAAAGTTCAATAGAAACCAATTCTGCAACAGTTGTTTTTCACTCACAAAAAAAAATTAAAATTTAGTTCAATTTTTATATTAGTAACGAAACTTATTCTTCTTCCAACTTTCTTATTCTTCCTAATTTTTTATTCTTCCAACATAGAAAAAAATGTTCTGAAAATTCGATGTGAAAAGAAAGGTGTATAAAGTTATTTGTGAAGTTTAATCCATATGTGGGTTTGGAATGAAAATTTTCGACGAAGAATCTAGAATTTAATCCAGAATTTCGATGTTGTCCTTTAGATTTCATCTTTTTTTGTATTTTGTGAATATATTCATTCCAAGAAAGATCTGATTAGTCGAAAGAAAAAATTAAACTTAAGTGAAGTAGTTAAGATGTATTCTTAACATTTACAAATTTAAATATAATTTAGTTGTTGTTTTCTGTATAAAATATAAAAGTCAACTGGAATGTGCTTTAACTCGATTTTTCATACAGAATACATTTTTAAGAAAATTAAGTTTTTGCAAGCAATTTTACAAGACAAAATTTGAAAAATATGTATTGTTGGTCCGAATGATCACAATTATAGCACGTTAGCCTTCATTTGATAGGCCTTGAAAAATGTATTCGACTGATACCAAGTTCAGCAATGTATCCCCATCAGTGGAGTAATTTGATCCCCTTGGAAGGGGGCTAATGACATCAAAAACACAAAAATTACATCGCGGTTACTTTTCACTATAATGTAATGGTTAAAACTGGTTGTGGTTCGGGATTGTGTTCAAGAGGTCCTAAAACACATATTGGCATCACAATCTCGAAATCGAAAATTTCCGACAAAATAATACTTTCTCTATATTCTATAATATGAGAAGGTAAAATTGTAAAACAGACATTGCAACAATGCAAAAAATTGTCTCTACTGCAAAGTTTCTGTTTTTCTGATCAGATTCTGTTTTTCAGATTCTGTTTTTCTGATCAGATTTTCTGTTTAAAAACACAAATCTTGCCAAATCAAGAAGCTTTAACAGCGAAAGAAATTTCTTGCAGAACTGCAAACATAGAAAATCTGCCCATGAGCATTCCGTGAGTTTATATGCCACCTTGTGACCACCTCTGTTTTTTAGATTTGTAGGTTTAGATTTGTAGGTGTCCACCAGGTAATGGAGGATATCCCTGAGCATGATTATAATCATAGATCACGATAACGCTTCTATACGCGTTTTTCACGCTTTAAAATAGGAAAATACGCTTCGAAAATTAGGTAAGACGTATTTTTAGGCATTGATTTTGAAACAATATATCGCCAATCACGATGTTTACGAAAGTTCCGAAAGGATAATATTAAAACGCAACCATTTCTAAAACATAAATTATAATTTGCTGCATTTGCATCTAAATTTACATCTTTAAAATTTAAAGTAAAAGTAACGTTTGATTGATCCTTTAGTTTAAATATACTAATCCTAATAACTTTAATTGAAATGAGTTCGGAAAATAATAAAAATTAAAAAAAAAATCTAGCTGGTTGAACGATAAAATTTGCAAGCAAATTTCAACTGTGTCAAATATATATGTACTAGCAGCGATTACCGGCGTTGCTCGGCATTTACCACGCAAAACTGTGTTAAAATTACACATGGACATATAGGCCCGGCCACACAATTTGTTACCATAAACCCCTGGGTTGGTCGTGTGGTCTGGGCCTTCAACATGGACATATAGGGTCGTCAATCTTATACATAGTTTTGTCACTCCGAAAGGTGTAAATTCATTGCATTATGTAAGAAAAAAAAATCATTGCATTATATAAGTCATAGCAGCATAAGAAAGAATCTTCCTCATAAAATGCTGATAATTAAATAACCATTTTTAACACATTACAACATAGTTGGAAAGTGTTTATGACTTTGTTTATTCTGTCTGTCTGTCTGTCCGTTAGCACGATAACTGCCGTAAAAATGACTTTATCGAAATGAAATTTTAGTATGTTGTTCAGACGGTCTGTTGGACCTATGGGAATATAAATGAATAATATCAGCCAATTAGTTTTGGATTGAATCCTAGTTGAAAAAATGAAATACATTGAATCCTACGAGACCTAATTTTTCAAACATTTTTAAGCGAATTTAAAATTCACAAATTGTTTCGAAAGTTTTAGAAAATAATCAAATTATCCCATAAAATATATAAAAAAATGTTCCGCAACATATATTCAGTAGTTTTTTTTTAAATAACAATTAAAATAATAATTAAACTCTTTATATGAAGAGATCACGTGATCCACTTCAATATAACATATGACATCCATCTTGTGTCAAAATCGTGACTTTTAAAATTATTTTTAATTCATATTTAGTGTCGTATTTGTTCTAAAACCGCTTTATTTTTGCTTAATTTCTGTGCATCTATATTCTGAAACAACGCAATTACAACAAAGTTTGATGATCATTTGAGTTTAAATGATCATCAAACTTCGATTATTTCTACAACGAAACCCAATTTTTACTTATGGAGTATGTAAACTGATTAGGCTGTAAGATGAGTTGTATAAGAATTGCTGAATTTCTTTAACGCCAAATTATTTTGCTCAGGAGTCTACAATATAAGTGGTATGAATGAAACATTCATTGATTTTACATAGAGCAGCAGACGATTTAATGGCAGACTTCTTTGATGAAGTTTTATGCTTAGAGTTAAATTACTTTGGCCTCCATGGTTTAAATTTTTTAAGTAGAATAAACTATTGTAGTACTGTGATGAATGAAATAAAAATGTGGAATGAAATATTTACTGCTTTTACACAGAGAGCAATCTATGAATGAAATATTTACTGCTTTTACACACAGAGCCAAGCGGGCGCGGTAGCCCATTGGTTAGCGCGCTGGAGTTGCACTCGGTAGGCCCGGGTTCGATTCCAGCCACTGCCAAAACTGCCGCCGTGTTCATGCGGAGTACCATCACGTTAAACATGTGGGTCCGAAAGTCCTTCCGAGAGGTTGGTGGTAGGGGAAAGAGGGTACGGTCCCTGTTGATGCCTCCCCCACTGGGTTCCGGTCTAAATTGGGTGGCACTTCCCGACCGTGCAAACAGTTACCTTACACCTTTCTGGTAGGTCGGACGGTCTGGGTTTCAACAACAACAACAACACAGAGCCAAGCGATTTATATTTCGATGACGTCATTTGAATCAAGTTTTTTTTCTATGAAGTTTTTAAATTTTCAAATATAATTGATTATTACAGTATTGTGACATATTACCGCTGACTGCATCGCATTTTAGATATGTTTAAATAAAATTAAAATTGGAAAGTGTTTCATAATCTATGCTTTATGCATGATTGATCTTTCTTGTGATTTCGTAATACTTTTCGTTGTTGAGTAAGTCTGTGAGAAATAAACCATGGTGATAGTTTCCATTTAAATTCATATCTCAAACCTGCGATTTTCAAAAGTGACTAATACGTTCAATAAACTCCCACAAAACTCAGAGATTTAATTGATTTTCACGTTTTAAACCAACTATTTCCAATCTTTTTTGTTGAGAATCATGGAGTTACAGAGTATAACTCCTATGAAAAAGTTTCGTTTTCCATCAATATCACAACAACCCCTGGTCTTAGAAACTCAAAATTTGGTCTAAATTTATGGAGGGCTATTTCAAAGCTATCCACCAAATGTCATTAAATTCGGTTCAGCCGTTCTTCCGTGATGATGAGACAAACGAAAAAGTGTCGTTTTTCGCTAATATATCGAGAACCACTGATCGTAAAAACTCCAAACATAGGCTAAATCTTAAGTGGGGCTATTTCCAGGCAACCTACAAAAATTCATCAAATTCGGTTCAGCCGTTCTCCCGTAATGAACGGGACAAACAGACCGACAGACAGACAGACAGATTTTCAATTTTATTTATATGGATTTTGTTTTCGTTTTCTCCAGACAAGTAACACATAAAAAAAGCATTTCTAAAATATTTTTTTAAATAAATAAAAGTCAAAATTTTCTTATGTTGGGTAATCCTTAAATTGTTTTTAGAATGTCTGAAAATTTGGGGGTAATTGCTCATTTGTTAAAAATGACTCCTCTGAAAAGGAAAATACTCATTCATAATAAGCCAGGGAAAACTTTTACTCTTTTGGAAAATTTCCAGAGCGACCTCTGATTGCAATGGTTCGTTTCAATACGACTTTTAGCTACATTTTTTGGTCAAAATAGCCATCATGCTCAATAAATGGCTATTTAAAGTAAAGTAATGCTGTTCAATCAAATCAGCAAACATGTTTTCAATCTTTTAAATGACGGAATAAATGAAAATAACTAATTCTTCGCCATACCGAAAACACATTTAGTTGATAATGACATAGATCAAAAAGTAAAATGCAGCACAAATAAAGTTAAGTAAGCAGATGTACGTTTTGAGAATACTTTATTATTACTTTACTTATATACATAGTATAATGTATAAGGAAAGCATTGTGACGGAGTCGAAAATTCGAATTCGAGTTTTCGACGGGAGAGCACGTTTCAAGCATCCCTGAACACGAATCGAACATTGTTGAGGTGAAGTCGGTCTGTGGGTGTATGTGTGCGTGTTAGTAAGTTTGTGGAGACGATATCCCACGAACGAATGGAGCGATTCGAAAGAAATTTGGTACAAAAATTATAATCTGTGAATACTGTAATTCTATTGTTTTTAAACACAAACGAATGTTCAGAACCCCCTAAATTTTGGAGTGAAATATTGAAAAACCGTCAAAAAATCAAGTTATGCAAATCGACATTTTTTATGTAATTTTTCCTTTGAAAATGATTGACATAAACTTTAGAACGCTAGCACGAACCGTTCTCGAGATATTGTACATTTTTCAAAGATATTATTAAAAAAATCCCATAAATTAAAAAAAAATTAACTGTTAAGAAACATGTTCACTTTTCATATGTAATATCATGCGATAAATTAGGTGACATCATTCTTGTGTATCTAGCTCGTTCCATCCATGAGTAAAGATACTTTGAGTAATAATTTTGCATTTAAACAGCAATAGTCATTTATCTGCTATAAGAATAACTTATTTCTTCGTTCATAACGCTTGGAGAGATCTTGGCGAAGAATTTGGTGGAATGGCGCCAACTTTGCCACTTTTTTAAATATTGCCAAATTAACGAAAATCTCGCCAAATGAATAAAAATGACCTTAAATCAATGAAAGTAACGAATAATTGACGAAAATTCTATATATTGGAGAAAATATAAGTAACTATTATAACCATAAAAGCATCCGTCCCACCCAAAGGTATACGGTTCGACGCTCGGTCGTCGCGATAGCAAGATTTGCACGCCCGGCACACAACCAGGTCCAGAAGTATCTACTAGAAGAATAACATGTTTTTTTTTACTGTAAAAGTAATAAATTCATGGCATTATATAAGGAAAGTAATGTGCTGCACACATTAGATTTTTTTTTATTATTTCCTTTGTGCTTTCCAAGTCCATAATAACTTCTTTTGTATTTTTCATCGTTTTACTTCCATGTCATAACACTGGGTGGTGCTGCTATATTGGATTCTGTGGCTCAGCTATTTTTTGTTTAGCCGATATAGTCTTAAGCTCATTTGGGCTTTCAGATCCTGACTTGTTCGATGTGGAGATGGAAAACCAATGATTTTTTTAAATATATGTTTACTTACTTTACTTAATATGCAGAACATTTTACAGGCCATTTTCTGTCCCAGGAAAACGTACAGGATTATTCCTATCCAGGGACTGAAATTTATTTTCACTAAAACTCACCGTGAATTGATTTTTACAATTTATATATTATAAGCTTTTGTAAATAATATAAAACAAATGATATATATCTGTATTGACATAAAATTTTGGGGTAGTTCTTAATTTTGTCATGATAATAAAATAGAAAAAATAAATCAAATCTTGAAGTGCAATACGACTTTTAATGTATTTCGTGAAATATTTTTGATACGCCAGTTTAGAATGGAAATTCACTGTGCTAAGGAACCTCAGACAAATTCTAATCACGAATTTTTGTTCCTCAAATCTTTATCTTTCTTTTATTTCTTGGTATGGAATAAACAGTAAAACCTTATAATGAGACTCTATTACATAAATAAGATAGCAGTAAAGAATTTTTTTGATTATATATTTTATAATATATCAGTATTAATGCATTGCTTCTTTTTATATAATATCCGCCCATTTATAAATCCGTCCATTATATAAAATCATTTTTAATAAAACGTTTGTAAAATATGTGTCCTAGGTAATACCTATGACATATGCATATACATGCATTTAATCTTCTAACAATTTAACGTTCGCAGAAAAATTGTTAGCAAATACGACAACATAGTGACTCATGCTGTGCATTAATAGACACGCAATGCGGGCGTTGCCCTGTCGTGCTAGGTGGGGGTCTCTCTCGTCTCTGTCGCCGCTCCTCTTTAGGACTGATGGCGGCTGGCAGTCCAGTGCCAGACTGTCTCTTTGGCGTCCCTAGCGGTGCACGTCCTGCGTGGTGGAGTCGGAGGCTCACATTGTCTGGTTAGGTGGAGCTGCCTGTTGTCCAAGTTTGTGCTGGGGATCCATTTTCAAAGCCGAGGAATCAGCTGCTTTAGTCTTTATAGGCAAGCCCTTCGGTTTGGGTCGATCAAGTGTTCAGTGAATGACCAGGGTCAGACACGAGTGACTTGCGTTCCAAATTTTATGAAATTTGGATTATTAGTTTTTGAGTTAGAGTGGATACATACATTGCACAAACAGAGACACAGACACACAGACGTCAAGCAAAAAATAGTGTTTCGTATTTTAGAGCTTGCAAAGCGCATAGATTCGTCGAAAACTGGATTTGTGATTTTCGACATGATTCCAATACTTTCCCAATACATTACCATGTATTACAGGGATTGTAAAAGCAGATAATGAGAAGGTATTTGATCTTTGAATAAATAAACAGAAATATTCTAGAGAAAATAACACCTTTTAAATTGTTGCCCAACGTTGGATAATGATGGCATTTTTAGCACAATCACGAGGTGAATATAAAGTTCAATAAATATAAAACTCAAAGGAGTTTTTAGTATGTGTACGAGTATTTGTTATTTTACGTATTTCCTAAATGAGATAGGACATATTTATGTAAATACAGCAATTTGAATATATGTAGGAACAAAAAATATATTAAGGAACTGTGAATTTCAAATAATAAATATATATTTTTTGAAAATGTTGACTATATGTTAATAAAACAAATAGATCATATATGTAAAATATAAATGCAAATATTTTTGAGAAATATGTTTTCAGAATATTTGATTTAAAACAGTTTTTGTCTGCATTCTGTTATAGTTTTGAACTGCATGTTTCGCCGTATAGGATGTTTACAAAAAATGTCATGAATAAATAAGTAATTTAGCAAAGGAATTGATAGAACCGGGACGATTTATCAATATTACTTTCCTTATATACATAATATATAAGGAAAGTTTTGTGACGGGGTCGAAAATTCGAATTCGAGTTTTCGACGGGAGAGCACTTTTCAAGCATCCCTGATCACGAATCAAACATTTTTGAAGTGATGTCTGTGTGTGTGTGTGTGTCAATGAGCCTCTGGAGACGATAACTGACGAATGAATGGACCGATTCGAACAAAATTTGGTACAAAAATCGCAATCCATAAACACTAGAAGCCTATTGTTTTTATACGCGATCGAATGTTCAGAACCCCCTAAATTTTCGAGTGAAATTTTGACGCCAATAGTCGTTTATCTGCTCTAAGAATAACTTATTTCTTCGTCCATACCGCTTGGCGAGATATTGGTGACGAATTTGGTGGAATGTCGCCAATTTGGCGACATTTTTAAAAGTTGTTAAATTAACGAAAAACTCGCCAAATGGATAAAAATGACGCTAAATCAATGACGACTCATTGATGATGACGAGATGGAAAAAGACGACTCATTGACGAAAATTCTATATCTTAGAAAGAATATAAATAACAACTATAAAAATAATCTGCTTTTTTTTACTGTAAAAGTTGTGAATTCATTGCAATATATAAAGAAAGTCATGTGGTGCCCACATCAGATTTTTTTACATAGGTAGCCTTTAATGCGACATCTACTTACAGAGAGGTACGATAGCTTTACTTACCATATTGTTACGAAACATTTATTCACAAACACAAAGTAAACATGAAAAATACACAATCAGACAGCACTTAAATGCTTCACTAATTACAGAAAATAGCTAATACTTCTCTCAAAATACTGACAAAAATATTTTCACAAAGCAACGGCTACTATTCTCAAAACACTGATAAAGTCATAATTCACTGCAGTTCATATACCTTCAACTCGTCAATTGAAATCCAACGTAGTAATGAGTCCTTTTCATAATCTCTCTACAGAAACTTCTGGAAATCTTTTTATAAATATTTCCAGAATTATCTAATATCTCGTAGAATAATCGCTATTTGGCTATATTTCCAAAGTATCGGAATATCGCCAAATGTCGCCAAATTGCCGATAAATCGCCTAATCTGGCAATCCTTCTTCTGCCTCGAAATTCTGGCAACCATAGAGTGACGTCAGGGAAAGGATGTTCTTACAGCTGTCTTCTGGAGAAATCATCCAGATGGCACCGTTTGCTCTGCGATAGAGACGAAAGACAAGACGGCGAACGCCAATGGGAGAATATTACACGTTTGCAAAAGTATCAACCATTTTCCAGACCTCGAATGCTAAATTTTGGAATAGGTCAGAACTGAACTCAACTGAAGCAGCAATTTTTTTAGATGGTTAGGATGGTTGGTTATCCGATATATGTGGTCTAACTGATTCATGATTTACTCATATCGTATAAGCTGAATTTTGACCCACTTCTAACAATCCATATTTACGCAGTTCCACCTCTAACTCGAATTAGAACAGCACCTCTACATCCGATGGCAAGTGAGGGACTTAAAAACTTTCAAACATCAAAATTTCTACAAAAACTAACTGCAAGAACAAGGATAGCAATTTGCTCTCAATTTTTGTTAAGGACGCATATTGTTCTAACCCTTATAAAGAAGTCGGCTTAGAAAGCTCTAGAAACAAATTTAGTCACTTAGCTGACTGTAAGGAACCTTGCTGTCACAAACGGGAATCGAGCCCTGGATCTACAAACTTGCCAGCCGACGCTCTACTTTTGAGTTGGGATGAAATTGCAAGAGCTTACCGTCGAAGTGGACTCTGCATTCTCTACTCTCTAATATGAGATTGACGAGCAACTCGTAATCTGACAGACCACCTCCTGCTAATTTTCCGTCAGGTTAGTCTCCTGGTACTACTAATTTTACCTAGGTCTGTATTCTGTGTGGTCGTTATCCTCTCAATTTGAAATCGGCACCCAATCTTTCAAAATTCACTGAATCCGTACTAATCGTACTAGGCACTAACCTACGGAGTTGATTTGTTCTGGCACAATTGTAAAGAACATTTCTGTCTCACCCGGGAATTGAACCCTGGATCTTCGAACTGGCCAGCCGACAATCTACCGTTGAGCTACATGAAATTGCAGGGGCTTATCGTTGAAGTGGACTCTGCGTGACTTATGAGTGCTTTCTGCAAGGAAGTTGAGCAATTTCTTGCCATAGAAGCAGCAGTTTGTTTTAGTGTAATCTAAATTCTTAATAGGATGAAAGATTGTGTTTAGATCTGTGATCACCTTTCTTTTATTAGAAAAGGTTATTAAATCTATGCTAAATATATATATGTCAGAGAGAGTTACTCCCTCGTCTTGTTTTAGACTAGACATAAAGTTAGACCAACAGTCCTGTGTGAAAATTTTGTCAGTGTGGATTAGGCACAGCGATGACATAGTACAAACGGTTGTTGTTGAGATCCAGACTGTCCGACCTACCAGAAAGGTGTAAGGTAACTGCTTGGACGGCAGGGAAGTGCCATCCAATTTAGACCGGAACCCAGTGGGGGAGACATCTACAGGGACCGTACCCTCCTTCCCCTACCACCAGCATCTCGGAGGGACTTACGGACCAACATGTTTAAAGCGATCGTACTCCGCATGAACACGGCGGAAGCTTTGGCAGTGGCTGCAATTCTACCCGGACCTACCGAGTGCAACTCCAGCGCGCTAACCACTGGACTACCGTGCCCGTGGTACAAACGGTTGAAAACGTTAAAGTAACTCGGAATGGAATTACGTTATTAGTTAAACAAAGGATGTAGATAGATAAATATACTGTTAGAGTGATTTTACGCAATTATTAAAAAGAATGTGTTAAACGAATCTGCAATAGCGAAAAAAAAATTCTAGACATTCAATAACGGTGATAAGTAAATATCTGCACTCCTCGGAAGAGTTCCGGCGTTTTTTTTGTCTGGATACCAATCACGTTGACTAGTGGAAACAGAGTGTTTCAAGAGAAAGATGATGCTGTCAATATTGTACATCTTTTAGAGTCCTGAGCTCTGCGAAATCTTACCAGATGGACGAAATGGGAACTGGGACTTCTATGTCCAACAAATGTAACGGGTCCATTGTTTTGCATCAATTGCAGAGTCCACTTCAAAGTTATGAGCTTGCAATTTCGTCCCAGTAGCTCAACGGTGTAGCGTCGGCTGGCCAGTTCGGAGATCCAAGGTTCGATTTCCGGTTGGGACAACAAGGATCTTTACAATTGCGCCCGAACAAATTAACCTTGTAGGTTAGTGCAAAGATATCGGAGATCTGAAAGTAACCTTTATACGACTAGTACGGATTCAGTGGACTCTGGAATATTGAGCGCCGATTTCAAATTCAGAGGATAAAGCCCACGCAGGATACTTACCTGGGTAAAAGTAGTAGTATCAGGCGGTTAACCTGAGGTAAAATTAGCAGAAAGCAGTCAGTCAGATTGTCTGTTGCCCGCCAATCTAACATTAGATAGTGGAGACGGCAGAATCCACTTCAAAGATAAGAGTTTGCAATTTCGCATCATTAGCTCAACAGCAGAGCATCGGATGGCCAGTTCGGAGATTCAGGGTTCGATTCTCGTTGGGGCAACGAGGATTTTTACACAATGCTATGCAGTTCTCATGTATCGGAAGCGGCCATAGCTGAAAATGGAATGCTTAAAATCAAACCTCCAAAGTGGTCCGACTAAAATAACAGGATTTGTAGAAGGTAGTAACCAGATGAACCTTGATAGATCAACTCATCCAGTTTAAAGTTTTAGCCTTCAGACAACTACCTGTTTTTCACCACAGCCATTTCTAAGGATGTTGACATTTATTTTCACTAAAGAATTTGAAATCCGGCAACGAGCAGTTTCTGGCCTCGAAACAAATCCAGTGGAATCGTGGCTCTGGTGGACGTTGATAAAGGACTATTGAAAATAACTATTTGTACATTGCAGAATGAGGTGAATGTGTATGGGTTTTTAATACTTTCTAACATAGATCAAAAGTATTTATAACTTTGGTCATTCTGTGTGTCTGTCTGTCTGTCAGTTCGCACGATAATTGCAGTGAAAATGACTTTATCGAAATGAAATTTTAGTATGTTGGTCAGACGGTCTGTGGGAGATAAGGGAATGTAAATGAATAATATCACCCGATGAATTTTGGATTGAACCCGGGTTGAAACAGGGAAATACATTGAACAGTATGGAACTTAATTTTTCAAACATTTTTAAGCGAAGTTAAAATTCCGCAAATTGCTTTGAAAATTTTATGAAATATTCAAATTATCCCATGAAATATATAAAAAAATGTTGAGCAAAATGTATTTGTTAGTTTTTTAAATAAAAATTAAAATAATAATGACACCCATATTATATGAAGAAATCACGTGACCCTCTTCAAATTAAGAAATGGCAGCCATATTTTTCCCAGTGTCAAAATTGTGATTTTTAAAGTTCTTTTAAATTTATATTGAGTGTTGCATTTGTCCTGAAGCCGCTTTATTTTTTAGTACTTTCTCTGCAACTATATATTACGCCAACGCAATTACAATATCTTTGAGTTTAAATGATCATCAAATTTTGATTATTTCTACAACGAAACCTAATTTTAACGTATGCAGTATGTAAACAAATCAAATTGCAAGATAAGTTTTATAAGAATTGTTGAATTTTTTTAACGCAATATTATTTAGTTTTGGAGTCTGGAATATAGCTCATATGAATTAAATATTCATTGATTTTACAAAGAGAAGCAAACGAGTTTATAGCTTTGATATTTTCGATGACGTTTTAAGCATGGAGTTAGAAAGTACTTTTACCTCTATGGTTGTAAGTCTTTAAGTAAAATAAATTATTGTAGTAATATGATAATTAAAAAAATATCAACACTAAATGTATCGCATTTTAGAGATGTTTAAATAAAATTGCATTGCAGTTGGAAAGTGCTTCATAATCAATACTATATGCATGATTGATCTTTCTTGTTTTATCATTAAACTTCTGTGCGTAAAATATGATGAAATTTAACTAATTCTGGTATCTCAATTACAATGTAACTTTCATTTTAAAATAATTTATAACCAATAAATATTTCATATACATGTAGACAGAAGTGTACTTGCGTATTCCTGTAGAAATATTTCTCTTTCGACCATAATTTAATTCAAACTTTAAAAAGATCCAAATATCGATTAAGAAATAATTTTGAGATTCTTTGTCGAATACTTACGGTTAAGATGAGAGGGCAGGAAAATTAAGTGTTTATGGGATAATCTCTTAAATTCCACGCCATGCTCTAGTTTTAATTAATTCGCTACACCCCAGGATTTGAAAGCTAATTGACTGTCTCTTTCTAAGCTTCGCGCAAAGAATTTAATGAAACTTTCCAAGTTTCGAGTTTTATTAGAAAGATAGACACTCCTTCAAATATTAGTCTTCCTGAAAAGTTTATAGGTTGCAGTTTCTGACGAATTTGTGTGAAAGTTCGAACGAAATGTTTGAAGAGCGTACATAAAATGAAGACCAAAAAGAATACGAATGTATAACGATATTAGACATATATTTTAACAGTAAATGTATGAAATTTAGAAAAGTATTAATCTATGGAGATAGAAAGAAGGAGATAAATATCCTATGGATGAAACACTTGAAAATACCATAATGTTTTGAGAATTATATCTAGGTGTAGCTAATGTTAGTAAAATAGTCTCTATTGTTAATTGGTACAAAAGAAAGGAATAGTATTTAGTATATGTTATTTTTAACTATATTTAAATTTAGGGTTCCCTAATGATGAATATAAGTAATCAGTACTTCTTCATAGCTTGTAGAATAGGGTACAGAATATAGAGAGCTAAAAATAAATTGAAAGATAAAATCATTTTGTATACCTAGGAATATTCTTCACTGTTTCAGTTCTAATTTGTATTGATCTCATATTTTTTTTACAAAATTTACAGTTGAAATAAATATTTTAGGTCTTTCGCCATAGAAATGAATACAATGTAAGTCTACTTATCTTACCCCAGCGTCACCTGAATGATTGTGTCAAACAATAATGGCATTTTCTTAATATGAAGTTTTAACTCCTTACCTTTACCTCCATGTACTTATATTTAGGTATTTTTATTAGGTGGGTTAAATAAGAATCTGATGTGACAGCACATGACTTTCCCTGCAGATTCAAATTCATTTATTCTTCATCTGTAAATTATTAATTCATTAAATTGGGTTTAATTGCACAAAGTAACACTAAATTTGAGTTTTTAATTCAATTTTTGTTTTTATTTGGTAATTGGACATTTTTCCGAAAGCGGCGTAACAAAAATGCAAGAAGTCACAAATATCTCGAGAACGGTTAGTCGTGGACTAATGGGGTTTGTCTTATTATTTTCCTCGTCAAAAATTATGTATAAAACAAGCATTTAATGGATACATTTGAGCATACGTAGTCTTTTTGTTTTAGATTTTTACGGGCCATTCCGTAAGAAAAGGCAGGTTGTTTCTTTTCCGAATCGTACCAAAATCTAATCAGCAGCAGAGTATCCCACAAGTAACTTATCTACCAAATTTTGTGAAAGGTCAAGTAGTAGTTTATCTAGAGCGGATACATGATATTTTTGAGGGCCATTTCGCAAAACAAAGTGAGTTCTGTTTTTTCTGAATCATACAAAAAATTAATCAGCACCAGGGTCACAGTTAAGTGACTTACTTACCAAATTTTATTAAATTCGGTCCATTAATTTTTGAGTTAGAATGGATACATACATTGCACAGACAGACACAAACAGACAGACAGACACACTCACATACAGACGTCACACTAAAAATAGTTTTTTCTTGTTTTAAAGGTTTCGAAACGCGTAGATCCGTCGAAAACTGGGAGTTGCGGTTTTCGGCATGATTCCAATAATTTCCCTATACATTACCATGCATTGCAGGGAAGTAATAAGGATAGGAATGTATTTATGCAATATTATTAGAATCAAGGACAGATAATTGCTGAAAAAAATTATTATTTCTACTTTCCCTGCAATACATTTCGCTGCATGGTAATGTATAGCGAAAGTATTGGAATCATGTCGAAAATCGCAACTCGAGTTTTCGACGGATCTACACGTTTTGACATCTCTAGAATACGAAACAATCATTTTCAGCGTGTCGTCTGCGTGTGTGTTTGTGTGTCTGTGTGACTGTTTGCTTGTCCAATGTATGTATCCACTCTAACTCAAAAACTAATTGGTCGAATTTCATACAATTTGGTAGGTAAGTCTCTTGTGCGTGACCCTGGCGCTGATTATTTTTTGGTACGATTCTGGATAAAGAAAAATCCGCCTTTTTTTGTGAAATGGAAAGCAAATATGTCCATTAAATGCTTGTTTTATACGTAATGTTTGACGGTGAAAGGAATAAGATCATTCCCATTACACTAGGACCTAGACGTTCTCGAGATATTTTAGTTTTTCGCGTTTTCGCTACGAAAATGTGTCCAGTTACCAAATGAGAGCGAAAATTGAATTAAAAGCGCAAATTCAGTGTCACTTAAAACGATTATGGATGTTATTTTGTGTAATTAAACTCGGTTTAGTGAATTGTTGAAGAAATAAGGAGAACGTGAATATGATTATGTAGTGAAAATCAAGTGCTGCCCACATCCAATTCTTTTTAAGACTACAAATAATATAGAATCGAATAACACAAATGTTATGTAAACTCTTTGATTAAAACTTCAGAAATTTGAACATCAAGAACTTATTTACATGACAGTTTCTGTGTAAAACGAATTTTAAATACACTCTTTTTACACATACTAAATACTTGAATTGTTCAAAGTTTAAATTGATATGCCTTAAGAAAAGTTTAAGGTAGAACTATGGAAGTTGAAACACAATTAGATTTTCATTTTGTGAATTTAGTATGGTCTCAAAATTTGAACACTAAAATGCAAATTCAGATGACAAATAGAAGGTTTTATTTTTTGTTAAGCCTACAATTCTAATATCTAAAATGCAAAATTAAAATAAACGCTTATAAATTTTTAATATCACGATAGTATTGTGTACATTTTTTCAGGCAATGAGGTTTGAGTTCATTGAGATATAAGATGTTTTCCCTACAGTTAGTTCAGTTTGGAATAGCGGGAAATGCAGACCTGTTTCTGTCTGCCATGGCCGCTTATAACTCGTAAATGACTCTGTATTTACATAGTATTTTCACCAATTTCTTAATCTTAATTAGGAACATGTAGCTCTACTCGCATTAGAGTTTTTTTTATATTACTTAATGTTACGTTTTGTGTGCATTATGTATATAGGTTACTCTGTGAACAGATGTGCATGTTTGGGTATACACATGTTTATACAACTATGTATATAACTGTATTTATTTTTAGAAATTAGTCTGGATAGTCATATGCCATATAAAAATATTTAACATATATTATTTTGATAAATTTAAATATGTGAGTTGATGTATGTTTTTGCATGTTTTGGTTTATTGAACTGTGGGTAGATGTAAGAGAGTTAATTGCTACAATCGACAACATACTTGAGCTACTAACTGTGGTATCCTGCATTTTTAAAAGCAAGTATCGTTATGATGTTATAAGTATCGTTATGTTCGTATATCGTTAGTATCATTATGATCTTACAATACATATCAAATTTCGTGACTAGGCACAGTAAGGTTGTTAGCCCAATGATTCGGCTCCTTGCTCACGGTGATTGATTGATTGATTGATTGATTAAAAAGTCTGACTGTCAACCCCGTTTATATAATCAAAGTGTCATTTTTTCAAGCTAAATATCTGGGGGTGGGACAGCCTAGTTATTAGAGCTCGAGAATTACACTCGAACGATTCGTGTTTAATTCTCGGCTCTGCCCGAACTACCCCCGTGTTCACGTCGAGTACGGGTACGTTAAATATATGTGTCCGTAAATCCTTCCGAGAGGTTGGTGATAGACGTAAGAATGTACGGTCCCTGTGGATGCCCCCTCTAGGTTTCGGTCCAGGGTGTCTTTCAGGACGTTTTCACCGGCGGGGGGCGAATTAGACTTTAGGGGGGGCAAGTTCTTTATTTGCCTTATATAAATATATCTAAATGATGTGTCACACACACATAAATAGAAACTTGGTTGACATAAATTGTCTCTGGGGGGGCGCGATTATTCGTCTCCAGGGGGGGAGGGGCTTCGCCATCCCGGGGGTATCCCTAGAAGAAACATTGTTTCGGTCTAACTTGGGAGACATTTCCCTGCTTTTTAAACAGATATTACGCCTTCGGGTAGTCGGACAAGCTATGTCGAAGAAGAAGACTATTCTCATGAAATTTGTCCGGCTGTGTATGGAACTCATGCGTTATCTTAAGTTACAGAAATGAAGTTTTGATATTAAATTTCTAGTTCAGAGAAACATTTTGAGGGAAATATCATTATTCTCAATTGATCATCATTCATTGCTATTTCCCTATGCCTGATAAAATGAAGGGGGGGGGGGGTGGCATTCAGTTTAATACGTCGACTGTTCAGTGAACGTAATTGAAAAGGGGAATTATTATTAGGTGACATTTTGTTTCGGTGCTTGAACTATATGTGCCCTTATAAAAAGTACAGCATTTTCATTTAAAAAGTACAATATTTTCATTTAAAAAAGTACAGCATTTTCATTTAAAAAAACTATAGAATTTTCATTTAAAAAATGTACAGCATTTACATTTAAAAAAAGTTTAGCATTTTAATTTCCTATTACAGAAGCGACATGTAAATACGAGAATTGACCATTGCCAATATCGCCGGGAATGGTCACCATTTTGGGTGTTTTCGTTCACCATTACGTGTATAAAACTGCTATCAATGAGCATTTACAAAATTATCAATATCCCTTGTTTAAAATGTAACTTATTCTTAACAACGTGCTTTAAACAAAAGAACATATCACAACACTGCAAATTAAGTGCAAGTGAAATTCTGACCAACACATCTCTTTTCACTTCAAATCGAGGTTTTGATTGAGCAAACAATTCTTCCGATGTTATTCTAATTTCAAGCTATTTAAAAGAGAGCAAGTTTTATTTTCAGAAATTCATATGAAGTTGTAACTCGCTCTTCGACTACTTATTCGTTGCAACACCTAATATTTAATATAAAGGTCTGCATTAACGCCAGTTTACAAAGATATCAGCTTCGCTTTTCGCCTACTTATTAGTTGCAACATCTAATATTTAATATAAAGGTATTTATTTACATCAATTAAAAATATGTATCAGAATTAGGATATCTGTTATAACATCCAACTATCAATTGATTTCCAATCACTGGCATCAAGATATCTATTAATATCGATAAAAATGGATTGGTGCGAAATGATAAGAATTTAGCGCCTCAGAAAATCTGGAGATGTGCTAAGATGAATATTGTAATAAGACGGTGGGCTGGATTATTAAGTTATTTACAACAAAGCATAACTGCAGATTGGTCCAAATACTTGGATGTGGCGGTTTCGGCGATGTCGTGGAAACGTTGAAGCTTGATGGGCATGCTGTGGCTCTGGAGATAATCCTAAAAGAACATCAAAGTCCTGTAAAGACTGAAACGTGGCCCACATTCGCTCATAGAAATATTCAGCCAATTACAAAAGTCCTTACTGTAGATCTGCTAAAGTCAGTGTGTTTTAATGCAAAGCTGAAGATGTCTATCTTTGGATGTATACGGCAAGAAAAGTTCCAGAGGGTAGACTTCTGCGATTATGATTGATCAAACGTCGGTTTGGCGATGATTTGAGAGGGATGGCTTAACTTCACGGAAGAAAACTCTACCATCTAGATATGAAGGTGAAAAACGTACCGATTACCGATAATTTGCAGGCTGTGATCTGCGACTTACTACTATCGTTGCCACAGAAAAACTAAATAGAAAGTTAGCAGAACGGTTTGACTAATCACAAATTCATTCATCATACATTCATCATTGTTTCTTAATCATAAAAAATATCATTTGCAGATGGGGCTTTCGACTTCAGTCCAAGCTGAGATCTAACTTCGTCAGTTTTACAAGACTATATAGAAAGGGTGATTTAATAATTAAAATTAATTTATATTTCTTATTAAAAAGAATAATTAAGAACAATGAACTTTAAAAAGTTAAAGAGGAGTTTATATTTTGGTACTTTTCAATGTAAATGAACGAAAGACCTGATTAAATTTTAAAATGACACATTTTCTGCCTTTGTTTCATACGGCAACTGCTGCATTAAATTTAACTCATTTTCCCTAGTGTGTATTAATACTGTCATTTATTTTATAATTTCATTTTATAAACGTTAAAAGATATAATATATAAATGTTTAAATTACCGTGTGCGCTACTAAAATCACTCGGGAAAAGAGTATTTTTCATTCAATTATTTTTCTTATTTTTCTTTTCAATGTATTAAAATGTCTCATCGGTAAATTACCATTGTACTGGCAGTAAATGAATCGCACAATTGTTCAGAGAATCATCCTGTTTGCCTATGAGGGGAATAAGGTTATGAAAATAGCATATTTATTCGAATAATTCGAATTCCAAACATACCCTTTACAATAGATTCTGTTTAGTTACAGTATTTGAAACAAATTATTTGTACATAAAATTTTATAACGGTAAATGGCTTCTCGTGTCAGCATTCACTTATTTTCAGTTGGCCACTTATGAAGGGCATATTATTGCCCGAAAACGCCATAGAGGTGTAATTTTAGTCATAAAAGGATATCTTAATAAAATACTTTTAAGGGTGAGCGTCAGTAAATTTTCTGCCCTATCCGCGCTTTGTTAACTTTCGCGGCACACATATTTCGCCGAAATTCTGCTCAAACAGTTGCAAAATGTTTTCTGAAAGATAAAATGCAATACTTAGATTATATTAAAACTAAATTTAATGCCCCCAAAATCATAGAATATATTTTTTATTTTAATCCAAAATATTTTTGGTTCTGCCATCTGTTGTCGTAATTTAATTCATACCGATTACTTTTATTTTTTAATGAACATTTTTAAATATCTATTCCTTCTAATACAGTGTTAAATACAACAACAGATCATATATAATAATGCCACAATCACGGAAAGGTAATTTATCATTCTATAAATTTGATAAGGGATCTGATTGTACATCACTGAGGACTGCAGTTTTGTCTTCAAGTTCCTTTGTCTTCAAGTTCAAGTTCAATTACGTTTCCGTGATTATGGCATTATATATGATCTGTTATTGTATTTAATAGCGTATTAGAAGGAATAAACATTTAAAAATGTTCATTAAAAAATAAAAATAGTCGGTATGAATTAAATTACGACAACAGATGGCAGCACCAAAAGTATTTTAAATTAAAATAAAACATATGTTTTATTGGGTATTAAATTTAGTTTTAATATAATCTAAACATAGCGTTTTATCTATAAGAAAATATTTCGCAACTGCTTGAGCAGAATTTCGGCGAAATATGTGTGCCGCGAAAGTTAACCAAGCGCGGATAGGGCAGAAAATTTACTGACGCTCACCCTTAATTATGAACAACTTTTTGGTTGTCTTTATTTTTAAAGTATTAATTATTTTGACGTGTTTTCATACAATTTTATTTTATAAAAATAATTTGTTAATTTTGAAATGGCAATATTTAGGCGTAAATAACTTCAGCAAATATTTTAAATTGTGCTGTGAACAAGACCCGGTGACGTTCAAGAAAATTTAGTAACGTCAAAGTAAGATGAAAGTCGCAGTTAACATATTCGGTCCCTCTTGAGAGTCCGAGAACAAAATGCTCGCGTTCTTAATGTCTATGTCGTCATATGCGCAGAGGTAGGTAAAGGTAATTAAGTCAGTTATGCCCCCGGATGACCCTCCCCCCCCCCTCCCTTATGGGAACCTTTGGGCTGTCAGCACTCAACATGTTCACAGGAAATTCTTTAGGAATGAAGATGATTGGAGTGAGAAAGTTTATCCCCAGATGCTTATAGTATTGCAGGTCCGAAGACCTCTTTTTCTATTTTACTTCTATGGTTTCATAGAGTCTTAAATTATGTTACAAGTTTTTACAAGCTATAACAAAGAAAAAGAAATACAGTTCAAATGACCTGTTATTGTTGACAAAATTTTCGCCATATTATAGTTGTTTGGAAAAATTTTTTCTTAAAATATCAATTACTCAGGATGTGCAGTAGATATAGCTTGAATGATAACTGATATGAATTTCGCATCAAATTCTTGAGGAAGTAAAGTGATTCAATTTTCGCTTTTGGTTTCTTTTGCACTTCCGGTTCAAAAATTCCCCTTGAAAAATTTATTGATCAAGGTGAGTTATAGGTAGTGCTTAGATGATAACTGATATAGTTTCAGCATTATATTCTGGAAGGAGACAAAAATATTCACTATTAATATTCACTTCCGGTTCTGGCGATGTCACTTCCTATTCAAAAATTTACATTTACATCGAACATGTTATAGATGTAGCAGATTTATATGATTGCTTATATAAATCCATCGTCAATTTCTGGAGGAGGAAGGGGGAGTGTACTAACGATTAATACATCCAGGTATATTTCACTTGTGATCCAGAAGCATTTCCTTGAAGCGCCTGTTTCAAGATTGGTTATAGATAGAGCTTAGATGATGAAAAATATGAATTGATCATCGAATTCCGAAGGGGGTGGGGGTGGGGGTGGGCGGATTTCCCTCGAGGTCTTAAAGTTAACACGTTCGGTTTTTCAGAAAATTTGTATGGCTGTACAAAATAAATATGCGAAAAATAAAAAAAATCCATATTTACGTTAAATGTTTATCCTAGTGGGCACATCATGTGACAGCCTAAAAAGACTCCATCATACATTTCTTGTTCATATAGTCGGTTTCCTAAATCAAACTGGGATCAAATATTGATCAGTAAAACGCATTGAAAAAAATATATATGTGGACATAACCTCAAATTAAACTCTAAATGAGTTTCTAGTCACACAATAACTTGGAAAAATATTTATTTTTCTTCGTCCATCTCAGTGTAACACGGAAATCCATAAATCACTATTTAAACGATATGTATTCGTCTTCGACCCAAACCGTCCAACCAATCCGAAGGTGTAAGATATCTGTTTGAACCGCAGGGAATTGCCACTCAAACTTAGTGGGGGCGGCATCTGCAGGGACCTTACCCTTCTTCCCCTGCAACCAACCTCTCGAAAGGACTATTCACATATTAAGCGTCTTCGTACTCCGTGTGAACACGGTTGTAGTTCGGTCAGTGCAGGGAATCGAACTCGGATCGTCCGAGTGCAATCCCTGCGCATTAACCACTGGGCTGTCTCAACCCTAATATATAAGTATTGTCTTCTTTCCCGTGAATTTTTGCATATGCTGTAGAACGGCCAGCACGGTCGTCTATAAACTTCGCAAAACAACTGAATAATCCGCCGTATAATGTAAGTTTATAAGACTTTCTCCAACAGCAAAACCGTATTTGAGAATTGCGGATTTTAATTTCCTCATGCTATGTAATATAGTATTGTTTATACAATGTAGTTAGTATTCTTTAAAAAGAAAGTATTGTTTTCACAAAAAATTTTAAATTCGAGATTTTGATGACAATATATATTTCAAGACCTCCTGAATACGTTTTGACTATTTTTGGAGTAATATCCTTCTGCATGGCTATCTGTATGTCTGTGGTCGATTTTTTGTTTACACGATGGCGACCACAAATATTAATGGATTTTCACGAAACTTTATATCCAGTTCTGTTATTTAAAAAGGAGTTGCCGTTAACCCCGGGCATCGCAACTAGTGTTAAAAAAAATTCCATTTAAAATGTGACTGTATCTGACTTGAATCATTTCCATATAGAATCGTTGCATATACACTATGTTTCTGAAAATATATGCACCCATAAGGAATCGAGTTATATATGCACCGATAAGGAATCGACGAAACTCGGCATGTATGTATCGTTTGAGGAGATATGCAAATGATTAGAATTTGGGTGAAAAAAAAACTCTTAATTACAATATAGTGGCAACAAAAAGATGTCATTTTGGTAAGTGGTAAATCCTCCCATTGACTGTTATACAAGTAGCAAAAGTCAATGTATGATGTATTCATTGTAGTATTCGGTGCGGCATAGAGTCAATTAAGTGGCTAATGTCCTGCTCCGGAAGATTCTGCCACAAATGTTGAAACTGATCAGCTAATTCCGTAGTATTCTAGGAAGGTTGCGATTGCCATTCTCGCGTATTCCATACGTGTTCTATTGGTGATAGGTCTGGAGAACTGGATGGTCATGTGCGAGTTTCATACTTAAATCTTCGAAGACATTGTTGAGAAAGTTATGCAGTATGTGGTCGAGTGTTGTCTTGCTGGTAAATGGAACATGGATGGCTTGACAGCATAGGCAGAACAATCGAATTCAGAATATCGTCAACGTGCAACCGAGCTGTCAAATTGGCTTGCCGCACAACTAGAGGAGATCGGCTGTCCCATGAGATTGTTCCCCCGACTATCACATCACGTGGGGTGGCCGTGTGCCGTTCAACAACAAATGCGGAATAGGAACGCTGGCCAGTCCTCCCCCATAAACATATGCGAGGGTCACCATAACTGAGAGAGGAGCGAAAATCGTCACTAAAAACACATGCTTTCAATCGGTCACTGTCTAGGCCTATCCCGAGCTTGGTACCATTCCAGATGGCTGTGCCTATGTTGAGGGGTCAGTGGTGCGTGTCTTATTGGACTTTGACACCTAATCCCACCTTCTGCCAGTCGTTTCCGAATAGTATCTTTTGATGCAGGTTGCATGGAGGATGGCAAATGCCCTTGAATGACTGATAACGGCGCCATTGGTTGGGCGTGGCTCCTATCTTAACTACATAATCTTCTGGAGACGGTTACTTTTGTTTCCTCTGAACCACTGTTACCAACAACGAACAACCTCTATATCGCTCCAAGAGGATGACTGATACGTCTGTTATAAGAACCAGCTTCCCTTAGACCTATGATGCGACCTTTTCTAAATCAAGTAATTGCTGATCATAAATTCTGATCCACAATTACTGCCGTTATCAAAAGATGGCATCGAGTACGTCTCAGAGGTACTTATCTCTCTACATAACTTGCGATATCGAAACTGAAAATCCCGTTCTAATAGCCCGTGAGAAAGAACATCCGTCGTTTAAATGCTGCATGATGGGTCGTTCCCATGCGCGTTGCATAGGCCCTATAACATCATTCGCACCGACAGTTTGATCATTTGCACAACTCTTACAACTACATTTGCATGGGGCGCGGTAGCCCATTGTTTAGCGCGCTGGAGTTGCACTCGGTTGGCCCGGGGGGTTCGATTCCAGCCGCTGCCAAAACTGCCGCCGTGTTCACGCGGAGTACGATCACGTTAAACATGTGGGTCCGTAAGTCCTTCCGAGAGGTTGGTGGTAGGGGAAGGAGGGTACGGTCCCTGTAATGCCTCCCCCACTGGGTTCCGGTCTAAATTGGGTGGCACTTCCCGGCCGTCCAAACTGTTACCTTACACCTTTCTGGTAGGTCGGACGGTCTGGGTCTCAACAACAACAACTACATTTGCATGTCGAGTTTCTCGGCTGTAGTTCAAAATTTTATGGATGCATACATTTTTATACAGTGTATTTATACATTTTATCGCTACATGTATTTATTGTTTATAAAATATTTGAAAAGTTCCGTATCGATGCTCTCTAATAATTGTAAAGGGAGCTCTGAACTTTGCATTAGTTAAGGGGTCCAGGCAAGGATTAAGCGCCTGTGACCCTTATAAGCAATTAATCAAATTGAAAATTCTGGTAATCCTTTTCAGTTAGAGAAGTGCAATATTATTTATAAAATATTGACAAGATTTAGTTGTCATAAGGCAATTGTGGATAAGCCAAGACAATATGTACTGTACAGTGGCGTCTAAAATATTGCTTAACCACGAAAATTTCAATAGCGTAGCTTCAAAATAAATGTTTATTATAGCGTAACAAACCCAATTATAAAATCCTATTTTTAGTGTACTGATCTTTATATAAAAAGTTTAATTGTCATCGCCCTTCGGGTTTAGCTATTATTCTAGGACTGTAAAGATTACTGCATGTCATCTCGAAAATTTGCCAAATTTTTTTTTAAGTATGAGAAACCTTTTCATTAATAAATATTTAATAAAATAAGAATATCATATATTTCACTTTTTTATTAAATAATCCATAGTATAATAATGTCATATTTTTTATTATATTGAAATATTTCACACAGAGACATTCCTAAATATTACTGCATAGCCCTTTCTTCAATGTATTCATCAATATTAAACAGTTTAAAAATTACTTTAAATGTATTACTAAACTTTTTTCTTCATTAAAGCCACTGAATAAACGTATATACAATTTTTTTAAGCGCCAGTGTATCAATCGTGCATTAGGTCCCGCCCTCAATGAACCACCACCATTATTCGCATTCGAAGTTTTCTTGGAACATTGAAAATATTCTGTTTGCAATAACTATATATGTGAAAGAGGATGAGGGAAAGTGTATATTTTTCAACATAACGTTTCATTCCAGATCGGCATTTCAACAAGTTCTAAAGGGGCCAAATATAAATACAAAAACTGAAATAACTTGTCCGAGATATTACTGCATGTCATCTCGAAAATTCGCCAATTTTTTTTAATTATGAGGAACCTTTTAATTAATAAATATTGAATAAAATAAGAATATCATATATTTCACTTTTTTATTAAATATTTAGTATAATAATGTCATATTTTTTATTATATTGAAATATTTCACACAGAGACATTCCTAAATACGAGGCATGTTTTTTAAGTAAGTACCGTTTTGGAATTAAAAAAAGACGTGCAAAGATATCGCAATAATTTTATTTCTACATGAAAGCCTGTACCTTAATCTACTTTTCTACATAATTTCCGTGAATATTGAGGCACTTGTCATAACGTGGCACCAGTTTTTGAATACCCTCCTCATAAAATTCTGCCGCCTGACTTGTTAACCACTGTATCACAACTGTTTTGACTTCGTTATCGTCTTGAAGACGCTGACCACCCAGGTGTTTCTTCAAGTGCAGGAACAAATGGTTGTCGCTGGGCGCCAGGTCAGGGCTGTATGGAGGATGATCTAGAGTTTCCCATTTAAAAGATTTGATGAGATCTTTGGTCCGATTAGCCACATGTGGACGGGCATTGTCATGCAGCAAAACGATACCCTTACTCAACTTGCCACGTCTTTTGTTCTGGATTGCACGACGCAGATTGTTCAATGTCTCACAATAAGACGCTGCATTGATTGTCTCATTACGAGGCAGAAACTCCACTAGCAATACCTCGAGCAATTTTTATTCTCGTATTACTGCATAGCCCTTTCTTCAATGTATTCATCAATATTAAACAGTTTAAAAATTACTTTAAATGTATTACTAAACTTTTTTCTTCATTAAAGCCACTGAATGAACGTATATACAATTTTTTTAAGCGCCAGTGTATCAATCGTGCATTAGGCCCGGCCCACAATGGACCACCACCATTATTCGCATTCGAAGTTTTCTTGGAACATTGAAAAGATTCTGTTTACAATAACTATATATATGAAAGAGGGGGAAAGTGTATATTTTTCAGCAGACGGTTTCATTCCAGATCGCCATTTCAACAGGCGCTGAAGGACCCAAATATAAATACAAAAACTGAAATAACTTGTCCGAGATATTACTGCATGTCATCTCGAAAATTTGCCAATTTTTTTTAATTATGAGAAACCTTTTTATGATTAAATATTTAATAAAATAAGAATATCTAATATTTCACTTTTTTATTAAATATTCCATAGTATAATAATGTCATATTTTTTATTATATTGAAATATTTCACACAGAGACATTCCTAAATATTACTGCATAGCTCTTTCTTCAATGTATTCATCAATATTAAACAGTTTAAAAATTACTTTAAATGTGTTACTAAACTTTTTTCTTCATTAAAGCCACTGAATAAACGTATATACAATTTTTTTAAGCGCCAGTGTATCAATCGTGCATTAGGCCGCGCCCACAATGGACCACCACCATTATTCGCATTCGAAGTTTTCTTGGAACATTGAAAAGATTCTGTTTACAATAACTATATATAGGAAAGAGGGGGAAAGTGTATATTTTTCAGCAGACGGTTTCATTCCAGATCGCCATTTCAACAGGCGCTGAAGGACCCAAATATAAATACAAAAACTGAAATAACTTGTCCGAGATATTACTGCATGTCATCTTGAAAATTTGCCAATTTTTTTTAATTATGAGAAACCTTTTTATGATTAAATATTTAATAAAATAAGAATATCTAATATTTCACTTTTTTATTAAATATTCCATAGTATAATAATGTCATATTTTTTATTATATTGAAATATTTCACACAGAGACATTCCTAAATATTACTGCATAGCTCTTTCTTCAATGTATTCATCAATATTAAACAGTTTAAAAATTACTTTAAATGTGTTACTAAACTTTTTTCTTCATTAAAGCCACTGAATAAACGTATATACAATTTTTTTAAGCGCCAGTGTATCAATCGTGCATTAGGCCGCGCCCACAATGGACCACCACCATTATTCGCATTCGAAGTTTTCTTGGAACATTGAAAAGATTCTGTTTGCAATAACTATATATATGAAAGAGGATGGGGGAAAGTGTATATTTTTCAACAAACGTTTCATTCCAGATCGGCATTTCAACAAGTTCTAAAGGGGCCAAATATAAATAAAAAAACTGAAATAACTTGGTCGAGATATTACTGCATGTCATCTCGAAAATTTGCCAATTTTTTTTTAAATATGAAAAACTTTTTATTAATAAATATTTAATAAAATAAGAATATCATATATTTTACTTTTTTATCAAATATTTAATGATATAATAATGTCATTTTTTTATTATATTGAAATATTTCCGACAGAGTCATTCCTAAATATTACTGCATAGCCCTTTCTTCAATGCATTCATCAATATTAAACAGTTTAAAAATTACTTTAAATGTGTTACTATAACCTTTTTCTTCTTCAAAGCCACTGAATGAACGTATATACAATTTTTTTAAGCGCCACTGTATCAATTGTGCTTTAGGCCACGCCCAAAATGGACCATCCCAGTTATTCCCATTCCAAGTTTTCTTGGAGCATTGAAGAGATTCTGCTTGCAATAATTATATATATAAAAGAGGGTGGGAGTGTATATTTTTCAGCAAACGGTTTCATTCCTGATCACTATTTCAACAGGTGAAAATGGACCAAATATAAATACAAAAACTAAAATAACTTGTCCGTATGGATTTAGTATTAGCACTATTTCTATCATATTAAGTCTAAATTTTCATTTTATTTTATTCTTGAACAGAAGTTATGAAGATATTTGTCTGGGAATTTTACGCGAATAATTTTTCAGAAATGGGTGAATTTCAGAAGCTATATTTTTTGGAAATTTTTCCGCTCTTTTTTTCGTTTTCTTTTTTTAATTAAGTGAAAAATAGAACGTAATACTCTTTAAAAATTGTTTTTTTTTTATTTTGTATAGCAAGTAACTTTACAAAACATCTTTGATCATTGACTTTTTTAATTTTGAGAAGGGGGTAAATGTGTATATATGCTTGATTTTGAGGATAAATAATGGTTAAGAATCTTAAGGATACAAATGACATTTTGCTCATTCTCGATAAAGGAAGAAAAGTTAAAAAAAAATCTATTTTTCCATTAATTATTATTAAGTGTTAAATTCTCTAAAATTTATAAAAATATTAAAAATATGGAATGTTTTTGCAAGTGCTTCTGCTAGAAGAAAATGCTTTCATTGTACTAAATATATGTTGAACACTCTTGTAAAATTATCTTTTTTCTCATTCATGATACCCACCTATTTAATTTCAAAAGCACGTATTTTTAAACAGTTTTTAATATTATATAAAATAAATTATTCTTACAAAGTGATGTTTAAAACCATTATTTAAAATTTATGTTTGATGTATAATATTTTTATATATGCAATAATATATATTTAATATATTCAATAATATATAATAGTTATATACAATAAATCCAGTAATTTAATTTTACTTTTTTGTTATATTATATTTAATAATTTACTTTTCATACCAATAATTAACAGTGAATTATGTATGATTCAGATTAGGTTTAACAGTTTTAAATTATTTTTCCTGATTTTTTTTAAGAATGTTTTAAATTTATAATTTAAAAAAAAATATTAGTATAGAAAAAATAGAATATTTTGCAACTTTAAAAAAGCACATTTATTTACGAAAATTAAATGAAAAAAAAATAGAATTTTCCCAACTTTTAAAAAGCACATTTATTTACGAAAATTATTTAGTTGTTGCTGCTTACTGCAGTATACAGGTTTAAGCAATCTTATGCATAATTTTGTTTTTATATATATTATTAATTTAAACATTTTTTAGCCTTTTATACTACAGCTACAATCAAAAATATACTACATAAGAAAAAAAAATACTTTTAAAAGTCACTGAACATATACCAGCTGGAATGTAATATAGAAAATAATTTCAATAATATTTTCAAAATTTTCCTGACAATCAAGATCTCTAGTCAAAGTTACATTTTATTCTACATCAGTCATTTAGACAGCCTTTAGAAAAAGTTATTAATTCTGGGCATAAATATCTCCCCACATTGTATAAGTTGACGGAAAATGAAATAATTTTGCTTAATGTTCTTATGTGTGGTAATAATTTATTTTATTTGCTAAATTTAGATATAATTAATTTTACTTGTTAAGTACGCAGCGGTGTAAATGCAATAACCCCCAAATGTCATCTTCAGTGAGATATAAATACTCACCTTCATTGCAAGGTAAATTATAAAGTCTATTCATTAAAGACTGTTAGTATTATTTAAAATCAATCCTTTATTTAATGTCATTACAGACTTATGTTATTATTTACAAAAACATGATCATTATCAATTTCAAATAAGTACTCCATTCGTTTCAAGCAATGGGAGATCTTCTATTTGTGAGACAATATATTGTTACTTTTAGAGACCCGCTTGGTGATTTACCGTATTAAGCCGATGTCGTAAATACTCAACTCGTGAACATACAGAAGTGCGCACATATTTCCATACTGCATAGAGCACTCGTTGATACATCTCAGTATGATTCGACGTTGGCAACTGCATGGAACAACGGTTGATTTCAGCCTTCTTTCCAACCTCTCGCCTCGATAGTTTTTATCTATCTATTCGTCACGAAAGTTTTAACAACTCTGCTCGTCCTGTTTCTTCAGTTAGGTAGATTTTCAACTTGGCTTCGGGTAAAAACGGCCTTTCTTGCGACCCCTGAAACCTGATTGACGTTGCTTTGCTCCCTCATCAGTAAATGGTGGTTTAGGGCTCAATCTTGATTGATTGTTAGAGTTCCCCTTTTAGCCCTCAGCGTGGATTCAGCCATTCCGGACTAATTGCCTCTATTAATTGCCTCTCTAATTTGGCTTAAATCTTAATTAGAACATTTCTGTTTAATAAATACTGTCCGATTTATAGTCAATGTTGGGGCCATTCTGTCTGGCCTATACTTTAGCATTCAATTTATAGCATTCCTACTGTTGTTTTAATGTTATAATTTATGACATAAGTCTGGACTCATATTTTAGTCCCACATTATATACCGATAATATTTCAGAAGTATATTTAATACAAAAAAGTATTTAATTTAATCCCTGAAGAATAAATGGAATGGAATAAAATAAATCCAGAAATCAGCGCTAAATAAAGCTGCTGCACATTGTAAGAAGTAAACTTAAGATATTACTTATTATTTATCTTTATGTATAAGTCACAGAATACTATATTCAGAAGGTTCACTCCCATAGGACCCTATGGCAACATTTTTAACATGGGATGTCACATAGACACTAGAGCTCGTGAGTTGGACCAACCGAACTACGATGCGTCTGCCAGATTTGGCGCGTTATCGCTCGCTTGGCGATTTTTTTTTTAAACGGGAGGGAAGCAAAATGTTGAGGACTGTACTTTTATAATTTTTGAAACTATAGAAAGGATCAGGATTTAAAAATACATTAATCTGCAACATAAATATATTCATTAGTTTAAGAATATTTAAATAAACATAGTTATATATTTAATTCAAATAATCATAAAATAGATTTAAAAATAAACACATTGCATTGTCTCACTATAAAACATAATGCACAAAAAATTACAAGCTAACATACTCAAAAGACTGAAATATTACATAATATTTTCAGTCTAAAAAGTATACTAGCGTGTTGATCGTTAATTACTTGATCCTTAATTTGTTCTGGGATACTGATAATAGACTTTTTTTTTAAATATAAAAATATTCATATAGTAAATATCAAATTTACATAAATGCACTATCGAAGTTGTGGAACTCAATCATTAATTACCCGAGGGGGGGGGGTCAATTTTCCACCATAAGGCACTTAATAAAAATTTTACATAAATATATACACATACTATATCACATTTAACTAAGAAAAAGCTATCCAAATATCAATTATTTCACATTTTATAAAAATACGGAAAATATTTTTTAACTAATTATACCACTACCTCTTAAAATTTAGTCTAATCCGGCAGTAATAACACAGTACTAATTTCGTATGAAGAACACATGTATACTTATATGAACACGTGTATACTTATGAACACGTGTATACTTATAATGAACACGTATGTAGGATGGGGATAACTAAAATTACTTCAATTTTAATAAACATAAATTACATACCCTGTAACGCAAGCAGTTTTCTTTTATCAATCAATTTCTACGAAATGATCTAAACACTTAACAAATAATCCTTTTTCACGTTACTCAAACCACGCTAGTCTGTTGTTCTAAGTTTTCGCCGAGCGAAATAGGGTTATAACTTTGAAAATCGTCTTGGACCCAAACCAGACCATCGCCAAGCGCTCGGACCAAACTAGACCATCGCCAAGAGCGCGCCAACCCTCTGTTTGGTCTATCTCTAATGGCCGCCGCGAAAACGAAACTATCGAGAGTGACAGGTCTGTATAATAGTCTGTGGTATAAGTCGTAGAACCTCTTTGTTTTTTATTTTAAATGTAGCTTTCGGTCAGAGATCGTTATTGCAATAATCGATTTTTTAAACATTCCGTTGATTTATGTTAGTGTTCACCTTTTAGCTCGCAGCGTGTTTTCTGTCATTCCATACACGTTCGTCGTCTTTGATGAAGCACCTGGCGTTGCCGCCTCTATTTTCTGTGTTGAATGATTACTTGTGGTGTAGATTTGACATTACTTGTATGCACACAAGGGTTCGTTGGTGTAGAACAACCCCTGATGGGCGGGGCGTTGGTACCATCATGTCTGGCTTATACTTTAGCATTCAATTCATAGCATTCCTACTGTTGTTTTAAATTTATGACATAAGTCTGGACTCATATTTCAGTCCCACATTATATACCGATAATATTTCAGAAGTATATTTAATACAAAAAATTATTTAATTTAATCCGTCAAGAATAAATAAAACAAAATAAATCCAAAAATCAGCGCTAAATAAAGCTGCTGCACATTGTAAGAAGTAAAATTAAGATATTACTGATTATTTATCTGTACCTATAAGTCGTAGAACCTCTTTGTTTTTTATTTTAAATGTAGCTTTCGGTCGGAGATCGTTATTGCAATAATCGAGATTTTAAACATTCCGTTGATTTATGTTGGTGTTCCCCTTTTAGCCCGCAGCGTGGGTTCTACCATTCCAGACTAATTGCCTCTATTACCTGTTGGCTTAAATCTTAATTAGAACATTTCTGGTTAATATATACTGTCCGATTTATTGTTGTAATACTTTTGAATACTATATTATAAAAAATATTTTTCCGTTACGCAGTTTTAGTAAAATGTAATAAATAATAATGTAAAAGTAAAAAATAATTTTTTTGCCATCACAGCATTCTTGATCATGTGCGACTAAAAATAAAATGCCGGGCGGCTCCTTAAATGAATCGTATTTGGACATTAGCAGAATTTAAAGGAACAATTGAAGTGATAACATAAAAATGATATATATAAGAATAATTATATTCAATTCATATAAATTTTTCTTTGATAAGTTTGATTTAACAATCCGTCATCCTTATATGTAATTTATATGTTATCACTTATATAGCTCCTTAGAATTTCGTTAATGTCCAAATACAATTTTGTGGACGCCCCACGGTTTTATTTTCAGTTGTATATACTCAAAAATATTATGATAGCTAAAATATATTTCCTACTTTTGGTGCATTTCACTAATATAGTGTAACTTAAAAATATTTTTTATGATAGTTTATTTTGTAATTTTCAGTCTTTTGCGATTTTTTTGCAATCCATTTCTCTTCAGATATCCAATCAAACCTTTCAAAAATATTTTATGGAATTTCTCATGACCAATGTCTGTCTGTCTGGATGTCTGTTTCAGCTTCTTTGAGGACATTTTTAACATATTTCCCTACGTCCTAAAGAACTGAAATTCGGTACACAGCTTAGTCCAGTAGAACATTTTAATCTATTAAAATTTGGCGGATCTACGATAAATAGAACGATTTGAGACAATACATTGAACCCAATGGGACCTAATTTTTCACTAAGCAAAGCTAAAATTCATAAATTGCATTAAAATTTTTAGGAAATATTCAAATTATCGCATAAAATATATATAAAAAAAAATTCAGCAAAATATGCTCGGTAGTTTTTAAAATAAAAATTAAAATAATAGTGACATCCATATTATATGAAGAGATCATGTCAAAATCTTGATTTTTAAATTTGTTTTAAATTTATATTGTGTGTTTCATCTGTCCTAAAACCGTTTTATTTTTGCGTATTTTCTGTGCATCTATATACTGCGCCAATGCAATTACAATATTTTTTAGTTTATATGATCATCAAACTTTGATTATTTCTACAACTAAGCCTAATTTTAAAGTATGCATAATGCAAACAAATCAAGTTGGAAGATGAGTTGTATAAAAATTACTGAATGTTTTAAAGAAAAATTTTTTAGCTCTGGAGTCTGGAATATAGGAAAAATGAATGAAATATGCATTGATTTGGATGTGTGTACACCCGCTACGCAGGTGTACACGATTTGCGTGAAATCTTCATTCTTCTTTAAGGAGTATCACACACGCTGCAAGGGTTAATATCGAACCTAATTGTTAGATCGTAGATGCTAGAAAGTGCAGAGTGACGGGTTTCGATGTAAATTGTGTTCGTCAGACGAAGAGGCTAATTTCTGATTTAATCCAGGTATGGGGGTTTGTATAATGCCTGATACACGGACTGCACTCAATTTTTATTCCAATTATTGAGAGTTTCAACTTGAAAACGGATCAGATGTGGGCCAATTATGCTTATTTAGGGAGGAATCGTTTAGCGACGCGTCCACGTTTTTTTTTTTTATTATTTGCTTAAAAATGTGATTGATAAAAATCCATTGCTTGTTGCTGGCACCACAGTTAATATTTTCTAAAGCTTAGTTTTCTCCTATTAGGAAGCTAACAATGAAACGTTCCCAAGATAAACTCATAGAATTCGACGAAAATTTGACAGGTGTTAGAAGAAGTTATAGAAAATCCATATTCTGAAAATTAGCTGCTGCATTGCATTAGGAGAGGAGTAGAATAATGTTGAAAATTGGGTCTGGGGTTGTCAGATCCGTACATGTAGCATCATTTGGCGACTTTGCATTCTTGTAAATTGAAGAACACATGTAATGTCTTTATACTATCAAAACGCATTTTATGCTGTATTTAGAGGCTTTAATACTTGAAAAATAGCTTCTTAAAAAATATCACTTGAAAAACAGAAAATGCTGATTACATGTATCATTACTATGGTAAAGAGTTAATAAGAGATATAATTGGTGACTAACGATTGAGGTCGAATGAAAGCGTTAATTTCTTTATAAATTGAAAGTGTTACAAATATGAGGCTCATTGAAGAAATGCATGAAGCTCCATTTCTGGAACAGAGAATTCATGGTACAGCATCCACACCACGTTGAATACATTAATATGTGGTGATATTTTTTATTTGAAAGCTACTGCTGGTTTAAAAAAATAGATTAAGAAACATTGAGGAATTAAAAGAAACCAATTTCATGCGCAAGATTTTTGAGCATTAAACAAAACAACACAAAATTATAGCAGATCGCGAATTTGTTTCACATACATAAAATAATAAAACTGTGAGAAATGCACGATTATACTAAAAATATATATTCAAACTCAATTTCAAATACTTTTGAATGCAAACTATAAAAAAATAATTTTATAACAGATTTCAAGCCATACAGAGAAAACATGGACAGTGCATTTCAGAATTTGCCGTTTTTCTATGTATACTCGCCAAGTAGGGTTGCATTTGGCGTTAAAGATGTTGACTTTTATTAATTTTTTACAGCTTTACAGTTTCAATTGAGCAGCTAATTTTTTCACTGTCGATATTTCGAAACCTGTCAAATTTTCATCGAGTTCTATGAGTTTAGCTTGGGAACGTTTCCTTGTAAGCTGTAATCAAATCCCTACAAGGGGAGAACTACAGATAATAATAGGCCAGGGGGCTATAACCTATTTAATTTTAATGATTGGGGGAATAAGAAATATCAAATCTTACTAAAACTAATTACTACATTTTTTATAATTAATAAAAGACTTACAGTAGATCAACGGTAGACCGTCGGTTGGCCAGTTCGGAAATTCCAGGGTTCGATTCCTCGTTGGGACAGGAAGGCTCTTTACAAGGTTCACAACTTAAATCCCGGGCGCGGTAGCCCATTGGTTAGCCCGCTGGAGTTGCACTCGGTAGGCCCGGGTTCGATTCCAGCCACTGGCAAAACTGCCGCCGTGTTCATGCGGAGTACGATCACGTTAAACATGTGGGTCCGAAAGTCCTTCCGAGAGGTTGGTGGTAGGGGAAGGAGGGTACGGTCCCTGTGGATGCCTCCCCCACTGGGTTCCGGTCTAAATTGGGTGGCACTTCCCGACCGTCCAAACAGTTACCTTACACCTTTCTGGTAGGTCGGACGGTCTGGGTTTCAACAACAACAACTTAAATCCCGGGCAATGCCAAGTATTTGTTATAATAATTTATAGAATGCTTTGTAAGTTGGTTGCATGATTTGAATGCGATTTAAGATGTTCGTAACATTGTTTTTTTATGGAGATCTATGACAGCAGTATACGGAATATAAGAATATGAAATGATTTGGAACTCGTTATACATGTAAATCATGATCATTATACGTATTTGTTATACATATTGTGGAAACCGAAAATTAAAAAGGAATCTAAAGTTATACTTTTAAATATAAAAATTCATTAAGTAATTTATTATTTAATGTTAAATTCATTAAGTTGGCATGGCCGTTATTTCTCATATAGTTGAATTATATTTAATGTACATTGCTTTGTTGTGCCGCTATTAAACCCTCCAATCATTTTACCTTTCGTGCGAGCCCTACAAAGAAATAATTTATTAACAAAAGTCTAAATTGATCACACCATTTAAACTTAAACAATAAAACATTTATTAACAACATGAATTTTCATTATTTATTTTAGCGGAGGGGACATATGCGACCAGAATTATTAAAATTACTATCGTGTCTAGGACCTGTGATAATTGCTGAGCACATACCTTCCAATTAGTCTTGGGCTTTATCATATCTCAAAGGCTTGCATCAGTCTTAGTACTGTAGTACTGCCATAACTCTGTGGTGTGTGGCTTCACCTCGTACTCTGAATGCACTCGCACATTGATCTATCTCCATTAATTTGGAACCTCTATGGGACACTCTTACAAATCTGTTGGTTTTTTCATTCTTCTCTACTCGTGCTCTTAAGTCAAAATCGTGATTATTTCTGCTGGCATGCTTCTAAGTCAACCATTTCTGTCTCTTGTGGTATGCTCTTAAGTCAAAATCCCATATCTTTCTCATTCTCGTTCTCGGGTCACAGGCTGTGGTTCCCTCGGTGTGTGTGGGGGGGCAACTCCGCCTTTACTTCTTTTTGGCGCTTATTAGTTCTTCTTTACCCAATGGCATAATTCCACATTTAGCAAGGCCCAGCTCAGCCCCTCTGGTATGGCACCCCTAAATTTATAGTTTATTGACCTTTAGGTTCACGTCGTAATAAACCTTGGTGTCAGCCAGACTTCAAGCTTTGTTTGCCGTTCTGGCCACCATAAATTCCACACAAAAAAGTGTCTCTTCAAATGTGAGAACTATTTCTGGTCTCACATATCTCCCCTCGGACAAAAAAAACAAACAAACAAAAAAAAATTCAAAACCAAAAGATTTCGAAAAAAGTTCGATTCACTTCAACTCTGTAATTGGCATTTTTCGTTTTGAGACAAAGTTCGTCCAGAATTGCAGTTCAACATAGTCTTGTGGTAACACAAAAGTTTTTTAGCACACATTATGCACTAAATAAACATAAGTTATGTACTCATCAAATCCATCAGGTTAAGCTTTCAAGTGAAGCAATATTAAATTTTGACTATTTAAAAAGAATTTTAAAATATTTGCATATTCACTTTGAAATGTTACACACTAACTATTTAACTTTTGATATTTCTAACACAATTCACATTTTTTTGTATAAATTACACAGTATACTATTTTTTCAATACAATTCTTTTCATACTTCATTAATTTCCATAATTGATAACTTCATCACATATATAATATTTTTGCATAACCTTGATATTGGTACATACTTATTAATACAATCAAACATTTTTTTTTAAATTAGCCATTGAAAATATATTTTTCCCCGAATTTTGTAACTCCAATTACAATTGCATGTGGGATTGACAATAACCTGATATTATCCCTTTAGCATTTTTTTCTTACATTGCATGTAAACAAACAACACCCCTTGCACTTGATGACAGCAATTGATTGATCATTTGCAAAAAGATCATTAGAAGAACCCCTTCTTTTCCAAGCCTTGCTACCGGAAATGCGTACCGGAAATGTTCAAATCCCCTATCCGACACTAGGAAAGTGACCAGTTAAATAAAAAGACTCTCGAAAACGATTACTTTTTCTTTAATTGTTTTTTGCAACAGCGATTAGCAGCTCGCATCCTCTCAACTTTACTTTTGCACAATGACAAAGCCTTGTAAAGTGGACAACGTGCGGCGTGGTTTGCTGATCACTGAAGATGACGATGGCGGAGCTTCTACAACACAAAGGATTGAAAAGGAATCTAAAGTTATACTTTTAAATATAAAAATTCATTAAGTAATTAATTATTTAATGTAAAATTCATTAAGTTGACATGGCCGTTATTTCTCATATAGTGGAATTATATTTAATGCACATTGCTTTGTTGTGCCGCTATTAAACCCTCCAATTATTTTACCTTTCGTGCGAGCCCTGCAAAGGAATAATTAATTAATTAAAGGCTAAATTGATCACGCCATTTAAACTTGCCATATACGATCACAACAATAAAACATTTATTAACAGCATTAATTTTCATTAATTATTTTAGCGGAGGGGACATATGCGACCAGAATTATTAAAATTACTATCGTGTCTAGGACCTGTGATAATTGCTGAGCACATAGCTTCCAATTAGTCTTGGGCTTTATCATATCTCAAAGGCTTGCATCAGTCTTAGTACTGTAGTACTGCCATAACTCTGTGATGTGTGGCTCCTCCTCGTACTCTGAATGCACTCGCACATTGATCTATCTCCATTAATTTGGAACCTCTATGGGACACTCTACAAATCTGTTGTTTTTTTCATTTTTCTCTACTCGTGCTCTTAAGTCAAAATCGTGATAGTTTTTCTGTCATGCTTCTAAATCAGAAGTCTATCATCGTCTCTGTTCTCGTTCTCAGGTCACAGGCTGTGGTTCCCTCGGTGTGTGTGTGTGTCGGGGGGGGGGGGTAACTCCGCCTTTACTTCTTTTTGGCGCTTATTGGTTCTTCTTTGCCCAATGGCATCATTTCACATTTAGCAAGGCCCAGCTCAGCCCCTCTGGTATGGCATCCCTAAATTTATAGTCTTTTGACCTTTAGGTTCACGTCGTCATAAACCTTGGTGACAGCCAGACTACAAGCTTTGTTTGCCGTTCTGGCCACCATAAATTCCACACATAAAAGTGTCTCATCAAATATGAGAACAATTTCTGGTCTCACACATATATTAAAATAGTATACATATAAACATAAATTACTCGATAACGTTAGAAGCTTTCAATATTGCTACACATCGCAAGTTTGCTTTTTATTATTGCAAGTAACGGATTTTCCATGCTGAGAAACACATAAGTGCGAAATCGGTCCATGTATGCTATTATCTGCAATGGGAACGTGATTCAAACATCGCCCCCTGTAATCGGGTTCAGCAAGAACAAAATATTTAGTACTACGATTCTAAATATGATACATTCTTTAATTTAATTATGTTTTTATAAAATATATTCAATTCTACAATATTTTCCCCCAGTATAAAAAAAATAACGAAACATAAAAGTTAGTTTTATTCTTCAAACAGAACGTTGCTGATTTTTTCCTTTTCGTCTGACATAAAAAGATCTGGAAATTCGAAGTAAAAAAAACGTGTATAAAGTCATTTGTAAGATCCATTTCATATGCTAGTTTAAAATGGAAAATTTCTATGAAGATTCCAGAATTTAATTCAGAATCACGATTTTATCTCTTCAAGTTAGTTTTTTCTTCTACGCAATGAAAATATTTATATTAAGATAGATCTGATTACGGCGAAAAACATCGCAGGAGGCTCAAACATGGTGGATTGGAAAAAGGTATATATTCATAAACTTTAGGAATTAAACTTTTGTTATTCTGTTATTTTAGATATAAAATATAAAAAATATATAAAACATTTTGACAGCGTAAAAAATTACTTTTATTGCTCAAAGACTTAATAAAGCAATTTATAAATCAAGTACAACGCCATAGTAAAAAAACAGCTGAGCAAAGGATTCAGACGAAGAGGCTTTTTTCGGCTTTTTCAGACGAAGAGGCCAGTCGAATGCAGTTTACGACCTATAAATTCACCTTTCTGGTAGGTCGGACGGTCTGGGTCTCAACAAAAACAAATTGGCGATGACATCATCAGGTGGGAAAGTCAGAATGTCTACATGGTTGTAATATTTGTTTCCCGCCGGGCAAGGCCCAACCAATTTACATCAAAAAGGAAGGGTCTAATCAGGACCAGCCCTAAGCCATCATAAAGAGCAAGACCAATTAAATACAAGGAAGGCGTGTGTCCCCGAAGCGAGGTAAAAAGTAAATTAAATTACTTGACGAAAAAAAAAAGAACAGTTTTAAATAATTCTTCGAGCTAAGTAGACGATGAGCAAGCAGATTGAAGAGGATCGTCAGTCTATGAGGTCGATAAAAATTTCCTGTGATGAAAAGTAAAAAATTGTGACATACAAATCAACTACCGTGAATCCAGATTTGACAAATTCACTCCCCAGTGCTATGTGTCCTAATTCAAAGCTAGTGACCTCCAGTGCAGTTGAAATGCACACAAAATACGTGATATTATGACAGTCAGGTCGAAGGCAGACCTTTTTTCGATATTTCAATAAATATTGCTGGTCTCACATCTTCTCCTAGGTCTCTCATAAAAAATATTAAATAAGTTGTTACTGTATAAAGTATTATTTGTAAATGTGTATTTTAATTATTAGGTGGTACCTAAATAAATATTATAATTTAAAAGCTAAATATTGCAGTCAATGACCTATGATTTACTTTTCAGATTAGGTAGTTTGACATTAGGTAAGATACGTTGATTAGGTAAGATACATCTGGTGGGTTATTATCGGAACAAATGCAATGTACGCAATTATCACTATACTCATGGAAGTATTATTTAAAATCTTTCAAAAGAAATATCATCATTTAAAACCTAAATATAAACATTAATATTTTTCGGTAAATTTTTTAGTCTAAAATATTAAATATAAATTTATTTCGGCACAATTTCAAAGCATCTGTGTTTATTCAATTTTATGTCTAAACACACAAATCTTGCCGAACCAATAAATTTGAACAGCGGAAGGGATTTTTTGCGTAATCGCAAAGTATTATGGGTAGAATATCTGAAACATTATGAGCATTCCGGGAGTTTAAATGCATATCTGTGGCCACTTCCAGCCGACGGAGGTTATTCTAAGTATGTGTGTCTAATTCTGAGAATGTAAGCATGTTGTAAGTGATACAGAGTCTACATTAAATTGTAAGATATTGTCACACAAACCATTATCTTGAAAAACAAGAAAGATCAATCATGCATAAAGTATTGATTATGAAACACTTTCCAACTGAAATGAAATTTAAGCATATCTAAAATGCTATACATTTAGCGGTGATATTTTTTTAATTATCACAGAACTACAATAATTTCTTTTACTTGAAAACTTCAAACTTCATCGAAAAAAATGAAATTTATTCAAATGACATCATCGAAATATAAATCATCTGGCTTTCTTTGTAAGAGCAGTGAATCCTTCATTCATACACTTTTATTCCAGACTCCAGAGTTAAAGAATTTTGCGTGAAAAAAATTCAGCAATTCTCATACAACTCATCTTACAATCATTTGTTTACATTCTGCATCCATTAAAATTAGGCTTCGTTGTAGAAATAAATAATCAACGTTGGATGATCAATTAAACTAAAAAAAATTGTAATTGCGTTGGCGCAGAATATAGATGCACAGAAAATACGCAAAAATGAGGCGGTTTTAGGATGGATGTAACACTAAATATGAATTTAAAAAAACTTTAAAAATCATGATGTTTACTCTGGGAAAAAAGATGGATAACATATTACTTTCCTCATATACCTATAATGTATAAGGAAAGTATTGTGACGGGGTCGAAAGTTCGAATTCGAGTTTTTCACGGAAGAGCAAGTTTCAAGCATCTCTGAACATGAATCAGACGTTTTTGATGTGATGTTGTGTGTGTGTGTGTGTGTGTGTGTCAGTGAGACTGTGGAGACGAAAACTCACGAACGAATGGAGCGGTTCAAATATCATTTGGTACAAACATTACAATCTGTGAATACTGAAAGCCTATATTATTTTTAAATGCAATCGGATGTTCAGAACCCCTCTAAATTTTCGAGTGAAATTTGGAAAAAATCATCAAAAAATCAAAACCTTTAAAAAAGTTGCTCAAATTGTCATTTCTTATTTAAATTTTTCTTAGAAAACAATTGACATAAACTTTAGAAAGCTAGCATGAACCGTTCTTGAAATATTGCACATTTTTCAAGTAAATTTATCAAAAAGTCCCATAAATTAAAAAAAAATAACTGTTGAGAGGCATGTTCAATTTTCATATGTCATACCATGCGATAAATTTGGTGACATCATTTTCGTGGATCTAACTCGTTTCATTCGTGAGGAAAGACACTTTGAATAATACTTTTGTATTTGAACACCAATAGTCATTTAACTGCTATAAGAATACCTTATTTCTCCATCCATAACGCTTGGCGAGATTTTGGCGACGGATATAGCGGAATATCGCCAACTTGGCGACTTCTTTAAATGCTGCCAAATCAACGAAATTCTCGCCAAATGGGTAAAAATGACACTAAATAAAAAAAATGACTACTAATTGACGAAAATTTGATATCTTGAAAAGAACATAAATATCTACTATAAAAATAATATATTTATTTCTTACTGTAAAAGTAGCAAGTTCTTTGCATTATATAAGGAAAGTCATGTGCTGCCCACATCAGATTTCTTCATTTAGAAGTGGACCACTTGATCTCTTCATATTATATAGGTGGATTCTTTTTTTTTTTTTTTTTTTTTAATAATTCTTTTAATTTTTATTTTAAAAAAACTGCCGAGTATATTTTGCTGAATTTTTTTTATTTATATGGAATAATTTGAATATTTCCTAACATTTTTGAAGCAATTTGTAAATTTTAATCTCGCTTAAAAAATGTTTGAAAAATTGGGTCCCATTGCGGGTTCAGTGCATTTCATGTTTTCAACCCGGGTTCAGTCCAAAACTAATTGGGTGTTATTATTCATTTACATTCCCATATGTCCCACAGATCGTCTCAACAACATACTAAAATTTCATTTTAACAAAGACATTGTTACGGCAGTTATCGTGCGAACGGGCAGCCAGACAGCCAGAATGAACAAAGTCATAAACACTTTTCAACTATGTTGTAAAGTGTTAAAAATGACGTTAATGTCAAAGTAATGCAATCGAATCCAATTCAATTCGAGAACTGCAGGTCATTTTTATGAAAAATGAATTATTTCTTTGATAAGTAAGCATTCGTCATCTTGCAGAACAACAGAAATTCTTCATTTAAAAAAATAATAGTAATTAATATGTAAATTATTTTGTACAGCATGAATTTGTGACCCTGAACATTAGAATGCACATTTGAGATCCCGTACTGTATTGTTACAACTTTATTTTTCTGTATTGTTCTGTGGAATCGTAGCTGTATTCTTAGTATTCTAATTACTCTTAGTATTCTAATTACTCTTAGTATTCTAAGAATAAACCCACGAAAAGATGTGGGTTGTATTCTTATGATATAAGAATGAGTCCAAGTTCCTGGATAAATGACTCTAAGGAAAATGACTAATAGGCCTAAACAGGCACAATATACAGCTAATAGATTGATAGTTATTTGCAAGATCGCTAAATAACTGCCATATAATTAAACAGCCAATAAATGCTCATCTAATTCACGAAATAACTGATACTATTCTCAGAACACAGACGTATCTCACAATTTAATTGAGCTCATATCATGTCAACTATGTCCAACTGAGCGATAACTGCCTTATATAATATCCATAGAAATTTCTAGAAAGAGCTCCTATCGCCGATATTATTCGATATATCAAGAATATTCTAGTACATTCGAAAATTCGCCACGTTGGCGATAAATAGCCGGATCTGACACCCATATTCCTAAGAATATGGGAATCCTACTATCACGTATTAGGAAGGATTGCCTGTAATGTTTGTTTTACTTTGCAGATAGGTAACATGCAACAGAAGCATTTTATGTATTCGTAACAATAATTCTTAGAAGTATGTTCCTAATGTAGCGACCAGTACTTGTAGACTAGTTTTGCGCTTATTAGCTCTATTTATCACTCTTTTTAGCAATCTTTAGCACCAAATATTTGATCATCAGCTTTCCGGTGTTGATGAATTTTAAAAACCGGTACCAATTTTTGTCGCTGCACTTGGAGCTATATTTTAAACTTTGATATCGCCTTCCACCTGGAGAATTTGTGACTATAAAACGACCTATTAATTTAAGGAATAAAACAAAATATCAGACTATATAGCCAGGGAAAACATAGTGAAGATGTATTCGGTTCGATGCCAGATTAGAAAGCAGAGGTACCGCTTTTCGTTATCTGAAGTAATGAATTAATGTTTTCTTTTTGTACATTTTTCTGCAGAAAATCAACTGAAAATCTACAAAATAAAATTTGCAGAATTCCATTTTAAATATTCCCTATATTTCTACAGAAATCATGTTCGGGACGTCATTCGGGACGGACCCTTGGGGGAGAAGTTTGCCCTCCGGGGGGATACATCTTTCACCACTCTAATGGCTACACCTGAGTCTCTATGTTTATGGCCTAATTGACCTCTCGGGTCAAAGTGTTGTAAAAAATTGGCGTCGTTTCATCTGAAGCATTGCCGACTATTGCAGCCCACCATAAATATTGCACATAAAAATGTCTCACCTAAATCTGGTGTGAACTCAATTCCTGGTCTCACAGTATCAATTGAACTGTACACCTTTCTGGTAGGTCGGACGGTCTGGGTCTCAACAACAACAACAACAGTATCAATTGAAATATTTTTTTCAAGCCCTTTAAAGTGAAGGGTAATACGCTTTAGTTGTAATTATATGGATTCACAATACCGATTTTTCAAAATTTACTTGTAAAAAAAAATTGCATAAAAATCATAAGCAATTTAAAAAGGGATTCCTATATGAGAAGGTCGAAGTGAGGCATACTCCAGACAATTTAGATATGCCTTGCAGGTACCATCTTCTGGGCGCCGATTTCTCGCGCTTTGGAAGGAATTGCCCTCAACTCTATATATTGCCTATACTTGACCAATTCCAAGGATGTTCAAAATCCGATGATCACGAAATTCCCATATTTGCCAAAAACTCTAATTCAAGAACTTTTAGGGAAAATTATATCCTCGATATTTTATCATGATAAAAAAAATCTGATGTAGGCAGCACATAACTTTCCCTGCAGACTCAAATTCATTTTTACTTTCCCTGCAATACATGGTAATGTATAGGGAAAGTATTGGAATCATGCCGAAAATCACAACTCGAGTTTTCGACGGATCTACACGTTTCGAGACCCCTAGAATACGAAAAAACCATTTTTAGCGTGACGTCTGTGCGTGTGTCTGTGTGTCTGTCTGTCTGTCTGTCTGTCTGTCTGTCTGTCTGTGTGTCTGTCTGTGTGTCTGTCTGTCTGTCTGTGCAGATTTTGTATCCACTGTAACTAAAAAACTAATCGACCGAATTTCACAAAATTTGGTAGGTAAGTCACTTGTGGCCGGGGCTAGTGCTGATTAGTTTTGGGTACGATTCGGAATAAAAGAACCCGCCTTTTTTTGCGAAATGGCCCGCAAAAGCTTGTATCCACTCTAGCTGAAAAACTAATGGACCGAATTTCACAAAACTCGGTAGATGAGTCACGTATAGGTCACCCTGGTGCTGATTAGATTTTGGTACGATTCGGAAAAAAATAACCTGCCTTTTTTTGCAAAACGGCCCGCAAAAATCTTCAAAATCTAAACTAAAGAACTAGGTATTCTCAGATATATCCATTAAATGCCCGTTTAATAGGTAATGTTTAACGACGAAAAGAATAAGACCAACCCCATTACACTAGGACTAGCCGTTCTCGAGATATTTTAGTTTTTCCTACTTTCCCTACGCCACCTTTGAAAATAAGCCCGGTTACCGAATGAGAACGTAATTTCAATTAAAAGTTAATTACATTTAATTGAAATAAATAGAACGTGGATATAAGTTTGCAGGGAAAGTCATGTGCTGCCCACATCAGATTTTTTCTTTATTTTAATACGTCATTAAATGGAGTTTAATTGCTTTCAATAACACGCATAATTAATGGAAATGACACAGTATTTAAACTTTTTATTCAGCTTTCGTGTTCATTTGGTAACTGGACTAATTCTCAAAACCGGCGTTGCAAAAATGTTGCAAGACCAGACCAGTCGACTGACTCTGGGGTTGTAGCATCTGTTTGATTGGCCGGGACGCGTTGCAAAAATGTGTTAAAAACTAAAATATCTCGAGAATGGCTAGTCCGAGAGTAATGGGGTTGACCTAATTCTTTTCATCGTCAGAAATTACACGTAAAAATATAATTAATGCATTTGAACATGCATAGTATTTCATTTTAGATTTTGTCAATTTTTGCGGGCCATTTTGCAAAAAAAGTTGGTTCTTTTTTTCCGCAACCTGCCAAAATCTAATCATCACCGGGATTACCCACAAGTGACTCATCTGCCAAATTTTGTGAAATAGGGTCAATTAGTTTTTTAGTTCGAGTAGATACAGGCAAATCTTGCGTTCCATTTCATACAAAAAAACGCAGGTTCTTGAATCTCGAATTGTACCAAAATGCCAAGGTCACCCGAAGGACTTATCTAACAAATTTTATGAAATTCGGTCGATTAATTTTTGAGTTAGAGTGGATACATCACAGACAGATACAGTGACACATAGACAGACAGACACGCAGACGTCACGCTAAAAATAGTTTCTTCGTATTCTAGAGGTTCCAAAACATGCAGATCCGTCGAAAATTCGAGATGTCGATTTTTGGTTCTGTTCCAATACTTTCCCTATACATAAGCAGGGACAAAAATTAGTTTCATTTTAAACCGAACATTTATTTCATGCATTGCTACTTTTCTTATTTTGACTGGTAAAAGTTCTTAAATTTCAGGACGAAAAGGTCAATTGTGGGGTTTGTTCAATATGCTAGTTTAAAACGAAAGTTTTCTATTCAAATGAATGGCGAATTTGATTTCAAATCACACTTTTTCTATGTCCGAAATCTTATGTACTTTTTGCATTCACTGAATATATTTATTCCGGGAGAGATCTGGGATTACGTTCAAGAATATAAAATATATTCTCACTAAGACGTGAGGAGTCTACGTATTTGTAAATTTAACAAACATAACTTTAACTTTTTTGCGAATTTCACAATAGAATAGCAATATCTATAAAAATAAAATTGGAAATCTGTCTGTCTGTCTGCCTGTATGTTTGTCTCATCATCACGAAGGAACGGCTGAACCAAATTTCATGAAATTTTGGGGGTAGCCTTAAAATAGCGCCACATAAAATATTGTCCATGTTTCGAGTTTCTACGACCAGGGGTTGTCTAGAAATGAATTAAATCCGCACGGTTACTCCTTCTATAGACATAGTTTTACGCAGACGAAACTTTTCCCCTTAAATTTTTTCCAAGAAAATTATGTCTTGTCATTTAGAAAAGGCTTTCATTCCAATGTGTTTCTGCGGCAGACGATTTTTATTAAATACTAGCCGCCTTTGGCGACCAGCCTGTTCGCTACCCTTGAAAATTCTGACCGTGGCAAACTCGTTGGCGCGACCTACCAGAAAGGTGTAAGGTAACTGCTTGGAAGGCCAGGAAGTGCCACACAATTTAGACCGGAACCCAATGGGGGAGGCATCCAAAGAGACCGTACCCTCCTTCCCCTACCACAAACCTCTCGGAAGGACTTGCAGTCCCACACGTTTAACGTGATCGTACTCCGCGTGAACACGGCTGCAGTTTTGGCAATGGCGGGAATCGAACCCGGGCCTACCGAGTGAAATTCCCGCGCGCTAACCACTGGGCTACCGTGCCATCCGCGACAATCTCCATAACTTTATTTTTATTCGGCAATTTTGGGAATCGAACCCGGGCCTACCAAGTGCAAATCCCGCGCACTAACCACTGGGGTACTTCACCCTCCGCGATATTCTTCATAACTTTCTTTTTATTCACCCAATTTAGACCGGAACCAAGTGGGAGAAGCATCCACAGGGACCGTACCCTTCTTCCCCTACCACCAACCTCTCGGAAGGACTTACAGACCCCCATGTTTAACGTGATCGTACTCCGCGTAAACACGGCGGCAATTTTGGGAATCGAACCCGGGCCTACCGAGTGCAATTTCCGCGCGCTAACCATTGGGCTACTTTGCCCTACGCGACAATCTCCATAACTTTCTTTTTATTCACCCAATTTAGACCGTACCCTCCTTCCCCTACCACCAACCTCTCGGAAGGACTCACGAACCCACATGTTTAACGTGATCGTACTCTGCGTGAACGTGGCGTAAGTTTTGGCAGTGGCGGGAATCGAACCCGGGCCTACCAAGTGCAAATCCCGCGCACTAACCACTGGGGTACTTCACCCTCCGCGATATTCTTCATAACTTTCTTTTTATTCACCCAATTTAGACCGGAACCAAGTGGGAGAAGCATCCACAGGGACCGTACCCTTCTTCCCCTACCACCAACCTCTCGGAAGGACTTACAGACCCCCATGTTTAACGTGATCGTACTCCGCGTAAACACGGCGGCAATTTTGGGAATCGAACCCGGGCCTACCGAGTGCAATTTCCGCGCGCTAACCATTGGGCTACTTTGCCCTACGCGACAATCTCCATAACTTTCTTTTTATTCACCCAATTTAGACCGTACCCTCCTTCCCCTACCACCAACCTCTCGGAAGGACTCACGAACCCACATGTTTAACGTGATCGTACTCTGCGTGAACGTGGCGTAAGTTTTGGCAGTGGCGGGAATCGAACCCGGGCCTACTGAGTGCAATTCCCGCGCGCTAACCACTGGGCTGCCGCGCCCTCCGCGACAATCTCCATAACTTTCTACATATTCACCCAATTTAGACGGGAACCCAGTGGGGGAGGCATCCACAGGGGCCGTATCCTCCTTCCCCTACCACCAACCTCTCGGAAGGACTTACGGACCCACATATTTAACGTGATCGTATTCCACGTAAACACGGCGGCAGTTTTGGCAGTGGCGGGAATCGAACCCGGGCCTACCGCTAACTTCCCGCGCGCTAATTTGCAATTTAAAATGACCATATGCTTAATTCCATCATCCTCATTCCATTGTTTCATTGTTCCATCATTTAAAATATCCATAAAATTAAAATATCCATTTAAAATATCCAAAATTTAAAACATACATTTAAAAAATCCAGATCGTCCCATCATTTAAAATATAAATATAATAATTTATATAGAGCAAAGGCGCTCTATTCAGAACCGTGACGTCACCTCCACCTTGACGTCCCCACCCACCACCTTCCCTGCTTCAGCGGGGGAGAAACGAACGGAACGCCGAGAAATTTAAAATCATGACGTCTTTAAAATTGCGATCCTGAAGGCAATTTTCATTATTTCTGGACCAGATTAGACTTGTAAGAATGCCAGATATTTCAGCTTTCTAAAAATGTAAATTATTAGTCGAAATTATGAGTACTTTTTACTATGCGAGAATTTAAAAACCAAAAATCGTTTTTTTGAGCCAAAAGTGACTTTTGTTTTAAAATCTTTAAAAAATATTAGAAATCGAAATGGAGATTTGAAATTGATATATTTTTACTCGTAATTGTCTGCTCTTTCCGATGGTGTGAGTTGTTTTTTTCTACGACGTCTGGATCGTGGAGAAAAAAGGGCAAAAAGGGCAAAAAAAGGTCGAAATCGCATAAAACATTAAATAAATAAAAAAATAATTAGAATTTTGAAAATCGGTTTTCACGTGTCCCCTTCCCTCCCCCCCAGGTCTCCGATTGCCAAATTTCGTAGCTCTCCGACGCGCGGTCGCGAAACGTATAGTGTATAAGACAGACACACAGACACACAGACATTGCCTTTTATTATATAGACTAGCCGCCTTTGGCGACCAGCCTGTTCGCTACCCTTGAAAATTCTGACCGTGGCAAATTGTAACCGTGGCACACTCGCTGGCGCGACCTTACCAGAAGGTGTAAGGTAACTGTTTGGATGGCCAGGAAGTGCCACCCAATTTAGACCGGAACTCAGTGGGGGAGACATCCACAGGGACCGTACCCTCCTTCCCCTACCACCAACCTTTCGGAAGGACTTACGATCCCACTTGTTTAACGGGATCGTACTCCGGGTGAACGCGGCTGCAGTTTTGGCAGTGGCGGGAATCGAACCCGGGCCTACCCAGTGAAATTCGCACGCGCTAACCACTGGTGTACTTCGCCCTCCGCGACATTTTCCATAACTTTCTTTTTATTCACCGAATTTAGACCGGAACCCAGTGGGAGAGGCACCCACGGGGACCGTACCCTCCTTCCCCAACCACCAACCTCTCGAAAGGACTTACAGACACACATGTTTATTCCGCGTGATCGTACTCCGCGTGAACACGGCGGCAATTTTGGAAATCGAACCCGGGCCTACCGCGTGCAATTCCCGCGCGCTAACCACTGGGCTACTTCGCCCTCCGCGACAATCTCCATAACTTTCTTTTTATTCACCCAATTTAGACCGTACCCTCCTTCCCCTACCACCAACCTCTCGGAAGGACTCACGAACCCACATGTTTAACGTGATCGTACTCTGCGTGAACGTGGCGTAAGTTTTGGCAGTGGCGGGAATCGAACCCGGGCCTACTGAGTGCAATTCCCGCGCGCTAACCACTGGGCTGCCGCGCCCTCCGCGACAATCTCCATAACTTTCTACATATTCACCCAATTTAGACGGGAACCCAGTGGGGGAGGCATCCACAGGGGCCGTATCCTCCTTCCCCTACCACCAACCTCTCGGAAGGACTTACGGACCCACATATTTAACGTGATCGTATTCCACGTAAACACGGCGGCAGTTTTGGCAGTGGCGGGAATCGAACCCGGGCCTACCGCTAACTTCCCGCGCGCTAATTTGCAATTTAAAATGACCATATGCTTAATTCCATCATCCTCATTCCATTGTTTCATTGTTCCATCATTTAAAATATCCATAAAATTAAAATATCCATTTAAAATATCCAAAATTTAAAACATACATTTAAAAAATCCAGATCGTCCCATCATTTAAAATATAAATATAATAATTTATATAGAGCAAAGGCGCTCTATTCAGAACCGTGACGTCACCTCCACCTTGACGTCCCCACCCACCACCTTCCCTGCTTCAGCGGGGGAGAAACGAACGGAACGCCGAGAAATTTAAAATCATGACGTCTTTAAAATTGCGATCCTGAAGGCAATTTTCATTATTTCTGGACCAGATTAGACTTGTAAGAATGCCAGATATTTCAGCTTTCTAAAAATGTAAATTATTAGTCGAAATTATGAGTACTTTTTACTATGCGAGAATTTAAAAACCAAAAATCGGTTTTTTGAGTCAAAAGTGACTTTTGCTTTAAAATCATAAAAAAATATTAGAATTTATCTCTGAGATTTGAAATTGATATATTTTTACTCGAAATTCTCTGCTCTTTCCGATGGTGTGATTTGTTTTTTTCTACGATGTCTGGATCGAGGAGAAAAAAGGGCAAAAAGATCAAAAAAAGGTCGAAATCGCATAAAACATTAAATAAATAAAAAAATAATTAGAATTTTGAAAATCGGTTTTCACGTGTCCCCTTCCCACCCCCCAGGGTCTCCGATTGCCAAATTTCGTAACTCTCCGACGCGCGGTCGCGAAACGTATAGTGTATAACACAGACACACAGACATTGCCTTTTATTATATAGATTTTACAAATTAAATAATGAAGACATGTATATAAAATAAATTTTATGGAAATTGCATTTTCGACTGGATTGTATCAATTACGGTTTTCAGGTTGAAACATTTATTTTCGGGGATTATTGATTCGGGGGTTATTGACATTTTTAATTTATTACGTTATTGTTTTATTTTGGCAAAAATGGTTAAAACTCATATATTTTAGTACGGATAACCTTCTATTAGTACAACGCCGGTACATCTTTTAATCTAAGTAGTACTGGTATATATATATTCCCATACAGTTTTAGCGCTTTTATTTTGGAATGTGCTGATTTGATTTCATAGTTTTGTAAATTTGTTTTCAAGCGGGACCAGAATATTTCGTTGTTTAGATCTTCCTGTGAAGATAATTTTTGTATAGCGAGAACAGAGATACTTAAACTTCTTTTTAGGAACATTAATTTAAATATTTTAATAAAATGCGTTGAATAATAATGTTATTTAGAATATTATGCGGGGGGGGGGGGGGGTCATTCCATATAAAATCACCCAGCAGTAGTTGCATGACTATTTTTGAAAAATTTTATAATTTGTACATATATTATTGTTATCATATATTATTATTCTTATTAACAATCATATATTATTATTATTATATACTATCATATATTATTATTAATAATAATATAATCATATATTATTGTTATTAATAAAAATCTATTTAACATTTTAGCTTTAAAATTAAAAATTAAAAAAAATTAATCAATCATAATCAAAAATAGCCAAATTGTCTAAAAGTAGCCAAACCTGATAACCCTGGTTTCTATTTGAAAGAAGAAAATATATCATGCATATATAAAACAGCGTCATTTTCAGATTGTTACTACTATGTTGCAGAATGTTATGACAATCCTGATCTGAGAAGCATGGATCAGCTCATATCATTTCTCCCAGTTATACACAGTTTCTAGTGGTGAGTAGATCTATTCCATGTCTTATGCTGTTTAATTATATAAAAAAAATGATATTTAAAGTTCATAAAAATGGAATGTTCTATTGGAAAACGTATTAAAAAAGATTTCCATAATCATATTTATGGTAAAATCAGCTAGGATATTACTAATTTTGGGAATTTCAGTCAAGTTGATAAAACACTACTGAAGCTACGATTAGGTGCAGATCACTTGAAAACAGTGTTGTTTTTGAGACCCAGACAGTCCGACCTACCGTAAAGGTGTAAGGTAACCATTTGGATGACCGGGAAGTGCCACCCAATTTAGACCGGAACCCAGTGGGGCAGGCATCCACAGGGACCGTACCCTCCTTCCCCTACCACCAACCTCTCGGAAGGACTTACAGACCCACATGTTTAACGTGATGGTACTCCGCTTGAACACGGCGGTAGTTGTAGCAGAGTGCAAATCCAGCACGCAAACCAGCGGGCTACCGCGCCCGAAATGTGCCAACAGCACGCGGTGTTCCCAGGTGGTCACCCACCCAAGTACTAACCGCACCCGATGCTGCTTGACTTCGGTGATCTAACGAGAACCAGTGTTTTCAGCACGGTAGAGCAGTTGGCTACTTGAAAACAGTGTGTAAATATCACGATAAAAAGTTCATTAATAATTTTAATCATCTTTGTAGACAGATGTGATGTGGTCCTTTTAGCTATCACACTGGATCAAAGAAAAAGGGCTACAAAGGTTGTTGTGACATTACGTTGGAACATTTACAGAAAAACAGGCAGCATCATGTACACTTTGTTCCAGAAAAATCTTTATGCCTTACGTGTTATAAAAATACATTTTTGGCTAACGAAAGTATATATATTCATGAAAAAAACTGAAGATGTATTTGTTCTAGAAGAGATTAGTTTAAGTGAAGTTGATGCAGTTTGTTGTGTACAGGATATTTCACCAGTATAAAAAAAATTAAACGATAAATGTCCAGAAAAAAAAATCAAGAGCTTTAATATGCAAAACGAAGTAAATTTCAAAGGAGCTGAATAAGAAATTAGAATATTCATTTGCAGTAGACCAAGTATATAAGGAAGAAGGTTCATCTATTTTGTGTAATGAATATACTAATTTAATTGACAAACTAAAAGAAAAATTCAATATAGCCAGTAATGAACAAGAAGTAAGGATTATCAGTTTAATGCCTAGCTGTTGGTCTAAATCAAAAATATGCGAAGAGCTGCAGGTTTCTGAATACTTAGTTAGGGAACCTTATATCAAAGGAATATCCTACATTTTTGTTTCAACGGAGGATGTGAAATTAAATGAGAACGTGTTGAAACCTAGCTTTAAGAAATGTAAATCTGTAACTCAAACGAGAGAAAAGTACAGATTTGTACCTCTCAGCAAACCCGTCATAAGGTGTTACCAAATATACGAGGGTAGATCAAATAAAAAAAGGTTACAAACAGCAGCATTTGAAAAGTAATTATTGTGGAGGGAATATTTCTCGCCAGAGTGGAGACAGATGGTGGTTGTTGTCTTACAACTGTAGTGCGGGTAGGTAGTGTAAGTTCGCAGACACGCCATAGCGATTGAAACGGCAAGACGTTTAAAAAAGTGGTCTCGCTTGGAGATGCTAGCCGTGATTTGTTTCTTATGGGCATATAATACGGGCATTTGAGTGATGGTGTCATCCTCCTGCATGACAATGCCAGGCCCCATACTGCTCGCCAAACTCAAAAATTGCTGCAAAAGTTCAAGTGGGAAGTCTGGAGCCACCCACCATACAGCTCAGATTTGACACCCAGTGACAATTTCCTTTTTCCAGAATTGAAGGAACACTTATCTGGAACAAGGTTCTCTTCAGACAATGATGTGAAAACATTGATGCGAGAACTGGCCCAACGGACAGGGACGTAATTTCTACCAAGCGGGGTTAAACAAGTTGGTCCTGCGTTCAGATAAATGCTTATATACATTTGATAATTATGTGGAAAAATGATCACCAAGAATGCCTCTTAACTCCATTTTGTATTTCCTGTCTATTGTTAATAAATAATTTTTATTGCCCTTGTAACCTTTTTTATAGATTCATCCTCGTATATATCTTTGGAATATGTAAATATCCCAGTAGTAACTTGTATTTATGATAAACAGTGGTGGCGTACTGAAATTTTAACCATGAGTTTTGGAAATGAAGACCTATATCTACAATCTTCAAGCCAGAAGGCCAATCTTCAAGCCATCCTCAAGTTCCTAGAATTTCTTTCCAAAAGACATCCAATACATAATGGGTTCCTCCATCAATAGTACTGAGAAAACACATGCCTTTGGAAGTTCATACACCTTCAGAACAAAGCTACCAAATTACTGACAAACTCTGTAATGAAATATGACGACCGTATAATGACTATTTTTAATAAAAGGTATCAAACTTTATCGATAAGTGAAAATTAAGATTTGTTACTCTTAGGACTTTCTCATTGCTCGATATCATTAACACTAGAAAAATTTTAAACTCCAAATTTTTACTATAAGTAGTTATAGTACTTGATTCTCTGTAATTTTTTTTTCGGTTCCCCCACCAGAGATATTAAGGCTTAAATATGTGTAAATATGAAATATCTCCATGTTTGGGACTTAATCAAATAAAAAAGAAAAAGTTTTCAGTCTCGAAATATTTCCAGCGAAGATGTTGGTAAGATATGATGAAAATTTGAAGATTTGAAATTGTCCCCTTCATTATTTTTAAAAAGACTAAAAACTGCATTTTTAGCTAAACTGATGCTGAATTTCAAGGCTAAATTTCAGCTACTTAGGTTGCAGTTACACAAACTTTATAATAGCAGGACATGTGGACCACTTTCAGGCCATTAAAATATATTTTATTCCAAGTATCTAACTCTTTTGAGTTCCAAGATATTTAAATTTTCTTGAACATCAAAATTTATCAAATTTTGAGTCCGCCATGTTGAAAACATGGCTGTACTAAATAAAAGAGCTAAATGAAAACCTTTTTAAAAATCGTGTTCCATCTCCTGAAATATATAGAAACATTTATACAAAATATAAGAATTTTCAAAAATGGTCATGCAACTAAATATTATTTTTTGGGGTGATTTTAGATGGAATGGTCCAGGAATTTTCATATGACTGTGATTTTTAAGCTTTTTTATATTATATATTCCGTACGAAGAACGGGTATACTGCTAGTCTTTAATATATCATCATACTCGAAAATAACATTTTATTAATTTTGTTGTTAATTTTGACGAAGTACGACATAAAATTATAGGTTCATGTCCTCAACAAAGAATAGGTTCATGTCCTCACAAAAGAATAGGCTCATAGGTTTTGCTCATGTCTTTGCTGACGAGTCGGACGGTCTGGGTCTTTAACAAAAGAATAGGCTCCCGGCCGTCCAAACAGATACCTTACACCTTTCTGGTAGGTCGGACGGTCTGGGTTTCAACAACAGCAAAAGAATAGGCCCTGGCCACACAAATTGCTGCCAGGAGCCTTCGGGTTGGCCGTGTGGTTTGTGTCTTCAACAAAAGACTAGGCCCCCTTCCTGGCCGTTCTTTTGGTTGCTCAAGTCCTTGGATGAATCAGACGGCTTGGGTCTTCAACAAAAGAATAGGCCCCGGCCGCACATTAAGCTGCTATATGCCTTAGGGTTAGTCGTGTGGTCAGGGTCTTCAACAGAAGAATAGGCTCTTTCTGGTAGGTCGGAAGGTCTGGGTCTCAACAACAACAACAAAAGAATAGGCTACATAATAAAGCCACGTGTTGTAATTTTCACTTTTTTATGCTGTAGAATATAGATGGTAGATGCTGTAGAATATAGATGCTGTAGATGCTATAGAATGTTATAGATGCTGTAGAATATTAATGGATTTTTACCAAATTTTATATTCGGCTGTGCAAGCAAAAAGTCTAGAAATATATATAATTATTTGAAATTCGAGCGAAAACTTTTTTTCAGAATGGCAGTATAGGATAAAATTTGACATAATTTGCCATAAAAGACGTTATTTATGGCTCAATGATCACGACACTTAACAGTTCAATTTTTGTATTGAAAAGTAGTCGCGATACAGTTTTTGCGTTCTTCACGTCATTAGCCCCTTCGAGTTGAGTGAGGGAATTTCCCTCCCCCATTACATTGTCAAACTTATGTGCATTCTATACACATGCAAATAGCAGACATAAACTATTTTTATTTTTAGGAAAGTCTTCTCTCTTCATTATTTTTATTTTTAGAAAAATCTTTTACTTTCTCCATTATTTTTATTTTTAGAAAAGCATTTTACTTTCTCTCTCCATTATTTTATTTTTAGAAACATATTTTACTTTCTCTCCCCATTATTTTTATTTGTAGAAAAAGGCTTCACTTTCTCTCTCCATTATTTTTATTTTTAGAAAAATCTTTTTCATTCTCTCACCATTATTTTTATTTTTAGAAAAATCTTTTACTTTTTCTCTTCATTATTCATGATTTTTCTAGGTCTTAAAGGTGTAGAGTAACATTTTCGTTCAATTTAACAAAGGTTATTCAATGAAAAGATCTATTAAAATGTGCGTTTTGTATACACTTCCTGACGATTTTACAATTTCATTACTTTCAATCCATTGTTATCCATTCCATTTATTATTTAGTTTTAATTCATACATATTGTTTTTCTGTTTACTCCTTTTAATATTCATTTTACTGGCTTGCATTCCATTGGATTCTTCATCTAGTAATCAATCGGATCCGTTTAATTAGTTATGGGTCCTATGTCTTATCAAGTTCTACTTTAAATCGTATTCTTCCTTTATTAATTTCATATCATTCATATGCTATATATAATATATATATATATATATATATATATATTTGTACATTATAGTACTGATTACTAACAAATCGGAATTTGTCTTCAATAAATAGTTATATAAAATGATGGACAATCTCATCATCTCAGTATTTTGGTACTTTTAGTGCAGTTGAGGTTTTTTTTTTACTTTTGTTGTTAAGAATTATTTGTATGTTCTATGTATGATTATTCTCTGCACATGGGGAAAACTGATAATTTGAACTACGTTATGGAGTTGAATAGTATGAAGACAGTTTATATTAGCACAGATGCAACCGACTATTGGCATCATTAAACTGTTGCCACATAAAATAGAAGCTGTTAAAATATCTACGAACTATTTAAAAAAATTTATATGAAATATGAAAAAAAATCTCATTTTGATGAAAATTGTGTAAAAAGTAAACATAAACACTATGGCATGTGAATGTATGATTAGTTTGAAGGACACTTGCCTTTCAAATATTTTCATTATATATGTGACTGAAATTTATTATTCATTTCCGTGTAAATATAATGAAAATAATGAAAAAGAAACGAAAATTATCTGTATTGACAAAAAACCTTGGAGCAGTTTAAATTTGTAACCATGACAACAAAGTAGAGAGAAAGAAATCGAATCTTGAAGTGCAATAAGATTTTTAATGCCATTTGTGAAGTCCCTTTGACGTGCCAGTTTAAAATGGAAATTCACTATGCAAAAGAACCTCAGGGTGGAATTCGAATCACGGCTTTTCCTTCTTCCAACTTTAATTTTATTTTTTTTCTTCTTGGCTTGGAATAAAGACTAAAACCTCATGCTATTTCATAAATAAGATTGCAGCAAATATATTTTGGGCAGATATATTTGAAATATGACAGTTTTTATACAAATATTTTTATAAATAGTCTCACTTCATAAATCTATTTTTTAGTTTCAGCTATAAAATTTATCCATATATTTTATTTTCAATAACATTTTTCTTGCCTACAAATATAATTAGTTAATTGGTCAAATATATTCATCCCTAATATAATAATTCATATATATTCATACACACACACACACATATGTGTGTGTATATGTATGTGTGTATGTATGTATATATACAGGGCGAGTCAGAACTCTTGGGCCAAACTCTAAGGGGGTGATAAATCGCATCTAAACAAGCAGTTTTTGTCATACAAAAGCAAGGTCGTAACGCAAGAGGGGAACCACTAGGTGGTAGTTCATGAAATGAGGAAATGATGACTCTCTTGTGAAAAGAGGAAACACAGAAATGACAGATAGGCACGAAGTACGTTTAACTGACAGAAATTGCAGAATGCATGGAAAAAGTTGCAGAAGCGACTCAAAAGTACGACCACCAGCTGTAATGCAGGCTTCACACCTGCGACTTAGCGAGCGGCGCATGCTAGCAAAAACACCCGTCATATCTTGGATAACGCCGTTAGCAACAACAATCCTAGCAACAAGGTTCTCGTCGGAGTCCATGGGGCTATCGTAGACGATACGTTTCATATGGTCCCACAAGGAAAAGTCTAGACAGGAGAGATCAGGCGATCGTGTCAGCTAAGCTATGGGACCACCCCGACCAATCCATTGCCCTGGGAACATAGCATCTAAGGTGTTCCGCACATCCACGCTGAAATGGGGTGGTGCTCCGTCGTGTTGGAACCAGATGCATGCTTTAATGTTGGCAGGAACATGTTGCAGTAACTGTGGCAATACCTCCTGTAAAAATAGGAGGTATGTTCTGCCGTCCTAGAATAAACAATTAAAAGTTGTTGCCACACGTCCATAAAAATCGTCTGCAAACAAAATAATTATTTTCGCTTACTTTACAAGAGAATAACAGTGGCGCTTCAAGTTGAGGTTCGTTCGCTAGTTCCGATATTTCCGATACGATCGCATTTTTCATAAAATGCTAATAGACTATCCAAAATGCGAAAATGAAACAAGAGGTTTTAGCTTTTTCGCCAAAGAAACTTTACACTCAGCTTAAACCCTGGCTAGTTCTGACTCAATCGTCACTGCGTTCAATGTCAGCGACGTCTAGCGGTTCACCTCTTGCTTTACGACCCTGCTCTTTGTATGACAAAAATTGCTTGTTTAGATGTTATTTATCACCCCTTAAAGTTTAATCCAAGAGTTCTGACTCACCCTGTATATGTATATAAACATATATATATATATATGTGTGTGTGTGTGTGTGTGTATAATAAAATATTATATAAAACTACAATGATATATATACACGAACTCTCGTGCTCGCGGAAGTGCACATTAATGCTCAGGAATTCTTCTTTTCATAAACATTCCTGAGAATTAATAAACACTTTTATTATTGCCCAGGCGCTACATGGTATTACCTCGTTAAGGTCTCATATTATCTCTTTTAAGACACAGGCATATTCGCTACTTTATTACTTATCATGAATATTACTGTTATATGGCCAAAAAGCCATTCGAGTACAAACAGAGATCTGGAGCTGACAATAACGTTGTGTGACGGTACAGAGACATTAGGAGACGTGATGGCTCACATATCTTGTTTGCACAATCATGTGGTGAATATATATAGCGTAATAAACATCAAAATAGTACGTGTTTTAGAGTGTGTGTAATTTTATAGTAATAAACATAGGAGAAGGAATGCATTTGTACACATAGAAGATTAAAATTTAAATGCATAAGCATACGCAATAAGTATACGCTAAATTTTATAGAGTATGTGGAAAGTATTGTGACGAGATATGTAGTATCAATACTGAGTATCGTTACATATCGCATCAAGGCGCGGTAGCCCAGTGGTTAGCGCGCCGGACTTGCACTCGGTAGGTCCGGGTTCGATTCCAGCCACTGCCAAAACTGCCCCGTGTTCACGCGGAGTACGATGACGTTAAACATGCGGGTCCATAAGTCCTTCCGAGTGGTTGGTGGTAAGGGAAGGAGGGTACAGTTCCTGTGGATGCCTCCCCCACTGGGTTCCGGTCTAAATTGGGTGGCACTTCCCGACCGTCCAAACAGTTACCTTACACCTTTATGGTAGGTCGGACGGTCTGGGTCTCAACATATTGTATCAGCCATTTTCCCCAGTTTGTGATCATATACTCCCAATGCTAAATGTACACTCACGCAAAAAAGACGAAGTACCCATAAAAAATAATCCGATCATCTCGAAATTTCGCATGCAAATTCCTTTATACCAAGTATGCAAATGATTAAATTTGCAAGGCCAATGAGTGTTAACTTCGGTCAGAGAGCGCGTTTCTACTGCGCCACTAGCATCCCATAATCATGTTAAAAATATGGACGGTTTATCTCTGTTCGTTATCGACGTTGCAGTTCCGTAGTGACACAACCTAATAATGCAGTTACGACGTTTCCGAAGGTCTTATAAGCAATTAGATGAGTTCGAATGTGGTCGTATAGTCGGGATGCGTGATTCTGGCTGGTTATACCGAGCAATAGGCCGCCACCTGCACCGAACGGACACTGCTGTGCGAAGTTGCTGGCAGCGATGCTTGCTGCATGGGCGAAATGAAGACTCTGGAAGGCCAAGGTGCACGAATGCGAGGCAAGGTCGGATGATTGTGCGTCAGGCCCGAACTGGCCCAACGGCATCATTGTCCGCCATCTAACATGTTACAGCCTCTTCCATGCCACCCGTGGTACCTTCCACTATCTCACGACGCGTGAATGAGGTGGGGTTACGCTCACGACGGCCTTTAAGAAGTCTGCCCATAACCCCACAACATCGACAGAGTCGTTTGGAGTGGTGTCGTAGCCGAGCATCATGGCTGCCATCAGACTGGCATCGCATAGTGTTCAGCCATCTCTTACGACAGCACGCGCCCCTAGTCGTCCTGCGTACAACTTTAACAGCTCAATGATATATTGATGAAATCCTGCGTCCGTTCGCGTTATCCTTCATGGCACATCATTCTGGAGCCACTGTCCAGAAAGATAATACCACGCCACGGCTCGCATATTTGTGGACTGTCTCCGTGCTGTTGATAATGTTCCTTGTCCAGCAAGGTCAACAGACCTTTCGCCAATCGAGCATGTATGGGACATGCTAGGCCACCTGATTCGGGCACCCCAAAATGTAACAGATCTGGAGCAACAATTGTGGAATACCTGGCAGAATGCATCCGAGGATTACATTAGGAAACTTTATCACTCTTTATCTAGACGTATACAAGCATGTATTGCTACCAAGGGGGGTTTCACCAATTACTGATTTTTGAAAATATAATGTGCAATTGATGGGTCCTGCAGCCTTGTTTTTGTAATCATTTCATTACCTGTGTATGAGCTGTAAGCACATTTAATTTCAATAAAAATAATTACTATCTTCATTATGCTTGTTTTTTTTTTGCAAAAGAGTGTATAGTATATAATATGTATACGGAAAATATTAGGACGAGGTCGAAAATTCAAATATGTGTTTGCATTGTAAGGGCAACTTTAAAGCATCCTTGAATTCGATTCAAGCGTTTTTAAGGTAATGTCTGCAAGTTTATGTATATCGCTGTGTGTATTCGTAAGTTTGTGAACGTGATGTGTCATGAACAATTGAACGAATACAATTTAGTACAATTTTTTCAATCAGTAAATACTGAAACCATTATGGATTTTAAACGCACTTGAAAGTTCTGAAGATCTCTCTCCTCCCCTCTCCACAATATTTTCTAATGAATTTTTGAAAAAAATCATCAAAAAATCAAGGCCTTTAATACTGTTAAATAAATACGCATTTCATACGTAATTTCTCATTCATTATAAAACGAATGACTCAAATTCTAAAACTTTAGCAAGAATAATTTTAGAGAAGCTGCACGTTTTTCAAATAAAATTATAAAAAAATTTCATAAAATTCGAAAGTAGTTAATATCATCCAATATGCTTACTTTCCATATAGAATGTTATACTGCAAATCTAATGACATCATTCTGGTGGATCTAATTTGTTCCATTCACGACAGAAGATACACTTTGTAATAACTTTGTATTTTGACGCAAAATATTTGTCATTTATTTCACAGGATTTTAACTTAATATCATTCGAATTTTGATAAGGATTTTGCACATGACTATGAATAAGTTACTATGTTTGGATTAATAAGTTGCCAAAAATGCCTAATTTCAATTTACGTAGTGTTAATTCAATGCCGAAAACATTTAATCGTGGATATTGTACATCATAATTTCACTTCGAAAGATATATACGTCATTGCATTATGTTTGTTGAATATAGAAAAACTATAAGTGATAATTTTGATAGAATATTTTAAAATTCTTAATTTTGCTTAGCCGTTCTTTTGACGACCTTAGAGGGAGTTTTGAAACGCTGAAAATCGTGGAGTTCAGAAAAAAACTTCCTCAAAATATTGTTAATGTAGTGTTGTAAAATTCTGAGATAATTTTACTCTAAGTTAATTAGTTGTGAGCATAACGATATGGTCGTATCGATTTATCGATGACAATCGATTAATCGGTATTTTGAATCTGTCTTCTTGAAAACGATATTTACTGTATTTCAATAGAACAGAATTCGACGTACTTCGTATGCACTCTGTTCCTCATTTCTTATTATATTTTATTTTTTGTGACTTATCATATTTTAGTTTTGGAAAAATTACAAGTGGGGATTTTCTTATAATATAAGCAATTCGACAAATTTTCTGATTTGCAAAAATGTATTTTTGAAGAAGTTTTAGCCTGTTTTAGAAACAGAAAAATGGTAGACGTTTTAAAAATAACTGTATTTCTAAAATTACGTTTAAAATAGCTGGATTAAATACATATATATTTGCTACAAGTAAATTAGGTGATTTTTTGCATTAAGAAACCAGATAACCCCAGCTTTGCACGTTCTCAATAGATAGTCGTTAATAAGTGTGATACTTGCTCTCTTAATCACAGTTGGTGATAACCAGTTTTAATTGCTGGCGGAAACAGTATATTAAATTATGTATTTATTGTTTTTGAGAGGCAACATGGTGTGCGCTTTCTTTTTAAATTCTCTTTGCATCATCACCTCAAATTCGGATTTTTAAAATTTTCATTAATCTGGAAGCTGAGATCAATCGAATGACACAAAGGCTCTAGCTAGAGTGAAATTACTCAATAATTTTTATTCATCACTCACCCACTCACTCTGTCTATCAATTCAGTTATATTATGTAGATATTGTTCAACAGATTATTGGAACTTATGTTTATCCAGAGCACTCCCAGTTGAGTTTAATGTAGATAAACGAGATTCTACTGTATTTATAATAATTTCATTAATCTAATCATGTTGTAATCATTACGAGCACAAATTGTGCTACAAGATGATCAAACTGTGAAATGGGTACCTCAATACCGAACAACTGCAGCTGCTCCATGGTTCCACATACCAAAAAAATGCAACTGGTCCATGGTCCTTCATACCGAACAACTGCAACTGGTCCATGACTCCTCATACCGAACAACTTCAGCTAGTCCATGGTCCTCCATACCGAACAACTGCAGCTACTCCATGGTCCTCCATACCGAACAACTGTAACTACTCCATGGTTCTCAAAATCGAACAACTCAGCTGGTTCATGGTCCTACATATCGAAAAATTGCAGCTGCTCCATGGTGTATTGCTCCAAAACCATCCAACTCTTATCAATCGAAAGTGGTCTTTGCTAAATATAGAATACTCCAAGTCATATCTCTTGAGTAATCCGACGCAACATTAAGATTTGGAATGGGTTGAATTTCTGCCCATTTAGACCAGACATTGACCCTTCAGTAAAGCACCAGTGCACCCAGGGGTCCATTTCCTGGTAAGATGGCACTTCGTGTTAATGAATGGTGTAAAAATGGACACCCTGCAGTTTCTAGTCTCGTTATCTGTTTAGTAGAATTGCTGTTAGATCATGGCTATTGGAGAAGGCCTTTAAAGGAATGTTGAAAACAACAGTATTTCTTACTACAAAGAACGTAGCAGATGGTATAATCTATATTGGCCTGTGAGTTGCATTGTTATAGTTATTGTTACTTTTATTTCTGATCTGGTCAATGTAATTTTGCTTTGCGTATTTCACTGTTTCAATTTCTTTCTATAAATATTTAAATATTTTTTGCCATTCAATATCTGATGCACTGATGACTTTTAACATTTGCTTATATATGTAAATATAATTATCTACGATATTCTACTCCAGACTCTGAGTAGTATAATTACTAAATTGTAAAGAACATTGCTACTCCAACCGGGAATCGAGCCACGAATCTTCGTACTGGTCAGCCGACACTCTACCGTTGGGCTACTGGGACGGAATGGAAAGTACTTATCGTCGAAGTGAACTCTGCATTCGCCACCTTCTAATGTCAGATTGGCATGCAACTGACAATCTCAACAGACCCCCTTCTGCTATTTTTACTTCAGGTTAGCCTTCTGGTGTTTATCCTCTTGTTTGCTTTCCTGCTTGGTCATTGTCCCACCGATTTAAAGTCGACGCTCAATGTCCCACACACAGTCCACTGAATCCGTATAAATTTTACTAAGGTCACATTCAAACCTCTGATATCTTTGCACTAACCTACAGAGTATATTTGTTCGGGCGACATTGTAAAGAACTTTGATGCATCAACTGGGAATCGAACCATGGATCTTCGTACTCGCCAGCCACAGTTGAGCTACTGACACAGAGTTGCAATTTCTTATCGTCAAGGTTGACTCTGCGCCATGTCTATGTGTATTGTCTATCTCTATGTAGGTCTTTCTGTATTGTCTATGTATATCCTGGACTTTGTGTATTGTCTTTGTATGTCCATTTATACTGTCTATGTTTATTGCTGTTATTTATTATTTGCTGTTTATTTATTGCCAATGCATTTTTACTTTCCCTGCAATACATCGTATAGGGAAATTGGAATCATGCCGAAAATCGCAACTCGAGTTTTTGACGGTTCTGCACGTTTTGGGACCTCTAGAATACGGAAAGATTATTTTTAGCGTTACGTCTGCGTGTGTGTGTGTGAGTGTGTGTGTGTGTGTGTGTCTGTCTGTCTGTCTGTCTGTCTGTGTGTCTGTCTGTTTGTGTGTCTGTATGTGCAATGTATGTATACACTCTAACTCAAAAACTAATGGACCAAATTTCATAAAATTGGGTAGGTAAGTCACTGTGTGACCCTGGTGCTGATTAGCTTTTGGTAAGATGCGGGGGAAAAGCACCCGCCTTTATTTGCAAAATGGCCCACAAAAATCGTCGAAATTAAGCATAAAAAACTACGTATGCTCAAATATATCGATTAAATGCTTGGTTTACGTAATTTTTAACGACAAAAAGAATAATACCAACCGCATTACACTAGAATTAGCCATTCTCCAGATATTTTACTTTTTTTCGCATTTTCGTTACGCCATCTTTGAAAATAAGACCAGTTACAAAATGAGAAATGGAATTTAATTAAAAGTACAAATTCAGTGTAATTTTAAATAATTATGGGTTTTATTTTGTGTAATTAAACTCAATATAGTGAATTATAGAAGACATAAACATAACTTGAACATGAGTCTGCAGGGAAAGTCATGTGCTGCCCACATCAGATATTTTAATGTTATTTCTGTGTTTTTCCTAGCCGTCCGTTGTAACTCCTCTACACCCTTTGATTGATCTGAATGACCTGGGTAATTACAGAAGAAGAAAATAATAGTGTTCTGTACTTTGCAGAATCATACGAGTTTATATAGATTTTAACATTTTATATTTTTTATCAAGATTTTATAATAGGATTTTATATATATATATATATATATATATATATATATTAGTATATTATTAATATTTTATATTTTTATCATTAAACTGTGATGAAAACGGGACGTAATTTTCACTCACCCTCGTATCATAATACATTGTAAATTCCTTTTTAAAACCAAATTTTTAACCCATAAATGATTCATATACTGTAGGCAGATTTATTTATTATACATTAATATATTGCCGTTCTCTTTCGCCCACATACTTAATTTCGTCTTCACTTTAAGCTTACCGGAATAACGATTAAGACATAGTTTTATGATTCTTTGTCGAATACTTACGTTCAATATGATATAATAGGAAAATTAGGTATTTGCGGGATAATCTCTTAAATCTCATGCCATGCTAAAGTTTTAATTAATTTTCTTAACTCTCAGATTCGATAGCTAATTGGTTGTCGCCTGCTAGACTTCACAGAAATAATTTGATGCAACTACCAATTGAGTTTTATTCGAAAGGTTCAGGATAATTAATATTCGAAAGACACTCCTTGAAATATTAGTATTCCTGAAAAGTTTATAGATGGTACTCTTTGAAGAATTTGCTTGAAGGTTTGTGCAATGTATTTTGAGGAGTCTAATAAAAGTAAAACAAAACTTAATGAAAGCGTTATAACACTAATTGAGATGTAGTTATCTGCAAAGTAATCTATTAAAGTAATATATAAATTAAAAGGTAATTTTATAATGTGTAAAAAGATTAATTTAAAAAAAAATATATTTTTTTTTAACCTTTGCTTACCGGTGGGACAGAGTCCATCCCAAACGAAGAACCTGTCAAAAAGACAGGTATTTGACATACCCTATCCCAAACAGTTCGATCCTCCTTTGCAGACATTGACGTCCATGGACGCCAATGCTTGCAAAAGGGGATCGAACTGTTTGGGATAGGGTATGTCAAATACCTGTCTTTTTGAGAGGTTCTTCGTTAGGGACTGACGCTGTTCCACCCGTCAGCAAAAAGTTAAATAAAATATTGTTTTATTTAATTTTTTATACATAAATGAAAAAATATATATATATTAAATAAAATATTCTTATTTAAAAGATACAAAAAAAAATCATTTTAAAATATATTAATTTTTTTCTTTAAGCGAAAGTACAAATAATATAAATTTAAAAGGGCATGAATATCTCATACAATTCCCTTAAATAAAACTTTTAAGAACACGAAAATCTTGATTATGAAATATGTGCGACTTAAAATGAAATTTTAATAGTACTTTCTTCCTTCAGATATTGAATTCTTGAATTGTTGAAAGTTTTAATTACTAATGTGCTTTAAGAAAAGTTAAACGTAAACATAAGAAATTCGAAACTATCATACTGTTTATTTTAATATGCTGCTGAGTCCACTTCAAAGATAGGAGCATGAAATATTGTCTAAGTAGCTCAACGATAGAGCGTCGACTGGCAAGTTCGGAGATCCAGGGTTCGATTCTCGGTTGGGGCAGCAAGGTTCTTTACAATGTTCCCGAGAAAACCAACCCAGTAGGTTAGTACAAATGTGTTGGAGATCTGAAATTAACCCCAGTACGACCAGTAGGGATTCAGTGGACTTTGGAAAATTGAGCGCCGATTTCATATAAGATAACGACTACGTAGGATACTAACCTGGGTGAAAATAGTAGTAGCAGGAGACTGACCTCGGGTAAAAATAGCAAGCAGTGGTCAGTTAGACTGTCAGTGGGCCGCCAATCTGACATTAGAGGGTGGAGAATTCTGAATGCACTTCAACGATCAGAGCAATTTCGACCCAGTAGCTGAACGGTAGAGTATCGGCTAGCCTGTTCGGAAATCATGAGTTCCATTACCGGTTTTGGTAGCACGGTTCTTTATAATGTTTTCTGCATTTGAACACAAAAATTTCACTTTTCTTTAAAATTTACTTTGTTTGATATGTACAAGTTAATCATATGAAATGGGTTTTTTTTCTATCAAACACTTTTTACTTTCCCTGCAATACATGGTAATGTATAGGGAAAGTATTGGAATCATGTCGAAAATCGCAACTCGAGTTTTCGACGGATCTACACGTTTCAAGACCTCTAGAATACGAAAAAACCATTTTTAACGTGACGTCTGTGTGTGTGTCTGTGTGTCTGTCTGTTTGTCTGTCTGTCTGTGCAGATTTTGTATCCACTCTAACTAAAAAACTAATGGACCGAATTTCACAAAATTTGGTAGGTAAGTCACTTGTGAGCGAGTCTGGTGATGATTAGTTTTGGGTGCGATTTGGAATAAAAGAACCCGCCTTTTTTTGCGAAATGGCCCGCAAAAGCTTGTATCCACTCCAACTAAAGAACTACTAAACCGAATATCCCAAAATTCGGTAGATAAATCGCTTGTGGGCCACTCTGGGGCTGATTAGATTTTGGTACGATTCGGAAAAAAATTACCCGCCTTTTTTTGCAAAATAGGCCGCAAAAATCGTCAAAATCTAAACTAAAGAACAAGGTATACTCAAATATATCCATTAAATGCTCGTTTAATACGTAGTTTTTAACGACAAAAGTAATAAGACCAACCCCATTACACTAAGGCTAGCCGTTCTCGAGATATTTTAGTTTTCCGTATTTTCTTTACGCCACCATTGAAAATAAGTCCGGTTATACCGAATGAGAACGAAAATTGAATTAAAAGTGAAATAAATTTAATAAAAATAAAGATAACGTTAATATAAGTCTGCAGGGAAAGTCATGTGGTGCTCACATCAGATTTTTATTTTCTCTTACCAGCAAATCCAAATATAAGGGAAATACATCCACTGCATATAACAATATCCGTGGACCGGTTTCGCCCTTATTATGCGCTTATCGACATAGAATAAATGTTAAATGAAATGCAGAAAGTAAATTTCACATTTTCCGTAACTTTGCAAACTTCAATGGGAACTGACATTTCCAGTTCTTTCATGTAGCCGGCATAAAATTCTTATACAATTTAGCTCGGGATATACCAAAGATGCAAAGATCAAGTTTAACAGGAAAGATTAATCATGCTAAAGCAATGATTATGAAACACTTTCAAACTGAAATGCAATTTTATTTTAACATCTCTAAAATGAGATACATATTCAGCGCTGATATGTTTTACATTGTCACATTACTACAGTAATTTAATATATTTGAAAACTTTACATGTCATCCAAAAAATGATGAAATTTATTCAAATGACGTCATCGAATTACAAATCATCTGACTCTCTATGTAAAAGCAATAAATATTTCATTCATACCACTTTTATTCCAGACTCTAGAGCTAAATAATTTTGGGTGAAAAAAAATTCAGCAATTCTTATACAAGTCATTTCACAATCATTTGTTTACCTTCTGCATTCATTAAAATTAGGCTTCGTTGTAAAATAACAAAAGTTTGAAAATCATTTAAACTCAAAAATATTTTAATTGCGTTGGTACAGAATATAAATGCGAAGAAAATACGAAAAAATAAAGCGGTTATAAGAACAACCTAACCTATGTTGCTGAAATTGTTTTAAAATATTTTAAGGTATAATTAAAATATTTATTAAAATTTTCGAAGCAATTTGTGGATTTTATTTTAGCTTTAAAATGTTTTGAAAAATTAGGTCCCATAGTGTCCAATGCATTTAACTTTTTCAAACTGGGCTCAATCCGGGGATCCTTGGGTGATAGTATTCTTTTACATTCCCATATGTCCCAGAGACCGTCTGAACAACATATTAAAATTTCATTTTGATAAAGTTATTTTTCGACAGTTATCGTGCGAACGAACGGACAGACAGAATGACCAAAGTCATGAACACTTTTAGACCATGTTGGAAAGTGTTAAAAATACTGTATCGCGGCTATTTTTCACAAAAAGAATTGAAACTATTAAGTCTTCTCAGTAACTGAAATAAAGGGACTGTAGACGTTGATTTTTTTTTTTATTTATTTATTGACTTTGAAACATGAAAATTTGTATAAATATTCCTCTTAACATTACTATAAAAAATACCATTATTTTTTTTCAATTTTGTTATAATTTTGTATTTAATTTTAAATTCATTTTTTTAACAAAAATTTGAAAATGCTCCTTGCGGGCCATTTCTTCACATTTTTGATTAATTTTGCCTTATGATCACTCAAAACCTCGTTAGGAACAAATTTGGGTATTTATTTTTAACAGAAACATTGCACCTGCTGCAGCAGGTGCAATGTTTCTGTCGGCGATTTCCATGGACGTCAATGCCTGCAAAGGGGATCGAACTGTTTAGGATGGGATATTTTAAATACCTGTCTTTTTGGGAGGTACTTCGTTTGGGATGGACGCTGTCCCACCCGTAAGCAAAAGGTTAAATGTGTAAAATAATGTTATATATTAAAAAAAAACTTTTTTTAGCCGATTTTTGCCCATTTCAACGTCCACCGTCCCCTTAATAAATCATGATCATTGAACCATAAATAAACCATTTTATGTATTATTGTGTCGAATTTTGTTCTACGCTGCCATGTTGAAGAAATATACAATTTCGAATAAAGTTTGTAGTTTTTGTTCGAATTTAAAAGCATTAGGGGAGAGTCGGTAAATGTCGTACGGCTGGTAATGCCGTACACTCTTATTTCTGAATAATGCCAATAGGTGGCAGCACGGCATTTATTGCGTCTAGTCTTCTTCTGCACCATAAATGTTTTATTTCTGCCACGAAGTCCTTCGCTGAAAATCTGCCGAAATATTTGCGATTTAAGGTAAGTTCTCTTTTGGAACTTTTATTTTAATTATGTTTGCTAGCTACTAGAGACCACCCAGTTCCATTTTATTTGTTGTCTCGGAATTTTTTTGTTAGTTTAAACGATTAATTTAATGGTAATGTGGTAGATGAAATCAATTCCTGCTTCATTTAAACGTGGTTAGGCTTAAGAAAATAAAGGATCAGGTTGGGTAATTCCGTACATTGTGTACGGCATTACCCACCTGTGTACGGTATTTGCCTTCGGGTATATTTTATTCGAAAATGAGACTCTACGATTCTTTATTATTGTTCGCTCGTGAATTTCCTCTGGAAGTAGTAGCCATAACACAGGCCATTGTGGCCAGTTATAATAATAATAATATTCGAAAATCTTAGATTTAGGCTTTTTGAACCATTCCAAAATTTAATATTTATCTTTTTCAAAAATAGTGTTATTAAACAAACAGTTATTAGTTTTCAGGCTATATTTTATTTTATTCTGATATCAGGATACTGTTTTAGGATTTTATCCTGGTATCAGGATATTGTTTTAGGATTTTATCGTGCTATCAGGATTTTGTTTTAGGATTTTATCCTGAAATAGGGATGAGCAATCAGTGATGAGGACTTTGTCGTTGCCAAAGCCATGGAAGTTCCACAATCTGGACAATCAGGAGAAGCTACCCACAGTGCCCAACCATCAGGAGAAGCTGCCCACAGTGCCCAACCACCAGGAGAAGGATCAGTCATAGATGAGTCTCCAAAAGAGATGGATCTTTCGCCACTAAACCTGCCTCGAGCGTTGCCATCATTAACAAACAGGAAAAGACTTGCTCAATCCTCTGAAATTCTGACTTCCACGCCCATAAAGAGCAAATTTTTGGATAAGCTGAAACCAAAGAAGAGAATAACAACCACAAAACGAAAGCTAAATGTTTATAAAGCTGGAAAGAAAAGAAAATTCACTTCTGCGTCTGGAAAGAAAGGAACTAAAAAAAAGAAGGAAAACCCTAGAGATCTTCCAAGTCAAGATTTCAGTTGCTTAGTTTGTGGAGAGCCATACGTCGAGCCGCCATCAGAAGATTGGATTGAATGCCATAAATGCAGAGGATGGTCTCACGAGGGATGCACTGATGGCTTGGGTACATCAGTGGGACTATACGAGTGCGACAGTTGCACAAAATAATTTTCCATTTGTGCTTTTTAAGAATAAACATTTTCTTTAGTTCAATACGGACTTATCGTCATTTCATTTCGCGAATATTTTACTGTACGGTATTTTCCGACCATGTCGCATAATACCGTACATTCACCACTTTCACTTTTTAATTTTTTTTAAAAAAGGCAATGCTGTTTTTAGCCAATTTCAAATATAATTTACTTCGACACAAATCAGAGGCAAATATGAGACCAATACAGCCACTATTGCTGGAATATTAAAAAAGATAGACGACATTTAAAAAATTTGTACGGCATTTACCGACTCTCCCCTATATCACGTTCTAGATTTTTTGATAATACAGTCGGATATAAAATTTCGTGAAAATCCAATAATATTGTTGGCTGCTTTTGTGTGCATAAAAAATCAATCACAGAGATCAGACAGTCTACCAGGCAAACGGACATCATTCCAAAAATTGCTAAAACGTGTTCAGGAAGTCTTAAAATACATATATTGGCATCAAAATCTCGAAATCAAAGTTTTCGTGAAAACAATACTTTCTCAATACTACTTGTGAGAAGGAAATAATTCCAATATATCGATGATATTCAGCAATCATTTCTCATTCCGGAAACAACGAAAGCATTTTAAAAATTCAAAAATAATTTGCTCGTATTCATAAAACTACATAGTACGTTAAATTTAACCGTGTTAATAGAATTAAACTATCTTTGCCATCCATCAAATTAATTTAGTTTGTCTTCTAACTGGTACATAGATGAAAATCAATTCAAAACAATTTGGAGATTCTTCGAAGAGCTAAGTACAGTAGAGGCAATCCTGCAAATTGAGTGTTCATTGGATAATCTCGGGAATTGAGTGCCATGGTTTAATTTTAATTAGTTTGTAGCGCATCCCGTTTCGTCAGCTAATTGGCCAGCTCTTCAGGATCTCCGCATACAAATTATTTAATACGAGCCGATTTCAGTTTTGAGTTTAATTAAGAATTCCGTTCTCTTAAATATTGATGCTGCTGAAAATTATAGGTTGTTATTTACACAATAGATGACACACATATATATATATATATATATATATATATATATATATATATATATATATATTTATATATATATATATTCATATATATTATATATTTATATATATATATATATATATATTATATATTTATATATATATATATATATATATATATATATATATATATATATATATATATATATATATATATATATATATATATATATATATATATATATACATATCTATATATACAGAATATATATATACACACACACACATATATATATATATATATATATATATATTATTTTTTGGATTTAAATCTTTTTATTGATCCTTCTAATATAATTGTTAAAAATTTATATGATAAAAAAGACTATTATAATTTTAATATTAATAAAATCTTACCATTTAATTCCTGTAACTCGATTCAATTGTTTAGAAATATTATACTTAATCAGCTTTTTAGAATTTATAGATTATCTGATAAAAAATTTCATGCTATACATATAAATAATCTCAAAATTACCAGCAATTTATATAAATATCCCTCTTATTTAGTAAATAGTATTGTTAAAAAATTTAGAATAGCTGGATTTTTATAATTCTTTTCATAGTATCTTATAATTCTGTTCATAGTTTCTTATATTAGCCAGACATCTCAATTCTCTTGAATTTTTAATACTTTTATTTTTACATCCTCTTCCACATCAGCATTACTATTATTAGCCCCTCCTTTTAGTAGCTCATTTTGTATTTTATTACTTTTCTTACCATTTCGCTTTACTGTTTTTCAATTCTTATGAATGGCAACAGTAGATCGTTTTTTATTTTTTCTTTGCGAATGGCAACACTGGTCTCTTCAATCAGAGTTCCCAGTTTCGACTCTTTTGTACATATGCTGTGTATTTTCCAGGTATTCATTTTTTCTTTTTTATTCCTTCTTCATGTATGTCGTCCAAGTAGAAATAGTTTGTAGATATAATTTATCTATTTCTTCAGAAACATACGTATTTTGTGTCTGCTTCGTCAAAATACTTGGATTTGAGAACGAATTTTACGAAGTGAACATTTCCATTTTTTTTAGGCTTAGCCCTTTTCCACGTGTATAGCGATATATCTTGATTTTTTAAGTTTTTCTTTATTTGTTTTCATACCTTTGAATTTTGTTGATTTTCTGTAACTTGATAACTCGTGTTTTGTATTTTTTTCCATTTGATTGATGTTTTGATGTTTTACATTTTATTCTGTGTGTGTTTTAGAAAGTTAGGTTTATCGTGTTGCAGCTTCTTACTTTTCGCTCATTGGATATTCAAACTACTATTATTTTATATATATATATATGTATATATATATATGTGTGTGTGTAATATTTGCTAGAAAATCCAGGGAAGAAATACTTTTACATTACCAAAATCTACTTAATATCACACTCGAAACAGATATTCGAAACAGATATAGTTACATCGGACGGCCGAGTTCCGGCATTCAGCTCTCAAGAAATCTCAATGTCGTCTGAGTAGTTTTTCACAAGTACAAATTACATTTACATCGGAGGGTGAGGGGTGATATGAGGCATGGGGCTGCTGTCTTCGCATATTAGACTTTAAAAATGTGATTGGGAATGCAGTTTCAGATGAGAACGTTTATACAGAGGTTAAGATTAGTAATCATTATATGGTATGATCGAGGAAAAGGGGAAGTGTTGGCAGACTTTGTTAATATTAGTGGCGTGGGATAGAATTTAATGTAGTTGCAATATGTGCTAGACACGAAATAAGAATTTGGATTAATAATTGTGAAAGAAGGGGCCGCGTTATTGGAAAAGCTTAAATTTCTGTATCATACATATATATATATATATATATATATATATATATATATATATATATATATATATATATATATATAAAATATAAATATTTAGAAATTGAAAAATCGGAAATAAAAATGTTTTAGTAACTTTTGCGCAAGGCAGCATGAGGGTACCAAACACTATATATATAGAAAAATTGAAATATACAAAGTGAAAAAAACATGTAAAAAGGAAGGAAGGCTCGGCAAAAAGCTTACATTATGGCGGTAAGGGGTTGTGACCTTACTCCCCAGTTCAACGAGCTCGTCAAAAACGCCGCGGCATTTTCACTCTTGGTCGCCAGCCCTGGCCCAAGCCAACCTCCGGAGTGACTTTGAAATCATCACGAGACCTGGATAGAGAAGTGCACGAGAGCCATATCACCACAAATAAAGCCAACTGAATTGCCGACTCAAATGAAATGTAGTGCCAGCTGCGGTCCTGTGATCACAGTGCGGTCCTGTCATATGGAGGGTTCGATGATTTTGTCTCTAATTGAACTCAAAAAAGACTTAAGTCTTACTCCATATGCAAAATTGGTTCTGTATAAATTATCAATATTTTTAAGCATAAAGGAAATTGGATATTTATTAAAAAATGCTTGTTTTAAAAATTCTTGATCAAAATTGATACGTAAATGTTCCTCTTTGATAGTTCTTTTTATTCTGATTAAACCTCCCAAGAATACATTGCGAAACACATTCAAATGTATGTTGGAGTTCCAATGTATAATTCCAATAATGGGTAGTTTAAATTGTTTTCTTTTATCATAGATGGTGAATATGAGAGGAATTTGACTATAGTTGATATTCAAATCCAAAAATTCGACCTCGTTGTTATTTTTAAGAGGGTTTTCCTTCAAGATCAGGTTTGGTGGATAAAAATCAAAGTTCATTGTGTAGTTTTCATTCTCATATCCAATAATTACGTCATCCACATAACGTAGGTATATGATTTCGTTGTTTATATGTGATCTTCTTTCATAAAAACTAAGATATATATCAGCCAATATGGAAGAACATCCCCCCCCCCATGGGGATGCCCTTAATTTGCTGATAAATAGATAATCCGTTGTAAAGGTAATTTTCTTTAATAACTATTTTGATTATAGACTTGAATTTATTGAATTCCAGACTCCTTTTTAAGTCATATTCTTCAAACAAGCTGTAAAGTATATTTGTCATGTCATCAAGATCTATAGTATTAAAAAGTTCCTGGAAATCATAAGTTCTGAAGTGCAAAGGATGTTTAGGATCATATACTATATATTATGATCATTATATGATATATTATGATATATGTTATGATCATAAACATCCTTTGCACTTCAGAACTTATGATTTCCAGGAACTTTTTAATACTATAGATCTTGATGACATGACAAATATACTTTACAGCTTGTTTGAAGAATATGACTTAAAAAGGAGTCTGGAATTCAATAAATTCAAGTCTATAATCAAAATAGTTATTAAAGAAAATTACCTTTACAACGGATTATCTATTTATCAGCAAATTAAGGGCATCCCCATGGGGGGGGGGGATGTTCTTCCATATTGGCTGATATATATCTTAGTTTTTATGAAAGAAGATCACATATAAACAACGAAATCATATACCTACGTTATGTGGATGACGTAATTATTGGATATGAGAATGAAAACTACACAATGAACTTTGATTTTTATCCACCAAACCTGATCTTGAAGGAAAACCCTCTTAAGAATAACAACGAGGTCGAATTTTTGGATTTGAATATCAACTATAGTCAAATCCCTCTCATATTCACCATCTATGATAAAAGAAAACAATTTAAACTACCCATTATTGGAATTATACATTGGAACTCCAACATACATTTGAATGTGTTTCGTAATGTATTCTTGGGAGGTTTAATCAGAATAAAAAGAACTATCAAAGAGGAACATTTACGTATCAATTTCGATCAAGAATTTTTAAAACAAGCATTTTTTAATAAATATCCAATTTCCTTTATGCTTAAAAATATTGATAATTTATACAGAACCAATTTTGCATATGGAGTAAGACTTAAGTCTTTTTTGAGTTCAATTAGAGACAAAATCATCGAACCCTCCATATGACAGGACCGCACTGTGATCACAGGACCGCAGCTGGCACTACATTTCATTTGAGTCGGCAATTCAGTAGGCTTTATTTGTGGTGATATGGCTCTCGTGCACTTCTCTATCCAGGTCTCGTGATGATTTCAAAGTCACTCCGGAGGTTGGCTTGGGCCAGGGCTGGCGACCAAGAGTGAAAATGCCGCGGCGTTTTTGACGAGCTCGTTGAACTGGGGAGTAAGGTCACAACCCCTTACCGCCATAATGTAAGCTTTTTGCCGAGCCTTCCTTCCTTTTTACATGTTTTTTTCACTTTGTATATTTCAATTTTTCTATATATATATATATATATATATATATATATATATATTTAACTAAAACAGTTAAAATACCATGACGAAAAAAAAAGAAATGTATATCACTAGGCTTAATTTGGAAGTTAATTTAGATTAGATACATTTTCAGGTCTGGACATTCAACCTAAGTTAACCCAAACAAATGCTTGTTTCGGATATAGCAATAGTTCGTTTCTATAAATACCATAGCCCATACCACAAGCATATATATAGGATAAAAATTGAAAAAATATTAGAAAATCAAGTATTACCATGAACCATGATGAACTTCCGGATTAACGTGCACAGCAGGTGAGCAGTTAAGACAGAATAATCGAGGGTTGATCAGTGTCCAGGAGAAGTAAGATAGATCATGGATTACAAGGGTTCCTTTAAACCATGAGTCCACCCATCCGACAGTTTATATATATATATATATATATATATATATATATATATATATTATATATATATGTATATATATATTATATATATATGTATATATATATATATATATATATATATATATATATATATATATATATATATATATATAATATATAATAACGAATGAAGTACAAATCCTAATTTAATATCTGTATAGATAATATTAAGTCGATATTTTTATTCATCATATTTAATTTGTCATTAAAAATTTAAATATGGTAATTTATTTTCTAAAGAAGTGTTTTGAATCTTTGTTGTGCTCCCTCACCTTCCCCCTTGGCTTTTTCTTTTCACTCCTAGAATCCTTTTGCTATTCATTTTTATGTGGTTTTTTTATTTTCATTCCTTCTCGTTTCTATGTGACAGCCCCTAAGCTCATTGTTCACATGATAAAATATCTGTCATCAGAAGATGCTATTATTTATGACTGTGGCTGCGTTTTTCTTTTTTATCTGAAGAAGAAATATATTTTTGTCCACTAAACTTGTTGACTGCCGTATTGTATTACAGACCGTTTTTAATAGATCTTCTTTTTTATAATTGCTGTTTGTGCCTATTCCAAATCCTATTTTCTCGCCGTTCGTATATACTCCGTCCGTGTCCACTGTATGCTGAGATGGTTGACATGCATCTGGGCCGGGATAGTGTAGTGGTAATGGCTAGGGTGTCACTCGCGGTAGTCTCGTGCTCAATTCTTGACTCTAAATAAAACTATTCCTCTACTCGGCGTACGGAAACGATAAATATGTTGGTCTGAATGTCCATACAAGATATGATGTGTTAAAGGAATGATGTTGCTTTCTCTGCGGTTGGCACCCCCCATTGGCTTCCGGTCTAAATAAGGTGGCTCTCCCGGCCTTCTGCAGAGTTGCTTACACCTTCTAGTAGGTCAAGCGATTTGGGTTGTACAGCTGACATGAATCTAACGTCTGAGGATGCTATTAAAAACGGAAGAGCTGCTGAAGGATTTTACCGATATTCTCACAGCAGCTCTAAATTTTCCATTGGCATATGCTAGATACATGCAGGCTACAATAGATTTTGTGTAAAGTTCAATGTTATACACACGAAGTCCGCTGTATGAATGATGATGACGAAAAGTAGCCAATTGCCATACTGTCCAACAGAGCCTTCTAGCTCCAAAATGTGGCGTCTGCAGATGGCCATTCATTATGTAAAAATGTCTGTTTCCATTCATTATGGAAAACACCTTTTGCATAATATAACACTAAACACCACACAAACATAACACAAAATATAACACAACAACAAACATACGACAGCAAAAATCATAAGACAACAACAACACACAAACACAGACATTTTTTCATTCATTATGGAAAATTTTTGTTTTAGTATTTCTTATCTCCCATTAAAATGTGTACAGAGTACAAATCCATGTATAAACTTATAGAACAACAAAATGCATTTAAATAATCAAAACCAAAAATGCACCTTGAAGATGCTGGATTTCTGATATAATTTAATGGAATACAAAAAAATATTCCATTCTTACATTCTTTTATTTCCTTTCATAAGGAGCATATGATATATATATTCAAGTATTAATTGATCTACTTTAATTTTTGGATATCATCCAATTGATGCTTCGTAATAGCATACTTGATTCTATATACGGTCTTCCGTGAGAGAATACATATTATTGTCCAAGTTTGTTCATAAAAATAAGGTTTTCCACAATCTACGTAGACTTGTACTAATGCTCAGGCCTTGTATTATATTACCTCGATTAGATTTTATATTATCTCGTTTAAGATGCAGCCATTGTTGCTGCTTTATACTTTATTTTATCATAAATGTTACTGTTATAGTATATCCAATAAACACTTGGGTAAAAATAAAGAAATTCGGCTGAAAATATCCTACACGACGTTAAAGATATGTTAGAGCTGCAATGGCTCACATCTCTTGTTAGCATAATCATGTGGTGAATATATATAAGGTGATAAATATCAAAATAGTGCATTTTCTGCAGTAGTAGATCCTTTTTATCTCCCGAAAATAACGAAAGAGAAAGGATAAAGTTTGTATAAATTGAAGATTGTGAATTCATGTTTAAGAATCGAATAAAAAATAGGAAGTGCTTTATATTTCAAATCATGAACAGATGATTGTAGAAAAAGATAGATTATTTATATTTTGGGAAATATCACTTGAGTATATATGTACAGAATAGATGTATACATTTTTGGATAATATGTTTTAAACTATATTTTTATGATATTCGTGCATAATATAAAGGCTGGTCGAAAGGCCAAGGATATAAAAAGTTTTAAACAAAAAAGTTTAAAAAGTTTTTTTTTGCAATGTACAAAGAAATTGAAATGGTAGAATGTTTTCATAAACGCAAAACTCGCCTATAAAGGGCATTTTCAAAATTCGGAAGACACTCCCATTTCAAATACCAGCATCCATGTACCGGTTTTACGTTTATTATACACTCGTCAGCATGGAATAGCCAATATCTGCAGTGGCAGTAAGAAACTTAATGAAATTCACAATTTTTGCGAACTTCACTGGAAGCTGACAATTTTTGTCTTTCCACGTTGTCAGCATATTTTTTTAACACTTTACAACAAAGTTGAAAAGTGTTTATGACTTTGTTCATTCTGTCTGTCTGTCTGTCTGTCTGTCTGTCCGTTAGCACGATAACTGCCGTAAAAATGAGTTTATCAAAATGAAATTTTAGTATGTTGTTCAGACGGTCTGTAGGACCTATGGGAATATAAATAAATAATATCACCCAATTAGTTTTTTATTGAACCCGGGTTGAAAAAATGAAATACATTGAACCCTATGGGACCTAATTTTTCAAACATTTTTTAAGTAAATTTAAAATTCACGAATTGCTTCGAAATGTTTAGGAAATATTCACATTATCCCATAGAATATATAAAAAAAAATTCAGTAAAATATGTTAAGTAGTTTTTTAATTAAAAAAATTATTTAATATAGGGAAAAAAACAATTTCAATTAAATTCTGACTTTGGGATATCTTCCAGAAAGAAAAGAGAGAGATATTATATAATAAATATCTCTCCATTTGTTTAACCGTTTTGCATATGGGAGTGGCTTCATATTTTAAAATTAATTTGGTAGATAACAATTTTTTTCTAGGATTTTTCGTTGATTTTATTTCTAATTTTTGTTTATTTTTTAACACTTTACAACAAAGTTGAAAAGTGTTTATGACTTTGTTCATTCTGTCTGTCTGTCTGTCTGTCTGTCCGTTAGCACGATAACTGCCGTAAAAATGAGTTTATCAAAATGAAATTTTAGTATGTTGTTCAGACGGTCTGTAGGACCTATGGGAATATAAATAAATAATATCACCCAATTAGTTTTTTATTGAACCCGGGTTGAAAAAATGAAATACATTGAACCCTATGGGACCTAATTTTTCAAACATTTTTTAAGTAAATTTAAAATTCACGAATTGCTTCGAAATTTTTAGGAAATATTCACATTATCCCATAGAATATATAAAAAAAAATTCAGTAAAATATGTTAAGTAGTTTTTTAATTAAAAAAATTATTTAATATAGGGAAAAAAACAAATTCAATTAAATTCTGACTTTGGGATATCTTCCAGAAAGAAAAGAGAGAGATATTATATAATAAATATCTCTCCATTTGTTTAAACGTTTTGCATATGGGAGTGGCTTCATATTTTAAAATAAATTTGGTAGATAACAATTTTTCATTTTTTTTAAATTTTATATAACTCTTCATGATAAATTTAATTGATGGCATTTTAAATGCACTTTCCTACGTCCTAGAGAGTTAAAATTTGGTACACAGCTTAAATTTGTTGAACATTTTATTCGACAAAAATTTGATGGATCTTTAAATATAGATCATACATTTTTTTCGAAATGGCCTGAAAATAATCCCCGTTCACTTCTATAAATCATTGGTCGAAAACCCAGACCACCCGACTCGTCCGAGGACTTAGAGTAACCGTTAGAGTGGCCTGTAATATTGTTAAAAATTCTGATGTGGACAACAAAAGTCTTTCGCTGCAGACTCATATTCGTTCTCTTTATTTATTCAATGATAATTTGAGTTTATCTGCACAACATAAGTATTTTAAATGACATTGAATTTGCACGTTAAACTTAAATTAAGTTCTCATTTGATAGCTGAACTTATTGTCAAAGGTGGCGTAGCGAAAACGCGAAAAAACTAGAATATCTCAAGAACGGCTAGTCCTAGAGTAATGGGGTTAGTCTTATTCTTTTTGTTGTCAAAAATCATATATAAAATAGGAATTTAATTGATATAATTGAGCACACGTAGTCTTTTATTTTTATATATAACGATTTTTGCTGGCCATTTCGCAAAAATAGCCCGTTCCTTTTTCCCGAATCGTAGTAGAATAACCTACAAATGATTTATATACAAAATTTTGTTAAATTTGGTATATAAATCACTTGTAGGTTATTGAAATATTATACTCCAAATTTTGTTAAATTTTTGTTCATTAGTTTTTAGCTAGAGTGGATAAAGGCAATTTCTGCGGCCATTTCGCAAAGAAGGCAGATTCTTTTATTACGAATCGTACTATAATCTAATGAACATCAGGATTTCCCACAAAAAACATACCTACCAAATTGTATGAAATTCGGTCCATTAGTTTTTCAATTAGAGTGGATGTAATATCCACACAGACACACAGAAACATACACAGATACACCCTTACACACACAGACGTCTTCCTAAAAGTAGTTTTTTCATGTTCTAGAAGTCCCAAAACGTGTAGATACTTTGAAAATTCGAGTTCCGATCTTCGGCACGATTCCAATATTTTGAGTACATACACATACACATATATATTATCTGTGTATTATCTGTGTATCTAAATTCCGTGCCTATGCAATTACAATAGTTGTGATTTTAAATGATCCCTAAACTTTTATTATTTCTTCAAGGAAGCCTAATTTTAACATATGCAGAATGCAAATATCTCAAGCGATTGTAAGATGAATTACATAAGAATTGCTGAATTTTTTTCACACAAAATTATTTAGCTCTGGAGTCTGGAATACAAGTTATATGAATGAAATATTCATTGATTTTGCATAAAGAATCAGATGATTTATATTTCGATACAGTTTTAAATAATTAAGTATAATAAATTACTGTAGTACTGTGATAATGTAAAAGATATTACCACTGAATGAATCACATTTTAGAAATTTTTAAATGAAATTACATTTCAGTTGGAAAGTGTTTCATAATCAATGCTTATGCATGATTGATCTTTCTTGTTTTAATCTAGCTCAGGCCACACAATGCTGACCTTGTCTTTGCAGCAATTATAAATAAGCATAGCTATTTAAATATAAATTATAAATTTTTAAAATTTCCATATATTGTTTTATTACAAAAATTTCACAAAAATCCTATTAAATTTAAAATAGTCACTAGAGGCCATAACGCTTACTCTACTACTGTTAGTAAATTACTATTAAATATTTTAAAGTAGTAAAATAATACTCTACGTTATTCTAGGAATAAATATTTTATTCTTGATAATATTAAAAAAATAATAAAGAAACTAGATTCTGTAAGTAATATTATTGGTTTATAAACTTTTGATTTTAAAGATCTCTTTAATAACATTAATATTACCGATCTTTTCTTTGTAATTTTAGCATCATATAATGAATTTATTACTAATCATTTTGATCACATAAAAATTCAAAATCCTGCCGAACTTTTATTTTTCTAACACTTTATTTTATCTAACAATTTTATTTTTCAAGTTAATGCTTTTTAATCTAATCCGGAGTCCCGCTGGATGGTTGTAATATCAGTATTCTGGCTAATTTGTATCTTTATCATAATGAACATTCTATTACATCTACTGATTACTAAATATTTAGATATGTTGATGACTTGATTTGTTTAGTTACAACAAATAATAGTAATATTAAATTAGATTTTTATCCAGATAATCTGGAATTATTACCTCATGAACTATCAATTAGCAATAGTGTCTGTATTTTGGATTTAAATCTCAGTATTGGACAATCGATATAAATAAAATTGAAAATCTGTCTATCTGTCTGTCTATCTGTCCCGTCATCACGGAAGAACGGCTAAACCGAATTTCATGAAATTTTGTGGGTAGCCTGGAAATAGCCCCATTTAAAATTTAGTCCATATTTGGAGTTTCTACAATCAGTGGTTCTCGAGATATTAGAAAAAACGAAATTTTCGTTTGTCTCATCATCACGGGAGAACGGCTGAACAGAATTGGATGACATTTTGTGGATAGCGTTTAAATAGCCCCCCAAAAATTTACCCTACATTTCGAGTACCTAAGACTAGGGGCTGTCTAGATATTAATGAAAAACGAAACTTTTTCCTAAGAGTTATACTCCCTAACTCCGTGGTTTATCCAAATGAAAAGCTAGAAAATCGTCTAAAAGTGAATTAAAACTTTATCTCTATGAGTTTGATGGGAGATTTTTGCGCTAATTAGTCACGTTCTGAAAACATGAATTGTTTGAAACATGATTTAAATGGGAAATCTATCTCCATGGTTTATTTTCCACAAGTTTTTACTGAACAATGAAAAGTATAAGGAAATCAAAATGGTTATTTAATTTCGCAGTTTATGAGGAAGATTCTATCTTATATCATGTTGCTCAGAAACGCAATTAAATTAAATATGTCTGTTAATTTTAATTATTATTTTTTCCATTTGAGTAATAAATAAATGGATATAAAATATATTTTAGAAAAAGACGATTTGATTTTTCTTATAGCATTTTTGACTGGATAATATCATACGGTCTTCAGGTTTAAGTGTTTTTATTATTGATATTTTTGGGGATTGTTGATTTAGGGATTATTGATATTTTCAAGTTACTATGCAATTGTTTTATTATGACAAAAATTGTTTAAACTCATATATTGTACATTGTACGAGAAATCCTCTATAAATACACGGGTATATCTTTTAATCTACGATAATATAAGTAGTACAGGTATATGACATATGTTTTGATATATATTGGCATATATTGGAATCAATTACGACCTTCTGGTATAAAGAGTACGGGGATTATTGATATTTTCAATTTATTACGTCATCTCCTTTATTTTGGCAAAGATTCTTCAGACTCATATTGTAATACGGGTAATTTTCTACTTACACACTAGCATATTTTCTAATCTGCGACAATATAAGTAGCACGGGGTTGCATATATTGATTCATTTCCTTTTTTTTTTTGTAAATTTGCTTACAAAAGGGGCCAGGATGTTTTATTCTTCAGATCTACCAGTGCAGATAATTTTACACAGTGAGAACAGATATTCTTAAACTTCTCTTTAGGAGCAATAAATTTAATATTTTAACAGAAATTGCACATGATTGTGAATTATAAGTTTCTTTATATTATATACTCCGTACGAAGAACGGGTATGCAGCTAGTCCAATAATATAATCACTAATTTATATGGCAAGAAAAGTTAATTTTAATATAAATGAATTACTACCATTTAATTCTTGTAACTCTATTCAAGTGTTTCGAAATATTATTATCAATCAACTATTCAGAATATTTAAATTACTGTGAAACAGTTTAAATCAACTAAACATTATTGAATTAATTATCCTTATTAGTATTATCAGTTTCTAATATTTTTCTTGCTTAATTGTTATATCTCTCTTAATTTTTACATAATATCACAATATTAATATAATATCGTTACAATTCACTTGTTGATAGACATTTTTATAACCACCACTTTCTACTAGCTGTATTTGAAATAGTATTTCCTACTTTTCATCTTATTGGTAACACTGATTTTCATCTTATGAGTGGAAACAGTTGATTTACATTTTTCACAACAGTACTTTGTGTTTAGAAGCACATGAATGTTTTCTCTTACTTTCTTTTTAATATTTTTCAATATTATTATGCCTATGAGATGAGTATTTGGAGTTCATAGATATTTACTTTCTCCAAATATACAAACAAGCATATTTCTAGGATAATTTGAATAAGAACTAAGCCTCGACGAAGAATCAATTACGAATTAACCTCCCTCTTAGTCCTAGCACCATTTCATTTTATCGGCGTAATTGTCTCGTTTTTTCTGTGTTAAAATACTTATCTTTGTTTCATATATTTTTATAGAATACATGCTATTAGTCATTGTTTTTTATTTTATATATGTACACTCCTCTATTTGAATCTCACACTCGATTTTTGTGTTTTCTATTTTATGATGGATTATTGCATTTGCTCTTGATTGCTGCATTTTTCGTTCTTGATCTTAATCTTAATTGTGGCACTTTTCGTTCTTGATCTTCATTGTTGCATTTTTCACTTTTGGTTTATTTATTGCTCTTGATTATTACAGTATTCTGTTTAATGATGGATTAAAATGTCATTGCGGCCCTGCTCAAATTTTTCTTTTCTGTAATTAATACTTAATGGTGGATTTAAATTAATATTATATAGTTTTTGAGTATTTAAATTTTAGTCTTCAATAGGTGTTACCCCATATTTCTATTTTGTTTTTGGCTTGTCATCAAATACTTATCATTCATATATATATATATATATATGTATATATATATTATATATATTTATATATATATATTATATATATATATATATATTATATATATATTTATATATATATTATATATATATTTATATATATATATATATTATATATATATTTATATATGTATATATTATATATATATATATATTATATATATATTTATATATGTATATATTATATATATATTTATATATATATATATTATATATATATTTATATATATATATATATTTATATATATATATATATATATATATATATATATATATATATATATATATATATATATATATATATATATATATATATATATATATATATATATATATAATATACACTACCCAACACAAAAAATGCAACACCATGAAAGAGAGAATAAAGTGTGATGATAAAGAAAACATAGACAAATATGGCATATATATATAAAGGATGTTAATTCGAGAAGGATAATGCAATACAGTGATGGCATATATAAATGAATGATGTTTATTCGAGAGGGATAATATAATACAGTAATGGCATAGATAAGGTGTTCAGTAGGCAGTGCACCACCTCTTGCGGCGATACAAACAGCAATCCTTCTAGGAAGAGATGCAATGAGCGTGCGGATAATTTCCTGAACGATGGTTGACCATATGCCTTCAAGCATCCTCGATAGGTCGTCCTCTGTTTGAGGCGGTGGCAGCATAGTCATACGACGGCCAATCACGTCCCATACTTGCACGATAGGTGAAGGATCTGGAGACAGCTGAGGCCAAGGAAACACCTGTATACCTTGCAAGGCTTGTCTGCTGATGGTTGTCGTGTTATCTTGATGGAAATATCTTGATACTGAAACCGGACGCATCCATACGGCTGTCGGCATCCATGGGAGTTTTATTTTCTCCTGTCTAACTCCGTGGCTTTGAGTGTCGCCACTAAGCTATTTTTTTCAGGTAAATTTTATATGATTCCTTTTTTATATTTTAATCTTTTAAGTTGTTGTCTAGAAATTGCAGTTTATAGATATTTGTTGTGATACAACCATTCAAGGGACTTAATTAACAAATGAAAAAATCAATTGAACGATCATACCTCAACACCTGATTGGGACGGACACTCACATACAATTAAAAAGGGGACATTAATTAATTAAAAGTTAGTTACTTAATGGAAGGGGATCGTATAGTGGGAAATAGAATTTAGAATATCAATAATAATTGCGTTGTGTTTTTAAATATTAACCATTTGCATGTGAGCGCCTAAAAAATTATAATACATAAGAAATACAATATAAATTAACTTTAACTACCATTTAACATTTTAAAAAGAAAAAATACCTGTAATCAGGACCTATACTTTAATAAAAAAGAAATAATTATAAAATTAATTGTGTAAAAATGATGTTCCACAAGATTTGTTATAATTCATATTCTTAAATTACGGCACTGCTGAAGTCAATGTTCTTCAGTTTTAGATTACAGATATTTTAGCAGTTTCTTAATTGTTAACTATGGCACAAATATTTTTTCTTTCTTTGATTTATATAGTGAATTGAATAGTTAATATATATATATGTATATATTTATATATATAAAAATCATCTCTAAAAAAATCATTATAAATTAATTCTTTTATTTCAATAAGAATTCAAAAATTTCAAAATTCATGTATGCCATCACAACAGTTTCTTTCTTCATATTTTTTATAAAAAATCATTATTTGATATGGATTTTACCCTTGCACAATTCTTTTCAATGAAATGTTAATTTTCAAAAAAGACGCAGAAGCTTGTCACATGCAAAATCACAATGCATTAAAATTTACTTGCAAATCAATAATGAATTTTATATTCATTCAAAGAGCACGTGGTATTATTATCTTCACAGACTTTTATCTTTCATATAATCAGAAAAGAAATTCAATACATATCACAACATTGATTATCTTCATCAATCAGCAAGAATGCAGTGCTACAAGACGAGGATCCCAATTAAATAAATTTAAGTAATCAATTCCATATTTAGCAAAGAAAAAAATGGTTCAAGCAAGGGGCGCCCCCGAAGGGACTCCCACATGTACACACCTTCACGCACCAAGAATTTTCGAGAGAAGAACGAGTCTGCCAAATTTCTCCCGCGCTAACCGGATGTTGCCATACCAAAAAAACTAAATTCTCGCTGAACCGGGGAGGTTCCTTTGCCAATCATCGAAAAAAAAAGGTGTCGTTTTACCGCAGTTTTGAAAGAGGGCGTAGACCGTACATGAAAATATGAATACAGCAGCGTGTTATAATTTAATTTATGAAAAAATACAATTGGCCTATTATTGATTATATAAAATAAAAGCAATTTTGAATAGAGTAATTTTGAATAATAAATTTTAAAATAAAATATTTAATGAATTATAAAAAAAATGTTCATTTTGAATAATAAAAACATATAACGTGTTGTGACGTGTCACAACAATATTATATATATCTCCAATTTCAGAAACAAGCTTTTTGCTTGGTCATTAGGGTTAGATGATGGGCCCTGATGATAAGTCTACCATAATGATCTACATTAAGCCTAGTGTGTTTCCACATATTTTGCTTTATTGCTTCGTTATTTACAGTTTTTCTATTTTCTTAATCTCACCATTGATTTATTGATATTTACTGCTTGATGACTGAATAATTTGAACTGTATTAGTTTTGTTCTCCCCATTACTATATCTCTATTTTTTACAAATTTGAAATTCATACTGCTTATTTGCCTAACTTCCCTTATCCGTAGGAGTAGATGATAAGAATAAGATGAAATTTTTATTCAATATTGTTTTAAATTTGCCTTTATTATATTATTAGTAATATATTTATAAATGTGTTACATATTATCTATTAGTAATGTTTTAAACATATGTTATATATTATCTCTAAAATCTTTGTGGTTTTTATAAAGAATGTTTATACTTTATTTTGTATGAATTAGCATGTAATTATGCTTATATGCACAGCTGTCCTTTTCCGTAGTAATTGATTGTTCGGTAAGTGTTTACATTTGGTTTAATACCTGCTATCTTATTACTTTCCTTATATACATAGTATAATATTACAAGACTAATAGGATAAAAATAGTAAGTAACTTATCGCTATAATGGTAAAGAGGGGGATGAGGGGAATACTTAATGGAATGATAAAATACAATCGAAAAGGATATGAGTATAAATTTATACAAAAATTATTAATAATTATATATAAAAATACATATAAAATATATGAAAGAGCCAACATGGTAAAAAAGAGAAAAAGCAATTACAATCAAGATAAACGTTCAAGACAAGGAGAGCAATAAGTTAAAATTATTAAATGGGGATAAGACCATGACATTAGACTGCATGCTTACAATATAGAAAATGGCGGTTAATTTGGTATTGCACACTCAACAGGACATATTATATATATATATATATATAAAATGAGAAGCTGCAACTCTAAAAACCTAACTTTCTAACAAACCTACAAAATAAAAGTATATTACTGCAAATCTTCAATCAAATGGGAAAAAATACAAATTTCGAGTCATCACGTAATAGAAAATCAACAAATTTCAAAGGTATGGAAAAGATAATAAAAAAACATAAAAAATCAAGCATTATTGCTATACACGTGGACAAGGGCTAGGCCTTAAAACATGGAATTGTTCACTTCGCCAAAACTCTTCATCGGGTCCAAGTATTTTGACGAATCAAACACAAAACATGTATGTTTCTGAAGAAATAGGTAGATTATATCGATAAACTATTTCTACTTGGACAAAATATGCATAAAAAGCTCCAAAAAATGGGGCTAATAATAATAAGGCTTATGTTTAAGAGGATGTAAAAATAAAAGTATTATTGATACAAGTGAATGGATATATATATATATATATGTATATATATATATATATATATATGTAATTTTAAAAGCTATGGATAGAATTATTATTATGCAATAATATAGAAACTCATTTTATCTGCTGAATTTAATTCAGTCTTCACTTTAACCACGACTATATATCGATTAAGAAATAATTTTGAGATAATTTGTTGGATACGTACGTTTAAGATGAGAGCATGGGAAAATTAAGTGGTTACAGGATTATCTTCTACATTACCCTAGTTTTAATTAATTAGTTTCACGACAGAATTTGATTTCAAATTGGACGTCGTTTGCCAGGCTTCAGATAAAGAATTTATTGAGACCTTCAAGTTTGAAGTGTTATTATAAATGTAGACCCTCCTTCAGATATTGGTCTTTCCGAAAAGCTTACGGATCGCAGTTTTCGGAAGAATTTGTGTGAAAGTTTGCATAAATTGTTTGAAGAGTTTTGGTAAAACGAAAACGTACTATAATACAAAGTGGTAGATATATCTGTAGTTTAATTTCCGGCAAGGATACCAAAATCAACAAAGTAATTTTTCAGAAAACGCCATTGGGTATTTTCAAAATAAATGAGAAGTGGAATTTAGCAATATTAAAATGATCGGCGATAGATAAATATGGAAAACAGAGTTTTATTTTTAACACTTTCCAACATAGTTGCAAAGTGTTAATGATTTTTATAATTCTACCTGTCTGACTGTCAATCTGTCCATTCGTACAATAACTGCCGTAAAAATGACTTTACCAAAGTGGAATTTGCGGACACATGGGAATGAAAATGAATAATATCCCCCAATTAGTTTCTAATTGAACCTGGGTTGAAAAAGTGAAATACATTGATCCCTGTGACCTAATTTTTCAAACATTTTTTAAGCAAAGTTAAATATCACAAATTGCATCGAAAATTTTAGGAACTATTCAAATTATCCCACAAAATATATGGAAAAAATGTCAGCAAAATGTGTCCGGTAGTTTTTTAAATAAAAATTAAAATGATAATGACACCTACATTATATGAAGATATCACGGGACTCGTCTCAAAATGAAATATGACATCCATCTTTTTTTTCCCAGTGTCAAAACCGTAATTCTTAAAGTTCTTTTACATTTGTATTTAGTGTTGCATACGTCCTAAAACCGCTTTATTTTTTAGTATTTTCCGTGCATCTATATTCTGTGCCAACGCAATTACAATATTTTCGACTTCAAATGATCATCAAACTTTGATTATTTCTACTACAGAACCTAATTTTAATGGATGCAGAATGTAAACAAGTGATTGTAAGATGAGTTGTATTTGAAGGCCAGAATTTTTTATACGCAAAATTATTTAGCTCTTGGAATAAAAGTGATATGAATGGAATACTCATTGCTTTTACATAGAGAGCCAGACGAATTTATATTTCGATGACGTCATTTGAGTAAAGTTTACTTTTAAGCTTTCAGATGTAATAAGTTACTGTAGTACTGTGGTAATTTAAAATATATCAGCGCTAAATGTATCGCATTTTTGAGATGTGAAATTGCATTTCAATTGGAAAGTGTTTCATATTCAATGCTTTATGCATGATTTATCTTTTAGTTTTTATGATGTGTACATATATTATAGAATCCAAAGATAGAAATGGTATATGAATCTTTTTACTAAAAATTTCAGAAGTTAAATATAAAAAACATGATTGTCTGAGACTTTTTGTATAATATGAAATCCAAATACTTGTTTTTTACAGAAATTAAATTCTTGAAAAATTCAAAGTCTAAATTGATATACCTTAAGATATGTTTAAAGTCGAACTATGAAATTTGGAATATAATTAGTGTATGATGGTTTCAGTATGTTTTCAGGATATTTTCTCACAAGATCATTAAGTTATAAAAGGTGCTTTGTGAGTTTACATAACATTGATTTGTTTGTGAAAAACTATATTTGTACTTCATAAAAAACTTGTTTAAAGAAGAGCTCTATGAAAATTTATGATTGTTTTTCAAAAATCCTCTTTAATATTATATAAAGCTGTATACAGGGTGTCCAGAAAGTTAGGCACAATATCTCGAGAAATACACTTCGGATCAAAAAATAAAAAAACACGAATTCAATATTTTTAGTAAAGTTATCCAATGATATCAAAATTGACCCCCTTCCCCCCAGGAGGGGGAGGGGGAGGGCAACTTTGAAATTTTCAATGGGAATCCCCATTTTTTATTGCAGATTTGGATTCTCTAGAAAAAATTACATACATTTGACCTACGATTTTTGATTTTTACTCCCACAAACGGCGCTATAATGGAAAAAAAATGGAAGTGGGGCACTAACGTTTAAAAGTTACGGAAAAAAGCACCCTGATCATGAGAAGCAAGGGGACTCATGTTAATCAAGCACCCCGAAGGGAACAGAAAACTACTACGTCCACTTCTCTGTTCCTGGGTAGTGCTAAAAGTAGTTTTGAACCGTTTTCTAAACTGAAGTCAACAGTTGTCGCTGAAGTGAACGGTTAGCGGGGGGAGGAGATCAATTTTGGCATCATTGGATAGTTTTTGAAAATATTGAACACGCAACTTTTTATTTTTCTATCCGAAGTGTATTTCCCGAGACATTCCCATTTTTAAACGTTTGCGCCCCACTTCCGTTTTTCTCGATTATGGCACCATTTGTGGGAGCAAAAATCAAAAATCGTAGGTCAAATGTATGTAATTTTTTCTGGAGAATCCAAATCTGCAATAAAAAATGGGGGGTTCAAATTGAAAATTTCAAATTTTCCCCATCCCCTCAACCCAGAAGGGGGGAGGGGGTCAATTTTGGTATAATTGGATAGCTTTTCTAAAAGTATTGAATACGTGTTTTTTTATCCGAAGTGTATTTCTCGAGATATTGAGCTGTTCCGGAACTTTCTGGACACCCTGTATAAATATATAATAAATGTTAATATATATTTAAAGGGAAAATATTATTGAAATCAGCAACAAACCAAATGATATTAAAATTAAATGCGTTTATATTCTTAGATATAAAAACCTACTGCCGAGAGAGCAGGACTTTCCCTATGTACTAAAATATCTTGCTTTCATTATGCAATGAGTTTATTTTGCATAAAGTACATGAATACATATTTAAAACAACACCGAATTTGCAGTTTGAATTCAATTTTCACTTTCATTTAGCGTTTTCAATGAACGTCATTACAAAAATGCCAAAACACTGAAATATTTAGAGCTGGATTAATCCTAAAGTAATGGGGCTGGTCTTATTATTACTTTCCTTATATACATAATGTATAAGGAAAGTATTGTGACGGGGTCGAAAACTCGAATTCGAGTTTTCGAAGGGAGAGCACGTTTCAAGCATCCCTGATCACAAATCAAACATTTTTGAAGTGATGTCTGTGTGTGTGTGTGTGTGTGTGAAAGTATGTGTGTGTGTGTGTGTGTGTCAGTGAGTCTGTGGAGACGATAACTGACGAACGAATGGACGGATTCGAATAAAATTTGGTACAAAAATCACAATCCGTAAACACTGGAAGCCTATTGTTTTTATACGTAATCGAATGTCCAGAACCCCCCAAATTTTCGAATAAAATTTTGAAAAAATCGTCAAAAAATCAAAACCACTAATAAATTTACGCAAATAGACATTTCTTATGTTATTTTTCATTAGAAAACTATTGACATAAATTTTAGAACGCTAACATGAACCGTTCTCGAGATATTGCACATTTTTGAAAAAAATTATCAAAAAGTCATATAAAATGAAAAATGAAATATTTCCTATTGAGAAACAAGTTCACTTTTCATATGTAATACCATGCGATAAATTGGGTGACATCATTCTCGTGGATCTAGCTCGTTTCATTCATGAAAATATATACTTTGAGTAAGACTTTTGTATTTGAACGCCAATAGTCGTTTATCTGCTGTAAGAGCAATTTATTTCTTCGTCCATAACGCTTGGCGAGATTTTGACGACAGATTTGGCGGAATGTCGCCAACTTGGCGACTTTTTTAAATGTTGTCAAATTAACGAAAATCTCGCCAAATGGATAAAAATGACACTAAATCAATGAAAATAACTACTAATTGTAGAAAATTCAAAATCTTGGAAAGAATATTAGTATCTACTATAAGAAAAACCTATTTTTTTACTTTAAAATTAGTAAATTCATTACATTATATAAGGAAAGTCATGTGTTGCCCACATCAGATTTTTTTTTTTATGAAACAATACGCAAAAGGCAATTTAATCACTACATTAATGCACATTTAGTTTTTATTTCATACTTTGGCGATTTTTGAGGGCTATTTTACTAAAAAGACTTATTTTATCCTTCTCTCTCTCCTAATTGTACTAAAACATAATCATCATTAGGGTAAACCACAAGAGGCTTACTTACCAAACTGAGCCTTAGCCAGGCAGGAGCCAGAGGGGACTAAGCCCCCCCCCCCCCAACAGATATACTTAGCCGTTCCCCTCCCTGATAAAAATATTAAATATTTAGACGTGATATGAAATTCCACCATGGCATCCAAATTTTGCATGAAATTTCCTTTATGATATATTTTTATAAATTACTTTGTTTTAAATATGACTTAATTAAGCTGAATTTGCTGCTATACTGATGATCAATATATTTACATATTTAATTTCAAAATATTTCAATATTAAAACAATGGTATTTAAATGTTTTTGAATTATTGCAGGGTTTATTGATATGCATTCAAGAGTCAAAATCAACTGATAAGTAGTTAATACACGTTAACGCTTATTATTACTCTTAACTTTAAGAATTTTCTCCGATTAACAGTTTTGCTACTAGTTAATGCTTATATCAAATTATAAATTAATTATTATACATTCATATTGATGTATGGTAGCTTTATGAATTTCACTAATCAACTCTTAGCTTACAAATAAAAATATGCAATTATTTCTTAATACATTATATATATTGAAATATATAATAGTAACTATTTAATAAATGCCAATGATTAACTGTTTTGGTAAGCTCCTTCTTCAAGATTGTTGAACCCCCCCCTTGAATGTAAGACCAGCCTCTCTTGAATGTACAAAATTTATCTCTATTATGTGTACAAAATATTACCTCTCTTATGCTAGTACAAAATTTTGTGAAATTTTGTTGACTATGTTATTAGTTATAGGGGATACATACACTGAACGCACACAGACAGAGATATCAGATTAAAAATTGTTTTTTGTGTGTGTGTTCGAAAGGACTGGAAATGTGTAGATCTATCGAAAACTCGAGTTGCGATTTTCGACCCGATTCCAATACTTTCCCTATATATTACCACGTACTGTAAGAAAAGCAATATCAATGGGGCATATCTCAAATACGACAAATTTCCGATCGGAACACAGACAATCGCTAAGCTTTAGAAATACATTGCATCAGGTACATAATATACTTCTCTACGATAAAATAAATCTTAACCAATGATGTTGCATAATAGCATCTCTTTGTATAACCCAATAATTCATTTTAAAAACTCAACTCTCTCCCATAAAAGTATACACTAAACCAATTTTAAGCATATTAATGGACGGGAACGATGTTTCCTATCCATAAAATAAATTAACTCTGCCCTTTAGCTGTAAATGAATATCGATTAATAAACATTTTTGGGATTCCTCTCCGAGTATCTAAGCACAGAACAGGCAGTCCTGCAAATTGAGTGTTCATTGGATAATCTCGAGAACTTTGTGTCATGGTTTAATTTTAATTAGTTCGTAGCGCTTTCTGTTTCGTCAGCTAATTGGTTGGTTCTTAAAAGGTTTTCGCTTACAAAGAATTCCGGTAAAAGCTTTGAGTTTTGAGTTTAATTAGAAATTTTGCTGCTCTCTTTAATATTGATATATAGAAAAGTATAAGTCTTTCATACAATAATGAAAGATTTTTTTTACTCTGCTGAGTTTCGGAATGAGATTTGTAAGCTTTTTGATTATTGAATTCGAAGAATGATATACTCTCTAAATATATGCTACCTCTAAATATATACTGCCTATTTTACATGGCCACCGAAGTGGCTCAAATGTCAAAATTTAGATAATATATTAAAGGATTTTATAGTAGGCTATAAGAGATCATAGAAGTGAATCTATTTTTAAATATATCAGAAGAATTCCCTAAAATGTAGTGAAAGTTATGTGCTGTCCAGATCAAGCAAGTAAAATCTATGTTCATTCTTCCAAAATTCTCATTTCAATGAGACTGAATTTTACAAAGCGATATTTTGAGCAGAAATTTGAGAAAAGACGGAGGAAAAATATCCAGAACTCAGAAGCAATTATTCATTCCAAAAAATGCAAGGAATGATTAATAACGTGTCAAAAGTAATTTTCTTCGGTGTCTAAAAATAAACTTCCTTAAATATAAATATTTTATGACAGAGGCGAAAGTTCGTGTTTTTTATAAATTGAGTATTCGTCAATAACTTAAGTAATATGTATCGAAAGAATATATATCTATAAATTATTCACATAAAATATTTATGTAATTTATTCATATAAAAATATATATAATTTATTCACATAATATATATATATATATATAATTTATGCACATAAAGTATATAATTATTAGTATATATAATTTATTCACATAAAGTATACATATAAGTTATTCACATAAAATGAAGCAAATACTTAAAAGAAGAAAGATCAATCAAGCATAATGTATTGATTATGAAACATTTTTCAACTGAAATGTTACTCTACTTCAACATATCTAAAATGCGATGCATTCAGCAGTGATATTTTTAACACTTTACAACATAGTTGAAAAGTGTTTATGAATTTCTGTTCATTCTGTCTGTCTGTTCGCACGAGAACTGCCGAAAAAATGACTTTATCAAAGTGAAATTTTATTATGTTATTGAGACGGTCTGTGGGACATACGGGAATGTAAGTGAATACTATAACCCACTTAGTATTGGATTGAACCCGAATTAAAAAAATGAAATACAGTGAATCCCACGGAACCTAATTTTTCTAAAATTTTTTAAGCGAATTTAAATTTTCAAATTGCTTCAAAAGTATTAGAAATTATTCAAATTACCCCATAAAATAAATAAAAAACAAGAATGATCAATCATGCTTAAAGCATTGATTATGAAACACTTTCCAACTTCAATGCAATTTTATTTAAACGTGTCTAAAATGCAATACATTCCTCGGTAATATTTTAAAACTTATCACAATACTACATTAATTTATTATATTTGAAACCTTAAACCTTCATCGAAAAAAATTAACTTCATTCAAATGACGGCATTAAAATATAAATTGCCTGGTTTAAACATCTCTAAAATGTGATACATTCCTCGGTAAAAATTTTAGAATTATCATAATACTACGATAATTTATTATATTTGAAAACTTTATCGAAAACAACTGAAATTCATTCAAATGACGTCATAAAAAAATAACACGCCTGGCTCTCTCTATAAAAGCAACATTTCATTCATAAATAATTCCCCCATTCATGTCATTCATCACAATACTATAATAATTTATATTATTTAAAAATTAAGACCATGGAGCTACAAGTAAGTAAAACTCTATGCGTAAAACTTCATCGAAAATTATCGTCCTTCTCTTTCTAAAATCAATGAATATTTCATTCATATCAGCCATGCAGACTCCATGGACTAAATGATTTTGTGTTAAAGAATTGCAGCGATTCTAATACAACTCATTCTACATATTTTGCTGTTTACATTTTACATAGGTGAAAAATAGGCTTAATAGTAGAAATAATCAAATTTGTATGAGCATTTAAACTGAAATATATTGTCATTGCGTTGTTAAAGTATGTAGATGCACAGAATTTAGGCAAGAATAAAGTAGTTTTAGGATGGATACAACACTCAATATGAATTAAAAAGAACTTTAAAAATCACGATTTTGAGACAAGATGGATGCCATATATCATTTTGAAGTGGGTCATGTGATCGTTTCATATCATGGACACGTGATCGCTTCATATATGAGAGGTGTTATTATTATTTTAATTTTTATTTAAAAAACTACTGAATATATTTCGCTGAATTTTTTTTATATATTTTATGGAACAATTTGAATATTGCCTAAAAATTTCGAAGCAATTTGTGAATTTTAAATCCGCTTAAAAAATGCTTGAATAATTAGGTCCCATAGGGCTCAATGTATTCCATTTTTTCAACCCGGGTTCAATCCAAAACTAATTGGGTGATAATATTCATTTATATTCCCATAGGTTCTATAGACCGTCTGAACAACATACTAAAATTTCATTTTGATTAAGTCATTTTTACGGCAGTTATCGTGCTAACGGACAGACAGACAGACAGACAGACAAAATGAACAAAGTCATAAACACTTTTCAACTTTGTTGTAAAGTGTTAAAAAGCAGCAAAATATGTTCAGCAGTTCCTTAAATAAAAATTTAAATATTAAGTGTACCCATATTATATGAAGTGATTACGTGACCCACTTCAAAATAAAATAGGGCGTCCATCTTTTTTACAAGTGTCAAAATCGTGATTTTTAAAGTTTTTTTCAACTTATATTCAATGTTGCACCCCTCCTAAAATCGCTTTATTTTTGCGTAATTTCTGTGCATCTAAATATACGCGTCAACGCAATTAATATATTTAAGCTTCGATAGAATAATACATTTCAAAATTAAGTGACAATTGTTTCAAGGTCAATGTGAGTCTTCATCATCATAACAGAGACTTTGTGCAGTAATTGAAAGCAGTTAATTGCAATTTGTCGGACTTTAACTAGATAATGATTAGTTAAGAGAGTTTTGCAACTTTGATTGTCAAGAATGATTACTATTAAAATGGAATTATGAATGCTGGGAACAATTGTACATTGTTAATTTTTATGAAGAATTAAACACAATATCTACAAAAACTAATTTGTTCTGATTATGATTGTTAGAATTTCAGTCTGCTATTTGTTATTAATTTGATAAGCATTTATTTTGTTTACATTTGAAACCGAGTGCTTTTTTCAATAGGGTTACTCTCGAATTAAATAATAACCTAATTAATAATACAACCCAGATTTGGTTTCTTAAATTGTTACAAAATATCAAATCATATAACTGAAGGTTAACTGTTAATTTATACATATAATAATTAATTTTTATAAATTATATTTCACAAAAGCGTGAAGAACTTCTCTCGGTTGGCGAGCTTAGCGAGCAGAGGCGGAGCTTCTAGCATCAAAAACGACTTATCATGTGCCTATTTGAGCTACATTTTCAAGTTTAATTGCTGGATTACACTAATTTATAAGTAGATAGTAAGTTAGAAAGAGATAATAAGTTAGATTGAGATATCAACAATTAAATGATCAACTGAAATGCACGAGAGTTTCAAATTAACTGATAAAGAGTCTCGATGATAATTAATGCATCATGACATTAACGTTGATTGTGCATGCGAGAGTAAATAGCAATTGTTAGTGTATATATGGTATTCTGTAATGATACTTAATCTTTGGTTTACTGGAACAGTAAGTGTAAGATGAAAAATAATGATTATTTTGTGATGTGATTATCCTACAAATTAGACAGGGTGATCTGAATCTTTCTGTTCAAACTGTAACGGAAGATAGGGAAAACTGAAGCAAAACTTTTTCAGCTGTTGAATGTGCTTCCTCAGACCTTTTGGCGCTAGAGGGCGATGTTGGGTGATATAGCATTTGGTTATTTTTCGTCGTCAGCATTCGAAATGTAGGTGATTGACATGTATCTAACGATGCCAAAAGAAAAGTTAGAACTGCTGTAAAATTATCATAAAACGTCAGCTCTTCTGTTTTGATTGGCCACACCAAACGCTTGATACATGTGAGTCACATAAGCCCGACCAACCGACTCACTCGAAAGTGTAAGGTATCTGTTTGGATAATCGGTATAGATCTATATATTCAAGTCCGGAACCCAATGGTAGCAACCACAAGGGATGTACCATACTTCCCCTATTTCATAACATTTCAAATGGTTCAAAATATAGATTTATTGTGCTTATACATCTCGCAGATATAGGATATAGTTTTGTTCGGCTTCGATGATCAAACACGGGACTATCCCGGGCCAGATGCGTGCCAACCTTTCTTTCTTTCAACCCAAATCGTCAGACTTACCGACGGTGTAAAGTATCTGATTGGACAGCCGGAATAGTGCTATCTAATTTAAAAAGGAACTCAGTGGGGGAGACATCGACAGGGATGTCTCCCCCACTCTTTCCATATCACCAACCTCAGGAAGGACTTTGAGATCCACACATTTAGTGTGCCTCTACTCTTCGTGAATAGTTTGGACAGAGCTGGGTATTGAACCCGAGTCCTCCGAGTGCAATCCCAGGATCCCCTGAGTGTCTTAGCCAGGCTGTACCGCCCTCATCTCCGCATTTGGGAAATGTTCCATTTTACATGCACGAAGGTTGCGTTATGAATGACGACGACAAAACTTGCTAAATTTCGGGCTGCCCAACAGCACCCGCTAATACTAAACGGTGATATCTCTATACCTCATAGCACACACAGTACCACGAGGGAAGATGTAGAGATCAGTGCGGGCGCAGACAATAATCCCTACCCAAACCATGAAAACACCGTCTATGTATGTGGTCATTTCGCAGGATGTTACTGGTATGATAGCGAGTTACGGGCGTTCTCCAGAACAATAACCGTCAAGAATCACACTGTACACTAATCCGTGACTCTTCCGTGCAGACTACAGTATCCCATTGTTGTGGAGTCCTGTTAAGGTGGTCTCGAGTTCAGTTTAAGCGGATCCCTCTGTTTTAGGACGTAAACCACAAGTCCTTTTCTGCATACAGCTGACCTGCATGTAGTAGTACATGAACAGTTTGCCAAGATATTGCTCCTCCCAAGATACTGATCCTGCCGACGCTGTAAAGTCGAAAGCAAGCTGCTGATTGACCTGTGGCGTCGTGCTTGCAAACACAGAAAACTGTCTTCCTGAGCGCTCTTGGACGTCCACATACTGGTCTTCGCGACACTGTTCCTTCACTTTGATACCGGTTTCATAGTCGGTAAATGGTGGAAAGACTGACATTAAGGGCTCGGGCGACTTCCGACTGTTGCGCTGGTCCCTTCGAGATATCCTATTACATCTCATCCCATGACGTCACCCAGATGATGACGTTTACTCATTTTTCAAAATTTGACTTTTTCGATTTTGCTTCTGAAATCCGAAATTTGGAGATATAAGATCTGATAAAAAAATAAGTCGTTTTTATACCTAATACGTTTCCTTGTTAAAAATGTTGGTATGCAAAATGTTAGCTGCGTGCGTGCACTTGTCATGTATACGCATTTTGTGACTATAACTTATTTCTTTCTTTTAACATTTCTTTTAACTAGCCGCAATAACTTCCATAATATTTTACTATCTGAATTCCTTTTTATTTATCTTTATTGCGATTCTGCTTGATCCTGTTCAGACCCTTGGTTATGCTTGGCGTCTCGTTCTCGACTCACTACGTGTTAAACCTTTATATGATTTTCTGAATAATTAGTAAATGCTTTATTTCCCTTTTTTAACGACATTCCTATTGGTTACTATTTAGTTTATGAATATTTTTCTTTTTATTGCATTTTCTACTTTATAATTAAATCATATTTAAATATCTCGTATTTAAAAATGTAAAATTATTAATATGTAAATTTCGTCTGTCGGTTATGGCCTGTATTTAAGAACATGTTTGCTACATATTTTCACTTCGCCACTTATGAAGGGCATAGCAATGCCCGAAAGCGCTATGGCCGTGTAATTTTAGTACGTCGTAAAATGAGATTTTAATAAAACACTTTTAATTATGGCCAATTTTTGGTTGTCTTTATTTTTAAAGTATAAATTATTTCGACGTGTTTCCATACTATTTTATTAATTAAATGTTTAATTTAGTTTTATCAGTCGATGAAAAATGAAGGTAAATGTTTGTTTTGCTATATGCACCTATTTGCAAACGAAATATATTCTCACTCACACAATTAAAGACATATTGGAATCACATTAGTTTGCAATCCAGTTTGCAGCTTAAACACGTCTTCGTTTTCATTCGGAAACTTAATGCATTTTAAAACTTCGCTAGTTTCACACCCAAAAATCTTAAATATTTCGCAGTACTGGCGTTCTAGTGTAATAGAATTGGCCTTTATTCGTTTCATCGTTTAAAATTACTTATAAAACGTGTCTTTATTTAATACTTTTGAGCTTACTTAGTCTTTTATTTCTTAGTTTTTTAGTCTAAGTCTTTTAGTCTCTTTTAGTCTAATAACTTACTTAGTTTTTTATTTCAAAATTCGACTGTTTTGTGACTCATTTCGCCAAAAAGTGCTGGTTCTATACTTTTTCAAATCCTACCAAAATCTAATCAGAACCATAGTAACCTGACAAATTTCAAGATATTCCATTGAATATATCTTTAACGACAGTGTAAAACATCGCCATAGTTTCAAAATTCCATGAACTTCATAATATCTCGAGAATGGCACGTCCTAGTGTAATGAGATTGGTGTTATTCATTTTGTTGTTAAAAATTGCGTGTAAAATAAGAATTTAATTAATACATCTCAGCATATTTTTTCTTACATTTCAGATTTTGATGATTTTGTGGACCATTTTGCAAAAACATGGAAAGTTCGTACCAAAATCTAATCAGCACCAGGGTAACCCGCAATTGACATAGTTGTTAAAATTTGGTAAATGTTATCGAATACATTTGAGCTAGAGTAGATATATACATTGCAAAGACACCCAAACATCATGCAAAAAACATGTTTTCTGTGTTCTACTTCGACCCAGGTCGTCCGATCGACCTGAAGGTTTGAGGTATCTGTTTCGAAGGCCGGGAAAGTGCCACACAATTTAGACCGGAACCCAGTGGGGCGGCATTAACAGGGACCGTACTCTCCTTTCCCTACCACCAAACTCTCGAACCGACTCTCGTTGGCCTAACTTTTGTGCGAACTGGCGGTGCATCCTGATTGGATCCCATGGAGGCTGTGATAGTCTTGCCCGTAATATTTAACGTCCACATAATTAACGTGCCCGTACTCCATGCGAACACGGTGACAGTTCAGGTAGAGACGGGATAGTGTTCTGGAGTGTTTGAAACTTGGAGATGCGTGTAATAGCATTTTATTACACGTTTCTGAAACGTGTAATACACTTTATTTTCAATCACACATCTGTAGGCATGCACGCAAACTCTAGAGAAAATACATAGTGATATTCATTGCTTCTTATTCATTAATTATATAATCTTGCAAATTGTGTCTTGGACATTTTACAGCTCAACGCAACACAAATGACTGCATTAGTTTCTGCAGCTCAGAAGGCGTTGAAAAGCAATTAAAACGGACCACGGCGTTGAATTTTGGATGCTACAAAGCATCGAATAATTTAATTCTACCGTATTAAGATGAAAGCGTCTCACATATTCATATGAAATATATTTTACATGAGCAACGTCCGAGAGTATGTGAGTCTAGATGATATTCAACACTGATGTAATTTTGTATAAAATATTTTACGGGTCTAAGTTAGTCATACAACTGAGTTAGCCTGTAAAACTTGTTGTTGGCTTCCTGAGTACTATTTGTACATTATTCTAAGTTTACAATTGACATTTTATCCATTGTATTTTATGGTTGTATCTGCTGAAGTGTTGATCTATATTACTTTCCTTATATACATAGTATAATATATAAGGAAAGTATTGTGACGGGTCAAAAATTCGAATTCGAGTTTTCGACGAGAGAACACGTTTCAAGCATCCCTGATCACAAAACGAACATTTTTGAGGTGATGTCTCTGTGTGTGTATGTGTGTGCAAAAGTATGTGTGTGTATTTAAAAGTATGTGTGTGTGTGTCTGTGTGTGCGTCAGTGAGTCTGTGGAGACGATATCTCACGAACGAATGGAGCGATTCGAATGGAATTTGGTACAAAAACTACAATCCTTGAATACTGGAAGTCTGTTGTTTTAAACTCAATCGAACTGTTCAGAACCCCTAAATTTTCGAATGAAATTTTGAAAAAATCTTCAAAAAATCAAAATCTTTAATAAAGTTACGTAAATAGACATTCCTCGTGCAATTTTCCCTTAGACAACGATTGACATGTACTTTAGAAAACCAGCATGAACTGTTCCCGAGGTATTGCACATTTTTCAAATAAATTTATCAAAAAATCCCATAAATTAAAATAAAATATTAAGTGTTGACAAACATGTTTACTTTTCATATGTAATATCATGGGATAAATTTGGTGACATCATTCTCGTGGATCTAGCTCTTTCCATTAATGAGAAAGATACTTTGAGTAATACTTTTGTATTTGAATTCCAATAGTCATTTATCTGCTATAAGAATAACTTATTTCTCCGTCCATAATGCATGGGGAGATTTAGGCGACGAATTTGGCTGAATGTTGCCAACTTGGCGACTCTTTTAAATGTTGCCAAGAAAATTTCGGCAAATGGATAAAAATGACGCTAAATCAATGAAAATGAAGACAAATTGATGAAAATAAGTATCTACTATAACAATAATTTATTTTTGCTTTTACAGTAAAAGTAGTAAATTCATTGCATTACGTAAGGCAAGTTATGTGCTGCCCACATCAGATTTTTTTACTATGTCTTTGGCTCGATATGTTATATAGTTTGTACTATGTTCTTTATCATTATTATCCAGTTCCATTATATGTTGTATTATGTTATTGACTTGCTGGTTGTCGAATGTTGGATCTGTGATATGATTGGTTTTTGAGTACTTGGCCTTGCTGTGTGCCGAGCGTGTGATTTTACTATCTCGACAACTGATCGTCTAAGCGTATACCTTCGGGTGGTACGGATGCCTATTATGCTTATAAATATAAACATTGTGTTAATTAATTTATAAACTAGAACTTTTTCTTTTGCATTTATTAAAAGTCATAAACAAAAACAATTGTATTCCAAATTATTTATAGCAAAAAATAAAATCTCTGTTTACACTGAATTACTAATGTACTTACACTGCCCGACATAGAAAGTGTAACACGATAAAACTTTGGCTGTATATTTATGCAAATTGCGAAACAAACGCAGCTGGCCGATGTATGCAAATGATCTGAATTGCAAGTAAGTCACTTGATTAGAGAGCTGGATATAAGGGATGGAAACGGCAGATGAGCCAACAGTTGTTACTGTCTGTCGCCTTCGGAAACCCGTTTTCTGAGCTGTTTTTCGTTTCAGAAGACACGTGTTGTTGAAGAGATGCCTGGTTTAAGTTTTGGTTCTAGGATATCTTTGCCCCAACCACGTCTGCAATTTGTGTGATGTGTGTATATTGGGGTCATGACTTTCCGGGTCAAGACTGCCATAAAACAGTGTCTAAAAGTCTGCGATTTGTTTCGTCATATACACAAAAACTGCATAAGTTGCCTCCTGGTCTCACATGTTTTGCATGTTGTCATCCGGAATAGCGCTCAATAGACAATTCATCATTAAAAACATTGTACCATGGATCTCATACATATTTTTTACTGTGAAAGAAAGAAATCCATTGCATTATATAAGGAAAGTCATGTGCTGCCTACCACAGATTTTTCTGGAATATCCATGATTCCTTATTATTTAAACATCAATTTTCATGTATTCAGTTTCTCTCTAGATGTCTATACTTTGTAATCCCAAATCCAGTACTCAAGAAGTATCATGCATCAAACATAAATTCCCTGAATAGAACATACCTCTCATACAATAGAACATGCACCTCTTGCTATTTATTAATTAAATAATCCTGCAAATTGCATACGAGATATTTTCCCTCTCAACGCACCGCATATTAGTGTCTGCAACTCAGAAAGTGTTGAGAACCCATTAAAACTAACTACGGGTTTCAACAAGCCCTGAGAATCGTCCGAGTGTATAGACTAGATGATATTAAACAGTGATGTAATTTTGTGTAAAATATTTTATAAGCCGAAGTTAGTTTTACAAATACCAAACATTGTGTTAATTGCATTTATTAAAAGACACTCGGGTACCAAAGATGATTGGGTACTTCAAAATAGTTTTGCGTGTTGTCATCTGAAATAGCGCTCAATAAACAATTTAACGTTAAGAACACTGTGCAGTGGGTCTTATACATATTTCTTTTACTGTAGAAGAAATAAATTCATTGCATTATACAAGGAAAATCATGTGCTGGCAACATCACATTTTTCTGGAATATTCGGAATTCTGTATTATTATTTTTTTTTTATTTCCAATGGCGGGTACAAAAGACAAACTGAAGCCAAACAACAGAACAAGAGAACAGTAACAAAAGGCAACAGAAGAGGGTCTATGGACCCATTCGGTCCCTTGCTTCCCTGTAAAGTTCCCACATAGGTGTAGCGGAGAGCGCAGGACAGTGTCGCAGGTGAGAATAATAGTCCATGGGATTTTGTATTATTTAAACATCAATTTCTCTCAAATTCAAGCATTCAATTTCTCTCTAAATGTCTATATTTTGTAATCCCAAATCGAATACTCAACATGGTATTCTGTAATCCCAAATCTAATACTCAGCATGGTATTTTGTAATCCCAAATCTAATACTTAGCATGGTATTTTGTAATCCCAAATCTAATCCTCAACATGGTATTTTGTAATCCCAAATCTAATACTCAGCATGATATTTTGTAATGCTAAATCTAATACTCAGCATGGTATTTTGTAATCCCAAATCTAATACTCAGCAAAATACCATGCTTCAAATATTAGTTTCCTTAATAGAACATACCTCTCATACAACAAAACATGCACGGCTTGCTATTTATTAATTAAATAATCCTGCAAATTACATCCTGGATATTTTTCCACTCAACGCACCGCATATTAGTGTCTGCAACTCAGAAAGTGTCGAGAACCAATTAAAACTAACTACAGTGTTGAATTTTGGATGCTCAGACACCAATAGCCTCCTTTTACCGTATTAAACGGAATACTCCTCCGGACAGAATGCATTTTATATGAGCAATTTGGAAGAGTATGGGCGTTTAAAGATATAACCTGAGCAGCTATTTCGCTGTATTGAAGCTCATTTTGTGGTAAACGGTTGATATGAAATTGCATTCAGTATTATGTATAAAGCCTTTGAAAAGAAACTATTGTTGTATTTTGTACTCAATGACTATAATTGTTTAAAAATATCTAAGAAAAAGGGCACACCCATCGCATAATATCCAAGCTTGTATTTTAATTTTTTAAGTGAAATATTTCCTGTCTGGTATATTTTACTACTAACATATGGTGTATACAGGGCGATTAAGAAAACGTTTAAGCATACCTATAAATTTTAAAGGAAAGGTTGTGATGTCTATATATTATTTAGCTATGATTTCACCAAGTTTACGTTATAAGAGTTATTTACTTTGACTGTATAACTTCTTACTAGTTCTGTTAAGTAGACCAATCTTGAGCCGGTTAACAAGTTTATGCGGTCCTGTTGAAGAACAGGATAAAGTTTCGGTTTGTTAGTAGAGGTTGTGTACGTATTCGTTTGGAGATTCGCACTTTCGCCAGAGCTCTAAAAGGAGCGAGCATTGTTTTAATTCATGGTTTAGTGTGTGGCCGATCATCTAGCAATGAGTGGATTGGCCGAGGTGTGCAATTAAGAGAAAATGATCTAGACCACTAAAGTGCCCTTCTGACGTCTACAGACGTCCTCTGATGAACTTGGGTAAGTACCTGCCGTCCGTATTATCTTGCCACGGGTATCATTGTATCACCAAGTACCATGCTATCTAAGTTTGAAGATCATTAACGGAACGGGCTTTTCAATCTCATGTCTGTATACAGAACTTTTTACACTTTGTATACAAAACTTTTTAGTTCTACTGCCAGCCGTTGCATAATTTATGTGTGGTAAATAAATAATTTAGATTAAAATTCATAGTCTCTATGTGCTTGCCTGAACCGTCAGGTTACCTAAAATTAATACCAAAAGTTGTTGTTGTTGTTGTTGAAACCCAGACCGTCCGACCTACCAGAAAGGTGTAAGGTAACAGTTTGGACGGTCGGGAAGTGCCACCCAATTTAGACCGGAACCCAGTGGGGGAGGCATCCACAGGGACCGTACCCTCCCCTACCACCCTTCCCCTACCACCAACCTCTCGGAAGGACTTTCGGACCCACATGTTTAACGTGATCGTACTCCGCATGAACACCGCCGCAGTTTTGGCAGTGGTTGGAATCGAACCCGGGCCTACCGAGTGCAACTCCAGCGCGCTAACCAATGGGCTACCGGTGTCACTTTTCATTCTTGTATCTTAAAAAGGAGTTAGATACATCCCAAGATACATAAATGTACACGTTAGATCTATAAATAGTAACGGTTCAATCGAATAAAAGTGATTCCAGCGCCTCTGGTGACTAATTTAAAAGTTAGGATAGCGAAAACAAAGCGAGATAGAAGAGAAAAATCAATCACAAAATTATAGTGCATTGTCCAGTGAGTAAGACCCGACTATGAAAATGCTCCATTCGCTAAGAGTCGTACTGTGTCAAATAAAATATGTCTTCTGTATGCCTTATTTCTTAATGTTAAAATAAGTAGCACTTACAAGCACAGGAATCTAATGCACAACCTGTTAAAAATCCTTACTTCAGCAAAAATACACATTTAAATTCGGGAAAGAATATTGACACGTAATTTAACGAGACTTGCGGGGAGTCACGGTCCCTGATGATACGACTTTTTGAGAGGTATTCATTACTTTTCATATATGCATTCCCTACGAACTACATAATCCTGTACAACTTTGTATTTGACTCTTCTGTCTCGCTTTGTTACCGGGTCCGTATCCTACATTATTAACGTCTCCGCTAGGGACACAGTAATTCATTCAACTCAACCTCCCAGGGTCATTTTACTATAGGCTGGATTTGAAGCGCACAGTCATGGACTCTGTATATTAAACTTGATGCATATTTTGACAGCTACTGGTTATGAGCATGAAGCAATACATGAGAAAACAAAAGAATAACATAAGCCTTCGAAAATGAACTTTTAAACTTTATTGAAACTCGAAAGTTGTATTTTACTAATTTCAGCACGTTGAACTCATATTTTTAGGTTAGAGTTTTAAAAATTCTGTCCTTTAATTATGAATAATCTAATATAGTCATATTGGCGGCCCACTAACAAACAAATGTCTTATATTTCAAACATTTATAACCGTTATATCTATTAACAAAGTTTGTATTAATTAAATTAATTGAAACGTAAATTTGAAAATGTCTCTCTAATTCCATGGTTTAAATATTCAAATTTTAAATTTTTAAATTGGGATGACTTCCCAATATTAACCTCCCTATTCAGCTTCAATCATGGAGGTGGTCATCTCTAGCTGAGCTGAATATAGTTTTTCTTTTATTTCGTCAGGTATTAAAGTTTCATGACCAAACAATTTCATTAAGTTATGGCAACGCTTTTGGCCTGAAGACATAAACATAAAAATAGCAAAAAAAGACCAAATTTTTAAAGGCTATTTCTCCAGATCCAAGGGTTAATTTGGAAAACTGATTTCAGATTTGGATTTAGCTTGGTCGAATTGGTAAACCCGTAAGTTTTTCAGGACTAAAGTGATTTAGGTGTCGAGGATGCATTGTTTTGTTGTGACATACTGACACAGCGGGTGATTGCAAGTTCTATTGCTGCTACAAAATGTATTGGTGATTCTAAGTTGACGAATGTGTAAAGAACCTTGCTGTCTGTACCAGGAACCGATCCACGGATCTTTGTACTGGCCAGTCGACGCTGTACCGTTAAGCTACTGGGACAGACTTGCAAAACCTTATTGTCGAAATGAACTTCAGCACTTTCCAGTAATGTCAAATTGACGTGCAACCGACATACTGGATGACTACATCCTGCTATTTTTACATCAGGTTAGCCTCCTGATGCTATTTCCAACATCCAGTTTAGCTTCCTACGCGGTTGTTATCCTCCCGATTTGAAATTGACTGATAAAAATTTAGAACTAGATTTATAAGAAAGTCAGGATGGTGTCGTGTGGAGGCTTAGTAAAGATTTCCACCTCAGATTTTTTTTTTCGCTTCTATTTAAAGAAATCTAATGTGGGGTGCACATGACTTTCCCTGCAGACTTAACTGCTAATTACTGATATTAACTGCTAATGAAAAAAAAGTACAAACTAAAACGTTTCCATCACGTTTTACATCCTTAAAGTATGTGCAACATAATAACGTTCATTCATTAACAAAGGCTTTGAGACTGCAACAAGAGTCATATAATGAGATGTACTTACATTTGTGAAGACTTCGCGACTAAACATCAATCCTCACTCTATGCACCTGTCACAAATCCCGAAAAAGAAACGTAACGTTCCTTATAACGAAGAGTTGTCATAACATAGAAGGGTGATTCTTACATAAATAAAAAATCTGATGTGGACAGCACATCACTTTCTTTGCAGACTCATATTCACGTTCTCTTAATTTCTTCAATACTTCATTCAATTGAGTGTAATTGCATAAAATAACATCCATAATTATTTAAAATTACACTGAATTTGCATTTTTAATTCAATTTACTTTCTCATTTGGTAAATGAACTTATCTTCAAAGGTGGCGTCGTGAAAATGGGAAAAAACTAAAATATCTCAAAAACGGCTAGTCCTAGTGTAATGGGGTTGGCCTTATTCTTTGTATCATTACAAATTACGTATAAAACGAGCACTTATTTGATTAATTTGAGCATATGTAGTTTTTTTTTAGATTTTAACGATTTTTGAGGGTCATCTCATAAAACAAGGCAAATTGTTTTTTTCCGAATCGTAACAAAATCTAATCAGCACCAGGGTAACCTACAAGTGACACATCTACCAAATTCTGTAAAATTTGATGTATTAGTTTTTCAGCAAGCGTGGATACATCCAATTTTTCGGGCCATTTCGCAAAAAATCTCGGTTCGTTTATCCCGACTAGTACCACAAACTAATCAGCACCAGGATACCCACAGGTGACTTACCTACCAAATGTTATGGAATTGGATCCATTAGTTTTTGAGTTAGAGTGGATGCACACATTGTACAGGCAGATACACACACACAGGCATCACGTTAAAAATAGTTTCTTCGTATTCTAGAGATCCCAAGACGTGTAGATCCGCCGAAAACCTGAGTTGTAATTTTCGGTATGATTCCAGTACTTTATCTATATATTACCATGCATTGCAAGGAAAGTAAAAATTTCTTCGAAACATCTATTCCTTAGGATTGGGTATGGATAGGACTTAGATGATGATTGATATGGATTCAGCATCTAATTCAAGGTGAAAAAAGGCTTTCTAAGAATTCCTGTCTCCGGTTCTAGACATGATATGCTATTTCGAAAATCGTATGACTGTACTTTGCCAAAAAAAATAAAATAAAAATGCATGACATTTTCTTTAAAAATAAAGTGTGTAAAGAACCTTGCTCCCACAACTGGAAATCGAACCGCGGATCTCTGGCTTGCCGATGCTCTATCGTTGAGCTGCTGGATGGAATTGCAATGAAATCGGGATAGCATTGCAAGCTCCTATCGTTTAATTGAACAATTCATTCTTCCCTCTCTAATGTCAGATTGGCATGCTACTAATAATCCGACTGTTATTTTTACCTCAGGTTAGCCTCATGATACTATTTTTTTTAACTCCAAGTTAACTTTCTATGTGGCCTTTATTCTCATGATTTAAAATCGGCGGTTTCTTTTCCAATCCGCAAATCCGTGCTAGTCGTACTAGGATTACCTTTAGACCTCTGACACCTTTGCCTAAGCTACAGGGTTGATTTGTTTGGGTTTTATTGGGAAGAATCTTGCCACATCGACCGAGATCAAACCACGGATTTTCGCACTGGCCAGCCGACACTCTACCGTTAAGCTACTGTGAGGGAATTGCAAGCTTTCATTATCGAAATAGTTTCTTCAAACATGTAACAAAGATGCAACAGGTTCATTTCAGTTATTATCTGCAGGTCTGTATTCCAAAAGCGTCCAAGTTCTATCCCACTATTAACTTTTCGTATTTGAAGAAGTTTAGCTGGCATTTTATGAAAAGTATAAATATACATTTCTTAAATGCATTCATTTATTTCTGAGCTATAATTTACAAATCATCCCATTCGACAATCTCCATTTGGTGACATGTTATCCCGGCTTTAGCACTCGCAATCGGAAGTATGAAAATTTAATGAACTACATCCCCCTCAAGCATGAATTCTCAGAATTGAGTTATGATTTCAAATTCATGATTAATAGTGGGATTGCATTCTGCCTGAGATCATTTGAGGAAGTGAATATTTCATTTCCATCAAGACACTAATTGGGATAGCATTTACGCGTATTGAGATGTAATGCATTTGGGTTTGTTCTACACATTTTTTTTCCCTTTTAGTATATCTCTCTGACTGTTATAAAATAAAACGGCGTGTTAAACGGCGTGACTAAATTTCGTTTTAGGTTTCTAGTTATTTAACGCACAAATGAATAAGCATCAAAATGCAGAAATTTATAGCATTTAATTTATGACGAGGGTTTTAATTCTATCAATTTCTTGGAATCTTTATTAAACTAATTTTTTCCCCACAATACATGGTATTGTGTAAAGAATGTATTGGATTAGTGCGCCGAAAATCTCGAGATTTTGACGGATCAACAAGTTTCAAAAACTCTAGAATCCGAAAAACTCTAGAATCCGAAAAACTATTTTTAACAAGCGGTCTGTGTGTGTGTGTGTGTGTATGTGTGTGTGTGTGTATCTGTCTGTGTGTGTATCTGCCTTTGTGTGTATCTGGCTGCTTGTGCATGTGTCTGTGTGTGTCAGTGCAATGTCTTTATCCATTCTAGCTATAAAGCGAATTGGTCAAATTTCACAAAAGTATAGATAGGTCACATGTGTGTATTGAATAGCACCTGCATTTTTTGGAAAAAGGGTCCACAAAATGTATGTATCCACTCTAGCTGAAAAGCTAATTGCCCCAATTTTACAAAATTTGTTATGCCAAGCACCCGTGGGATACCTTGGTGCTGATTAGATTTGGATAGGAATCGAAGAGAAATAACCTTCCTTTTTTTGCAGAATGGTGCGCAAAAATTGTCAAACGTTAAGAAAGAACAGTGCGTCTGAACAAATATATCTGTTAAATGATTGTTTTACCCGGTATTTTTGACGTCGAAAATAATAGGACGTACCCCATAACATGCTTCACGCCCCTTTGAAAATGCCTCCGGCCCCTTTGAAAATGCTTCCGGCCCCTTTAAAAATGCGTCTTGTCGCTCAATGAAAATAAAATTTGAAATAAAGCTAAAGATTTAGTATCATTTCAAATAATTATCCGTGTTATTTTGTGATATTAAACTCAATAAATTATAAAAGAAAGAGAAAATGAATTCGAGCTCGTAGGGAAAGATTTCTGTTGCCCACATCAGATTTTCCCCCTAACACCAACCTCTTTAAAGGACTTACCGATCCAAAAATGTAACGTGCCCGTACTCTGCGTGAACACGGGGACTCTTTCGGCAGAGCCGGGAATTGAACTCGGGTCTTCCAAGTGCAATCCTTATGTGCTAAACCTTGGGTTGTCCCGCCCTGAATACGCTTATTGTAAGACCAGAAGACATTTAGGCAGTTTCAATAGTACGAATATTTTCGATATATACCAAACAAGATAAAAGCACAGACTCGTAGACCCCACTTTATGACAGCCCTAACGCGGGATATATGACGGCTATAAATTCATTGCACATAAATTGCAGGTGTGGTTGAGTCAGATATCTCCTTGGGACCAACACTTATACTATGGAGATTGGTTAACAGGATGGGCAATAATGAACTGTTGCTGTATCGCCCTGAAGACAACCAATGGGATACGGAGGGCATATCTGGACATCAGGCGAAATGATGTGACAACAAGCAGTAAAAGTTCAAAGATATAGATTCATTCGATATTAATAAATGATGTAGTAGTCCGAATTAAAATTTTGTGAGGCGATGCGGGCCAAGAAGGTGGTTTAGATGAATTAAGATATATAGTCAATACTCAGAGTCAATATTTAGAGTTATAGTCAATATTCAGAGAGATGGTATGACAGTCAATTGAGAATATTGAGCTTTACCACGGGTAAATTAAAAATAATGTTAGATAGTGTCATGACTAGAATGGCAGTCTAACATGATAAAGAGTGTGTTACATAGAATTGAGGCAATGGCTGTCGAAGAGGCGTTCGTAGACAATCCGTGTCCAGAATGTACAGATTAGTTTTGAGTGTTTCAAGGTCAATGGCTAACAGCGATATGTGCCAATCTGCTTTTATAAATGTCGAATAGGTAATTTGGGGCAAATATAGTAAACCTGGTCTCACACCTACTGGTTCTCCTCCTTCAAAATGTATATATAAGTAATGTAAGTTAATCATAATTATAAGTTGTTTAATAAATATCGTTTATTTTAAAGTTTAAATTGGTGGAAATTAATTGCGTAGTATGTTAATTAAAAATTATATTTTAGAAACTCGTACAAAAGATTTATGGTGGGTTAATGCAACAAATATGCAATATACGGCTATACGATTTACGATCTAATTCAAAATAATAAGTCAACCCAAAGAAGATAAATATTATTTATAAAGGAGTTATACTCCAACCCATTGTTTATTAACACTTTACAACATAGTTGAAAAGTGTTTATGACTTTGTTCATTCTGTCTGTCTGTCTGTCTGTCTGTCCGTTAGCACGATAACTGCCGTAAAAATGACTTTACCAAAATGAAATTTTAGTATGTTTTTCAGACGGGCTGTGGGACCTATGGGAATATAAATAAATAATATCACCCAATTAGTTTTTTATTGAACCCGGGTTGAAAAAATAAAATACATTGAACCCTATGGGACCTAATTTTTCAAACATTTTTTAAGCAAATTTAAAATTCACAAATTGCTTCGAAATTTTTAGGAAATATTCACTTTATCCCATAATATATATATAAAAAAATATGTTAAGTAGTTTTTTAATTAAAAATTATTTAATATAGGGATAAAAACAAATTCAATTAAATTCTGACTTTTGGGATATCCACCAGAAAGGATATTCACATTTTAAAATAAATTTCGTAGATAACAATTTTTGAATTTTTTTTTAATTTTATATAACTCTTCATGATGTACTTATTTGATGGCATTTTTAATGCACTTTCCTACGTCCTAGAGAGTTAAAATTTGGTACACAGCTTTAATTTGTTGAACATTTTATTCTACAAAAATTTGGCGGATCTTTAAATATAGATTAAATAGAGGTCATACATTTTTTTCGAAATGGCCTGCAAATAATCCCCGTTCACTTCTATAAATCATTGTTGTAATATTGTTAAAAATTCTGATGTGGGCAGCACATGTCTTTCCTTGCAGACTCATATTCACGTTCTCTTTATTTCTTCAATAATAATTTGAGTTTATCTGCACAAAATAACAGCCATAAGTATTTTAAATGACATTGAATTTGCACGTTAAACTTTAATTTGGTTCTCATTTGATAGCTGGACTTATTGTCAAAGGTGGCGTAGCGAAAACGCGAGAAAACTAAAATAAGAACAGCTAGTCTTAGAGTAATGGAGTTAGTCTTATTCTTTTTGTTGTCAAAAATCACATATAAAATAGGAATATAATTGATATAATTGAGCACACGTAGTCCTTATTTTTACATTTAACGATTTTTGCGGGCCATTTCGCAAAAATAGCCCGTTCCTTTTTCCTGAATCATACTAGAATAACCAACAAATGATTTATGTACCAAATTTTGTTAAATTTGGTATATAAATCACTTGTAGGTCATTGAGATATTATACACCAAATTTTGTTAAATTTGTTACATTAGTTTTTAGCTAGAGTGGATAAAGGCAATTTTTGCCGGTCATTTCGCAAAGAAGGCAGATTCTTTTATTACGAATCATACTATAATCTAATGAACATCAGGATTTCCCACAAAAAACATACCTACCAAATTTTATGAAATTCGGTCCATTAGTTTTTTAATTAGAGTGGATGTAATATCCTCAGAGACACACAGAAACCTACACAGATACTCTTACACACACAGACGTCTTCTTAAAAATAGTTTTTTCGTGTTTTAGAAGTCCCAAAACATGTAGATCCTTCGAAAATCCGAGTTCCGATCTTCGGCACGATTCCAATACTTTGAATACATACACACACACACACATATATATTATCTGCGTATCTGTGTATTATCTGTGTATCTAAATTCCGTGTCTATGCAATTACAATAGTTGTGATTTTAAGTGATCCCTAAACTTTTATTATTTCTTCAACGAAGCCTAATTTTAACTTATGCAGAATGCAAATATCTGAAACGATTATAAGGTGAGTTACATAAGAATTGCTGAATTTTTTCACCCAAAATTATTTAGCTCTGGAGTCTGGAGTATAATAAATTACTGTAGTACTGTGATAATGTAAAAGATATCACCACTGAATGTATCACATTTTAGAAATCTTTAAATGAAATTGCATTTCAGTTGGACAGTGTTTCATAATCAATGCTTATGCATGATTGATCTTTCTTGTTTTTAAATGTGTACCACACTTATATCAAAGCAAAATAAAGAAAAAACTGTTGCAGTGGTGTTTAAACAGTTACACTACTCATCTTAAATCACGATCAACATCGGGTACATTTTCTGGTCTAGAATGAATGAGTTGTAATAACATATATTGATGAAATGCTTACAATTATCTCGATTTCCTATATATTCTATGATACATTTAATGATATGTATACATCCCATACTCGTAGCTGTAACTGCTAGCAATTCTCTTGTAACGATGCATATTCGTGAATGTGTTATCCATAAACTAACACCCCTAATCGGAAGTGTTAAAATTTAATCAACTACATCCTATTCAAGCGTAGATTCTCGGAGTTCGGCAATGATTTCGCATTCATAATTAATCGAAAGACGCCGTCTGGTTTTGAAGTCTGAATAGAACATTATATATATATATATATATATATATATGTATATGTAAATATATATATATATATATATATATATATATATATATATAAATATATATATATATATATATATGTATATATAATGTATATATATATATATATATATATATGTATATATAATGTATATATATATATATATATATATATATATATATATATATATATATATATATATATATATATATGTATATATATATATATGTATATATATATATATATATGTATATATATATGTATATATATGTATATGTATATATATATATATATCTATATATATATATGTATATATGTATGTATATATATATATATATATATATATATATATTATGTATATATATATATATATGTATATATATATGTATGTATATATATATGTGTATATATATATATATATGTATATATATATATATATATATATATATATATATATATATATATATATATATATATATATATAAAATAAAATATTATATGAAATTCCATTGACAGATTAGAGATAATTTGTAAATCATAAGCAATGTTTTACTTTTCCCTAGTTATAAATCGTTTCTTAAGTGTTTAAATATGGTTTTATACGGAGCTATCTTGTATTTTAAGTTATGGTTATATGAGTTACAACTTATCTCTAATCTATTATTGGAATTTCGTATAATATTTTTATTATTGAAATCATTTTATGTATAAGCTATACAATGTATAAGCTTTCGCCGTACTTTATTACTTTATTATCTTTCGCTTATCTAACTTTTTATACTTGCTAAGAATAAATAACACTTTTAGTTTGCTTCGGTATATATATATATATATATATATATTACAATGACATTTTTCTATGATAATGCTTCATTTCTTTCCATATGTCATGAAATAATTTTATATCTGTTTCAGTTACTAATTTTGTTGCCGAAAATTAAAGTGATTTACTGAAAATATATTTTTCATGCAGCATAATTTCGAAATATTTAAAATTGATTCATGCTCAGTGTAGTGATTAGATTAAAAACATTGGTATAGAGTCGTATAGTTCGTACGTTGCTATCTTGGCCACAAAACTCACCATTACCTCTTTGTAAGGAGTTCCTTAACATTAACATTAATTAAAACGCTACCCATTAAAATTCACATTTTTAACTTTTAAAATACATATTATTTATTCACACCTATTATTGCAGAGCCAACTGCCGTACCGTGCTGAAAACACCGGTTCTCGTTAGATCACCGAAGTCAAGTAGCATCGGGCGCAGTTAGTACTTGGGTGGGTGACCACCTGGGAATACCGCATGCTGTTGGCACATTTCGGGCGAAGTAGACTGGTGGTTTGCGGGCTAGATTTGCACGCTGCCACAACTGCCGCCGTGTTCATGCACAGTACGATCACGTGAAACATGTGGGTCCGTAAGTCCTTCCGAGAGGTTGGTGGTAGGGGAAGGAGGGTACGGTCCTTGTGGATGCTTCCCCCACTGGGTTCCGGTCTAAATTGGGTGGCACTTCCCGGTCGTCCAAACAGTTACCTTACACCTTTCTGGTAGGTCGGACGGTCTAGGTCTCAACAACAGCACCTATTATTTTTATGATTAAAATTACATTAATTTTAACAAACGCTTAAGGAGGAAAAAAGCACCGTGTGAGACCAGGTAGTTTGAATCTTATTCCAGAGATTAACGATACACCTCATATATACAAAGACTGGCACATACCTCTGCATTTCGAGTCTGTTGCTCAGCATGATTTTTGCCGCTTCTTTGTCTGACATTTGGAGTCAGCTTTGTCTGTTTCTAAAACATTTTTACTACTCAAAATAACGTCTCACTCTCTTAACTCTACTGCCCGAATCATCACGACCTCTCTCTCTAGGCATCATTTCATATAATCACTACTTTCTCTCTCTTTTTAGTCATTATTTCATACAATCACTATTCTCTCTCTCTTTTTAGTTTTCATTTCATGTAATTACGACTCTCTCTCTCTCTTTTTAGTCATATTTTCATATAACCACGGCTCTCTCTCTATTTAGTCATCATTTCATATAATCACGATTCTACACTCATTCTTTGCTCTCTCTTTTTAGTCATCATTTCATATAATCACGACTCCATCTCTCTCTGATTTTAGTCATCATTTCATATAATCACGACTCTCTCTCTCTCATCGCGTTTGGATTATCATTTTAATATATTCGTTGACTTATTACTTTCCTTATATACATAATGTATAAGGAAAGTATTGCAGCGGGGTCGAAAATTCGAATTCGAGTTTTCGACGGGAGAGCACGTTTCATGCATCCCTGATCACGAATCAAACATTTTTGAAGTGTTGTCTGTGTGTGTGTGTGTGTGTGTGTGTGTGTGTGTGTGTCAGTGAGATTGTGGAGACGATAACTGACGAACGAATGGACCGATTCGAGTTTTCGACGGGAGAGCACGTTTCAAGCATCCCTGATCACGAATCAAACATTTTTGAAGTGATGTCTGTGTGTGTGTGTGTGTGTGTGAAAGTATTTGTGTGTGTGTTTGTGTGTGTGTGTGTGTGTGTCAGTGAGACTGTGGAGACGATAACTGACGAACGAATGGACCGATTCGAACCAAATTTGGTACAAAAATCTCAATCCATAAAGACTGGAAACCTATTGTTTTTATACGCAATTCAATGTTCAGAACCCCCCTAAATTTTCGAATGAAATTTTGAAAAAATCGTCAAAAAATCAAAACCACTAATAAAGTTACGCACATAGATCTTTCTTATGTAATTTTTCATTAGAAAACGATTGACATAAATTTTTGAACGCTAACATGAACCATTCTCGAGATATTGCGCAGTTTTCAAAAATATTATCAAAAAGTCATATAAAATAATAAAAAAATATTTCCTATTGAGAAACATGTTCACTTTTCATATGCAATACCATGCGATAAATTGAGTGACATCATTCTCGAGGATCTAACTCGTTCCATTCATGAAAAAAGATACTTAAGTAATACTTTTGTATTTGAACGCCAATAGTCATTTATCTACTGTAAGAATAACTTATTTCTTCGTCCATAATGCTTGGCGAGATTTTGGCGACGAATTTTAGCGGAATGTTGCTAACATGGCGACTTTTTGAAATGTTGCCAAATTAACGAAAATCTCTCCAAATGAATAAATATCACGCTAAATCAATGAAAATGACGACTAATTGTTGAAAATTCAATATCTTGGAAAGAATATTAGTATATACTATAAGGAAAACCTATTTTATTACAGTAAATGTAGTAAATTCATTACATTATATAAGGAAAGTCATGTGCTGTCTACATCAGATTTTTTCTCTTTGTCGCCACATCATTTTGCCTGAAGTCCAGATACGTCTTCCTTTCTCTCTTTAGATGCTCTTCAGTGCGATGTTGCATCTTCGCATCATTGGCCTTTGAGTTTCCAATGAAGCTTGGTTTAAGTTTTGGCCCTAGGAGATCTTTTCTCCAACTACACCTGCAATTTGTGTTATTTGAATTTATTTAACTTTCCGACCTAAGACTGTTATGAAACAATGCCTAAAATTCTGCGCTTTGTTTTGTCATAAACATCAAATTTGCATAATTGACTTCTGGTCTGACACTCAGATACCACATTTCTAATAGTTACTTTTTCTACAAAACATAGAAAATTAAAAGAAAAAAAGGGGGTTCATGACGAAAATTGCTTCTCAGGTTTTCGAAGGATCTACACATTTTGAGAGCTCTAGAACACAAAAAGCTATTTTTAGAGTGACGTATATGCGTGTGTCTGTATAATGTACAATATATATCCATTCTAACTCAAAGACGTTCCATTCAATTAACCCGGAATCCAGTGAGGGTGGCATTCACAAGGACCTCATACTAATTCTCCTACCACCAACCTCTGGAAATTACTTTCGAATCCACAGATTCAACGCTACTGTACTCCGTCTACACACGAGGACAGTTTGGGCACGTCGGTAAGCGAACTCGCGAGTAATCTCCGTGATCTAATCACTTGGCTATTCCACCCAAACGTTAATCAGTCAGAATAATATAATTTAACAACCGTAACAGCACCTTAACATACTCTCACAACATGATCCAGAACGACGACAAACTTCACACACAGGCCATAGAAGAGAAAATGAGTGCTTGTTGAACATTATTGCGACATCCAATAAATATTATTCCCAATTCTACAATGTTGCTATATTCAAATTTTGACTAACTCTCTTTATCCTCTGTTTCGAAGCAATAAAAGTTGAGAATAGAAATTGTGAACTATTATATCTATAGTCACAGAACGGATCAGGAGCGGATACGTAAGGGAGGAGTCACAAAATGTTTCCAGTCCGTGGATGCTGATATTTGCAATGGACTACGGAACGTTTATAAACATTATAAACTAATTTGTGAACTAGCAAAAATTAAGCACACATACACAACAGAAGGTCATTATTTTACTTCCTATAAGACATTCCTATTTAAAACAAACAAAAAATTGTACGTCTTATAGGAAGTAAAATAAAGCTCTTTCGTTGTGGATGTGTGCTTAATTTTTGCTATTATAACACCAGACGTGATGCCAAATTATTTATTATTAGTTGAAAACCTTAAAACTAAACTTTATTAGTGAACCTTAATAGTGACGTTTATGAAAGATGCTTTAAAGACTACTTTTAATTTTTACTTTCTCATACGTAGTATTATGAAAGCATTGTTTTCACAAAAAAATTCGAATTGGAGGTTTTGACGCCAATACATGTTTAAAGACCTCCTCCTTCTTCTACGACCCAGACCGTCCGACCTACCAGAAAGGTATAAGTTATCTGCTTGGACCGCCGGGAAGTGGCACCCAATTTAGACTGGAATCCAGTGGGGAGGCATCCACGGGGACCGTACCCTCCGTCCCCTTCCGGAAACCTCTCGGAAGGACTTACGAACCCATATGTTTAACGTGATCGTACTCCGCGTGAATATGACAGCAGTTTTAGCAGCGTCGGGAATCGAACGTGTGCCGACTGAGTGCAATTCCCGTGCGCAAACCACTGGGCTGTCTCGCCCCGTTTAAGACCTGAACACGTTTTGACTATTTCTTGAGTAATGTGCGTTTGTCTCTCTGTCTGATGTCTGTGGTCCATTTATTGTATGCACGATAACAGCCACAAATATTAATGGATTTTCACGAAACTTTAAATCCGGTTTTGTTATCAACAATTTTAGAACGGTATATACTTGTTTTTTAATTCAATAATTTAATTCAATAATTTAATTTATTACAAATTTTATATTTTCTTAACATGGAAGCATAGTACAATATTTGACATGATCATGCATAGAAGGGTTTAATTAAGGTTCAATGATCATGAGACGTCATAGTTTCAGTCATTGTTGTAAGAAATAGCGGCAATAGAATGTTTTTGTCCGTGACTTCATTAGTTCCCTAGGGGGCAAGTTATACCTTTCTCCCTGGGGGTACATTGTCAAGTATTATATCAAGTGTAAGATGTTTTAGCCCCTTTAAAGTGAAGGGTGTAAAGAACCTTGCTGTCCCAACCGAGAATCGAACCCCAGATCTCCCAATTAGCCGGTCAACGTTCTACCACTGAGCTACTGGGACGAAATTGCAAGTTCTTATCATCGAAGTGGATCCCTTAATGTCATATTGACTGGCATCTGACTGACCACCTCGTGCTATTTTGACCTCAGGTTATCCTGCTACTAATATTTTTATCCAGGTTATCATCCTGCGTGGTAGTTATCCTCTCAATTTGAAATCGGTGATCAATGTTTTAGAATCCACTGAATCTGTACTAGTCGTACTAGGGTCACTTTCAGATCTCCGACATCTTTTCACTAACCTACAGGGTTGATTTGTTCGGGCGCCATTGTAAATAACCTTGCTGTCCGGAATCGAACCCTGGATCTCGGAACTGGCCAGTCGACGCTCTACCGTTGAGCTACTGGGACAAAATTGAAAGATCTTATCATCGCAGTGGAGTCCTCAAAGATAACACGCTATAGTTGAAATCATTTGGACCCTCGATACCGATATTTTACTTTTTTACTTTTAAAATTTGAAAAATAAAAGTCTTCTGGAATAAAACAGTTGAGTTGAGCCCACTCTACTTAATACGTTATTAAGACCATGGGCCGACTTAATCAAGCGGTTTCAAGTGGAAATTCTTAGCATTGAAGACTTCTGGAGGGGAAATGCACATACATTAGGTTATATGCTAGGAACTCAGTTTAGTAAATACTTTCATTTATTCACAACTCGAAATATTATATGCACGGAGCTGAATTAATTAAATTAATACTTTCGCAGATGAATTAAATTAATGTTCATGATTTTAATTTCCTAATAAATTACTTTTTATTAGATTTTAAATTGCTAATAAATGATTTAATTAAAGTTCATGATTTTTATTTGCACTTTATTTACAAATAAATACAAATTAGATTTAAAACGAGTTATTACTACTAAGTAAACGTTAAAATTATTTTCTTACTACCCAGTAAATGTACTTTATTTCACTTCATTTTATTTTATTTAGAAAATAGAAAATAATTTTTTATATTAAATGCTTTAATTATTTTACAATATATGCTATGATATAAAATTCCCATTATTACTAATAGTCATTCTTCCAGTAAGCACTATGCATTGGCATTCAGTTTAATACACAATCTAAAACTGAAATATGAATTAGGCTGCAAAGTATATCATTATCCAATCATAATTTTCTAATGAAAACATCTTCCGAAAATAAAATGTCCTTTTACCCAGAGAAGTATAAATGAAATTTCACATGCTATTTAAAAAAAATTGCCTATAATTTATAGGTAACATTTTTCAGAACACACTTATAAAACTAAAATAATTCTATAAACCAAACATTGGAAATTTTCCCTTAAAAAATGTATGAAATTTGATATATCAATTTCATAGTACTCAAAGTTGCACTGTTCAATTCGACGATATGTGATTGCAATTCCTTCTCAGCAGATCAACAGTCGAGCGTCGGCTGGACGGTTTGATTCTCAGTTGGAACAGCGACGAGAACCTGACCGATAGCTAGCAGGTTTTTGAATATAACAAGTTTAACCTACCAAATGTATGTTGGAAAATAGAAACTTGTTGGACTTTTGTTTTCTTTATTGAATTTAATTCATTTCTCTAGTTATTGTTTATATGAAAACGCACGCATATTTCGTCCTATTCTATGCATTATATTTTCATGTAGACATTTGATATTTAAATCACGTGATTAGCAGGAAAATAATCTTATATTCTATCATATAATGAGGGCCGATTTCAATTTAGGAGCAACCATAACGTAGGAAGCTGAACTGGAGGATAAAATAGGATCAGCAGTCTAATCTGAGGTAAAAGTAACAGGAGGTGGTCAGTTAGATTATCAATTGCACACCAATCTAACTTAAATGGTAAAGAATGCGGAGTCCACTTCGACGATAATAACTTGCAATTCCATCCCAGGAGAGTACAAAAATCAGTGGTTCAATTGCTAGTTGGGGCAAGAAGTTACTTTAAAAGCCTAAACAAGAAGTCTTAGACATCATTCACAGGATACCTGAAGAAAGCTCTTGCATTCTGCTGGAGATTACTAAATTTTACTAAATTTTAAGTTCATAACTTTTAAAAAAATTATCATTTAAGAAAATAACTTGACGTGTTCTACCGTCCCAAGAACTTATCATCTACCCTCGTACCGAACGTTGCGGACGTCCGAAGCTTAGATTTTCCGCTACAAAAGACTTAGATACATAAACACATACACACAGGCATACAGGTATATTTTTTATTATGTAAGATTAGCCACCACAATCGAAAGTGTGAAACTTTAATAAACTACATCCATATATTAGTATCTTCTATATAAATGTTATCCATATATTAGCATTCTCCATTAGTACCCTCAATATGTTATCCACATTTTAGCATCCTCAATTGAAACTGTGAAACTTGAATGAGATAAAATAAATAATTTGGCATCACGTCATCTATCACGTCATCGTCCTTGTTTATCTATCTCTGCTTTAAGTGATGAAATTGAATTTATTTTTGGCCTTAGCCGTGAGGCTGCCTACTCCTTTGAATTTATTTATAAGGTTTTCTTCCAAGTTCACCGTAAATATACCCTTTTTTATACAAAACTTATTGCCTTAAAAGATCGTTTGACTTATAGGTTTAGTTTTCCATATAATCCTCGGATTTTCCGCCCCTTTATCCATTTTTGTTCTGAGTTTGGTTTCAGACCTGCACATTCTAATATTTCGTTTTTATTTAACCGTATTCGGTCTGATAAACTGGGTGATAAGGATGACTTTAAAAGCTTTGCTGGGGTGTATGTTTTTCTCCTGTTGTCCACCGATGGTAATTTTAAATTTTATATTGGAAGTATTAAACGCACCGTTGGCATCCGTTTAGCAGAACATGCTCGGGATGTCAGGGATAATAAACTTTCTACGGCTCTTGCTCAATTTGTTGTTAAAGATAATTTTCAGCCTCTTTTTGAAAAGACTTTCCTTTTGATGCGTTGTAATAACCCTCGTGATATTCTCCTTTTTGAATCCCTTTTTATTTATATTTACCGTGAGTCCGTTTGTAATTTTGACCCTGTTATGAATTTGAGTTACGCTTGGCGACTCATTATCAACTCCATGCAATTCAAGTCTCTACAAAGTTATCTTTGACGTCTTCATCTTTGGGATTATGCTTGATTGCCTACTCCCTCCCCTTTTTACGATTTCTTTAATTAAATTGTAATTTAATATGCTGTTATTTTGTTGTTGAAATTTTTGAAACTCTAAAAAAAATAGTTTACGGTTTATCCTTGTCTAAACGTAGATTCTTTTGTAAATTGTATTTATGCAAATTTTGTCGCTATATCTGGTATATATATGAACGATTCATATTGTATTTCAGTGTAGCCACTGATGAAGAGCGTACTTATGCTCGAAAGCGCTCTGGCCTTTTTTTTAAACTTTTGTACGTCTTATAGGAAGTAAAATAAAGACCTTCTGTTGTGGATGTGTGTTTAATTTTTGCTATTGAATGAGATATCCATATACATGCACCCTTCATATGAACTACATATATTAGCACCCTCCATATAAACCACAGCCATATATTAGCACACTCAATATGTTATCCACATATTGGCGACCTCAATATGTTATCATATTATACTACCTTTAATCGAAAGAGCGCAACTGTAATACCTCCACTCCGCCCCTCAACCGCAGGTTCCCTCAATTGAATTTTGATTTCAAATCCATTAAACGCTTTCTGCTCGAAAATTTTCAATGAAATAAATATTTTGTCTTACTACTCTTTGCTAATGCTGTGATGAAACTTCCGTACATTAAGTTGTAATCAGACGTTGCATTTATCTCATAATGTAGGAATTCAAACAAAAGAATCTGATGTGGGCAGCACATGACTTTCCTTATATAATACAATGAATTTACTACTTTTACAGCAAAAAAAAAAATAGATTATTTTTATAGTAGTTATTTATATTCTTTCCAAGATATTGAATTTTCGTCAATGACTCGTCATTTCCATGTCGTCATCTGATGATGTCTCATTGATATGAGTCGTCATTGATTTAGCGTCATTTTTATCCATTTGGCGAGTTTTTCGTTAATTTAGCAGCATTTAAAAAAGTCGCCATGTTGGCGGCATTCCACCAAATTCGTCGCCAAAATCTCGCCAAGCCTTATGGACGAAGAAATAAGTTATTCTTACAGCACATAAATGACTATTGGCGTTCAAATACAAAAGTATAATTTAAAGTACCATTTTCATGAATGGAACGAGCTAGATTCACGAGAATGATGTCACCCAATTTATCTCATGGTATTACATAAGTAGAGTGACCATGTTTCTCAATAGGAAATATATATTTTTTATTTTATATGACTTTTTGATAATTTTTTTTAAAAATGTGCAATATCTCTAAAACGGTTCATGTTAGCGTTCTAAAATTTATGTCACTCGTTTTCTAATGAAAAATTGCATAATAAATGTCTATTTGCCTAACTTTATTGGAGGTTTTGATTTTTTGACGATTTTTTCAAAATTTCACTCGAACATTTAGGAGGGTTCTGAACATTCAATTGCGTATAAAAACAATAGGCTTCCAGTGTTTGCAGATTGTGATTTTTGTACCAAATTTTGTTCGAATCGGTCCATTCGTTCATCAATTATCGTATCCACAGGCTCACTGACACACACATACACATCACTTCAAAAATGTTTGATTCGTGTTCAGGGATGCTTGAAACCTGCTCTCCCGTCGAAATCTCGAATTCGAATTTTCGAGCCCGTCACAATACTTTCCTTATGCATTATGTATATAAGGAAAGTAAAAAAATCAATTCTTATGAAATGCAGGAGTTAAAAATATGTCCTTATTGCGCTAAAACTCTTATTAGTAAAAACTAGTTAATATAATTTATGAGATGCATTATTGTAAGTTCAAAGCACGATTTCGCTTAATAACATTATGTCAAACTATTTAAATTGCCACACAAATCCAGATAAAAAAAATCTGTGGCGGGCAGCACATGATTTTTCCTACAAACACAAATTAATTTTCTCTTCATTTCCTTAATTCATTGAATTGAATTGAATTGCACAAAACACTACGCATAGATATTTGAAATGACACTCAATTTGCACTTTTAATTTGATTTTTGATTTCGTTTGGTAATCGGACGTAGTTTTATAGACGACGTAACATACACACGTAAAAACTGAAATTTATCGAGAACGGCTAGTAACGCGAGTAATAGGGTTAGTCTTTTTATCTTCATCGTCAAAAATTGCGTATAAAAATGCATTTAAAAAATACATTTGAACAGAAGTATTCTTTTATTTTAGATTTCGTCGATTTTGCAGACTATTTCGCGAAAAAAGGTAGTTTATTTTTTTCCGAATTTTTCCAAAATCCAATTGCAGTAGGGTAACTCACAAGTAACTTTTCTACCAAATTTTGGAATTATAATTCAATTTAATTGCTCCTTTGTCTACTAAACGTATTTTCAAAGGTGGCGTAGTAAAAATTCAGAAAACCAAAATATCTCAACAACGGCTAGCCTTAGAGTAATGGAGTTGATCTGTTTCTTTTTATCGCTAAAAAGTATGTACATAACCAGCTTTTAATTGATACATTTAGGAATATGTAGTATTTTATTGTAGATTTTGACGATTTTTGAGGGCCATTTCACAAAAATAGACAGGTTCATTTTATCCGAATTGTACCAAAATCTAATCTACACCAGGGTGACCCCCCAGAGACTTACCTATAAAATTGTATGAAATTTTTCCAATTAGTGGAGTTCGAGTGGATGCATACATTTCATAAACAGACACATACTCATGCACACACAGTCATCACGCTAAAACTAGGTTTTTCGTGTTCAGGATGTCCCACAACGTGTAGATCAATCGAAAAAGCAAATTACGATTTTCGACATGATTCCAATCCTTTCCCTATACATGACCATGCATTGTAGAGAAAGTAAAACTAATTTCTGATTCGAATTTTTATGACATTTTTATATATCAATAAAATTTCAACAATATGGCTAATGCTTTGTGAAGGACACCTTATGTCTTTGAGATATGGCATAAAAATATTTAATAATCCTTCATCTTTATCTAGTTCATTTACTATACCCCACTTAGCATCCTTTCTGGTAGGTCGGACGGTCTGGGTCTCAGCAACAACAATTTAGCGTTCATATTTTATGCATTTTATTATTTTTTCTAGCTTTTCTTCCTTTTCGTAGCAGGGGTTTCTTCAATTTATATATGTTGCTAACACGGTTCGGTTGAGCTATTATTTGAAGTCTAAATTTAGGTTTGTTAGCCCTGAAAAAAAATATAATTATTTCCGAAAAGATTGTTTGCTGTCTTATCAGCTATTTGAACTTCAAACATACACTGCCAAAATTCATATGATATCAGTATGCAAATTTACAAATGGCGCTCGCATCGTGTTAAAAGGGTATAAAGAGTCAGACGGTTATCAGAGTTGTCTCTAGGACTCTTGAATGTCTTGTGAAACGTTAAATAACGTGACAACGACTACCCGACTGGAACTAACCGAGTTTGAACATGGAATGATAGTTGGAGCTCGACGCATGGTGAATAAGCATTTCGAAAGTTGTTGAGACTTTTAAGATTTATTGCTTGACAGTGTCAAGGATGTAACGAGAGTACCTCATGGAAGTCATTACCTTCCACAAGAGACAGCGGAGTGGGCGGACACGTCTGAGTGATCGAGACCAGCGAAGTCTGAGCAGAAGTAACACACGAACAACACTGCGTTAACTAACTACCCCATTCAATGACGGAAGCACTAGAAGCGTATCTGTGAGGTCTGTGCAGCGAAATTTGGCGTTGATGAGATATGGCAGCAAAATACCGACTCGAGTGCCTTTTCTTATAGCACATCACAGCTTTACTCACAAGGTAGGTCCTTGTGGATGTCATCATTCTGGATTCTGGTCTAAATTGAGTGACACTATCCCTGTCTTCTAAACAGATACCTTACACCTTTTGGTAAGTCGGACGGTCTGAGTCGAAAAGAAATTAGTGTAAATATCATTTCATTCAACGTCTGTGGTTCTCTCCCAATTCAAAGTAGTTCATTTTGTAGAATGCTCTCCCAACTCAAAGTAGGTTTTTTTTTTGTAGAATGCCTGTAAGAAATTCCAAAAATTCGAAATTTGAATAAATATACTTGGATATAACATCTTTCATTAGCCCGAGCGATGTTGTTTAACCTGTCTATCTATTTTCTCCGTGCCATATGGCACACAAGACCTCCGACCTTGAATTTCTATTTCCACAAACCAACAACAACCTTTGTATGTCCTAATTTACGCTAGGTTAGGAAATATCAACGCAAAATAGAGCATTCTGTGGAATTTAGAGATCCGAGGTTAGAGTGTCTTAAATAACACCCAAGTGATGTTCTTCTTCCTATCTATCTATTTTCCCGCCGTGTGGAACATAAGGAATTAAACCACCCTAAATTTCCACATTAGAGTTTGAACAACAATTTTGTGTAGTTCACTCTAGTGTAAAAAAATAAAATGTGGTTAAAATGTGCAGAACAACGAGTTGTACGAAATAAAATTATTTATTTTAGGCTAAAAAGTTTCGATCCGAAAATTGGAGTGGGGGAGGGGGGGGGGGGTAATGAGATATGCTATCTTACGGTCAGTTCATAAATTTATATTATCAAGATTTAGAGATCCGAGGTTAGAACGTCTTTCTGGGTATAATTTGTAAATGAAACCCGTGTAATGTTTTTCAACCTATCTATCTGTTTTCTTCGCGCCATGTGGAACACAAGGAATTCCACCACTCTAAATTTCAACATCCGCGTTTCAACAACAATTTTGTGTTGTTCACTCAAGTGTAAAAAAAATACAATGCGGTTAAAAAGTGCAGTACCGTTGGAATGTAAGAAGAAAAATGATTTGTTTTAAGCCAAAGAGTTTCGATTCGAAAGTTGGGGAAGTGAAGTGGGATAAAACGATGTTCTATCTTACGCACAGATCAGTTCACAGAATACTAATTTTAAATCCAGAGGTCGTAAGTTCAAGCCTAATCATGATCATAAACTCCTTGCATTTTGATGAAACTTTAATCAACAACATCTGTAAATGGGATACAAAATTATAAACCGAAGCAGCAAGATTATTTTCTGCCGAACTTATTTTTCCTTTCTTACAATATAATAATACATTCTATAGTGATTTCATACACCAGAGGTCGTAAAATTAAACCTAAACATGGTAACAAACTCCGTGCAGTTTGATAAAACTTTAATCAACAAAATCTGTAAATGTGATACAGAACTATTAACCGAAACTGCAAGATTATTTTCTGCAGAACTTCTTTTTCCTATCTAACAATGTAATAATACATTCTATAGTGACTAGATACACCAGAGGTCGTAAAATTAAGCCTAAACATGGTCATAAACTCCGTGCATTTTGATGAAACTTTAATCAACAAAATCTATAAATGTGATACAGAACTATGAACCAAAGCTGCAGGATTCTTTTCTGCAGAATTTCTCTTCCCTTTCTTACAAAAGTAATAATACATTCTATAGTGACTTGATATACCAAAGGTCGTAAAATTAAGCCTAAACATGGCCATAAACTCCGTGCATTTTGATGAAATTTTAATCAACAAAATCCATAAATGTGATACAGAACTATGAACCGAAGCTGCAAGATTCTTTTCTGCAAAACTTCTTTTTTCTGTCTTACAATGTGATAATATATTTTATAGTAACTTAATCCACCAAATTCATTAAATTCATTGATACAATTCTAAAGTGTAACCGCAGATTATTCTGTCTTGACGATCTTAATTTCACCAGCTTGTTATCCACGTATCCGAAGCATCAACCGGAAGTGTGAAAATTTAATGAACTTCGTCGCCTCAAGCGTGGATGTTTAGAATTAAGTTATGATTCCCTATGCATGAGGAATCACGTGGAGTATTCACCTCGGGAATATCTCTTGAAATAAATATTTCATCGTCATCATGAAGATAAAGCTTATGACATTACGATGTAATTAGGCCACATTTAGATATGTAAATTGGGTGACTATTACTTTCCTGTATACATAATATAATGTATGAATAGGAAAAGTATTATGACGAGGTCGAAAATTCGAATTAGAGTTTTCAATGAGAGAGCACGTTTCGAATATCACTGAACTGATATCGAAAGTTTTTGAGGTGCTGGTTGTGTGTGTGTTGTGTGTGTGAGTGTGTGTGCGCGAGTGTGTGTATATATGTATGTGAGTGTTTCTTGCGTACTTGATTGTGAGTGCGTGTGTGTGAGTATGTGTGTGTATGTGTGTGAGTGTGTGATGTGCGTGCGTGTGTACGTTTGTGGGTGAGTACGTGTGTGTGTATGTGTGTGAGTGTGTGTGTGTGTATGTGTGTGTACGCACGTGCGTGCGTGCGTGTGTAAGTTTGTGGGTGAGTATGTGTGTGTAATTGTGTGTGAGTGTGTGCGTGTGTGTATGTGTGTATGTGTCTGTGAGTGTGTGTATGTGTGTGAGTCTGTGTATATATGTGTGTGTGTGTGTGCGCGCGCGCGTGTGTGTGCGTATGTATGTATGTGAGTGTTTCTCGCGTACTTGATTGTGAGTGCGTGTGTATGTATGTGTGTGTGTGTAGGTATGTGTGTATATGTGTGTGTATGTGTGTGAGTGTGTGCGCGTGCGTGCGTATGTCAGTTTGTGGGTGAGTGTGTGTGTGTAATTGTGTGTGTGTGTGTATGTGTGTGTATGTGTGTATGAGTGTGTGTATGTGTGTGAGAGTGTGCACGTTTGCGTGATGGTGCGTGAGTGCGTGCGTGTGCTTGATGATGTGTGAGTGCGTGCGTGTGCTTGATGATGTGTGCGTGCGTGCGTGTGTATGTGTGTGTGTATGTATGTGAGTGCGTGTATGCGAACTCAAGAAAGGTTAGGGTGGAATTTTAGAAAATATCATTAAAGAATCAGAACCTACAATAATGTTATGTTAGTGAACATTTCGTATATAATTTTTCACTACAAAACGAATGGCACAAACTATAGAAACCTAGAATGAATCATTCTTGTTATGATGCGTATTTAAAAAATACATATAAAAGCATATATAAAAAATATGTAAAAGTATTAACTATTGTGAAATATCTTCACTTTTCATATGGAATATTAGCCTTGAATATTAGCCTATAAACCTAGAATGAATCCTTCTTGTTATGATGCCTATTTAAAAAATACATATAAAAACATATATAAAAATATATATAAAAGTATTAACTATTGTGATATATCTTCACTTTTCATATGGAATATTATGCGATAAATTTTTAACATTATTCTCGCGGATCTTGTTCGTTCCATTCAAGAGAAAAGTTAGTTTTGGCAGTAGTTTTATATTCTGAAGCCTAAAAATTCACCAATAGTCAATAATATATAAGGACAGATTTTCTCTCAGTTTGTCTGCAGCGCTTGGCGATGAAGTTGGTGAACTTGCTAACTTATTTAACGTAATATCGACAACTTGGCGATATTTCGCCCTTGATATAAACTAATGTCGTTAAAATTACAAAAATGCACTAAATTAACGAAAATGAAGCCAAATTGATGAATAAATTATTAAAATATTTCAATGAATGGACTTTTATGCCTTTTACGGATACATGATTATTTTCAATTTAGCCTTGCGAGAAATCTAAATTTATTAGTTACTTTCAAAAAGTTCCACATGTTGTCATCAGAAAAGGTGCCATATTTACAATTCAACATTCTTAAATTGTAGAGTTGAACATATACATCATTTTTCCACTGTGAAAGAAGTAAATTCATCACATTACGTAGGGAAATTCAAGTGATGTCCACATCATATGTTTTAAGATCTGTGTAAGAATATGTTCAACTTTCCTGTATTATAACAGTTGAAATATAAAATAAGTGAACCATCTCATTCAATTTCAGTAGATGGAATTTTTCTACAAATATGAAAGACCGGGATAAGTTGATTTAGGAGCAGGTTGTAAAGAGCCTTGCTGGCCCCAACGGGGAATCAAACCCTGGATCTCCCAACTACACAGCCGACCCTCTACCGTTAAGCTACTGGAACGAAATTGTAAGCTCTTATCGTCGAAGTGGACTCTGCATTCTCCTCCCTCTAATGTCAAATTGGCGGGCAACTGGCAATCTGACTGACCACCTCCTGTTATTTTTACTTCAGGTTAGCCTCCAGCTACTATTATTTTTACCCAAGTTAGTATCCTACGTGTTAGTTATTCTCTCAATTCTAAATCTGCGCTCAATTTTCCAGAGTTCACCGAAACCGTACTAGTCGTACTAGGGTCACTTTCAGACCTCCGACATCTTTGCACTAACCTACAGGGTTGATTTGTTCGGGCGCCATTGTAAAGAGCCTTGGCGTCCCAACCGGAAAACGAACCCTGGATCTCCAAATTGGTCAACTGACTCTCTATCGTTGAGCTACTGGGACGAAATTGCAAGGTGTTATCGTCGAATTGGACTGTGCAAGGTCTAAACAGTGAAAGTTGCGTAATAACCCCTATGCGCAATTTTGTATCTGGAAATTCTGAAAAACATTCATTTATACCATCAGTCTGCATATTGGTCACACGGTATACCATTCAAAGTGAATTAAGTGTAAGATATACTTATTAAATCAGAAATATTTCGACAGTGTAAAATAAATATCTGTATTGCTTTTTTATGTCTTATGGACAATTTGAATGAACATTTTGACATTTTTTATATTGAGAATTTATCTAGCCACACAGTAATAAGATTGTATGTCTGTGGTGACTGTTTTACTATATATCGTGGTTGAAATGTAATCCATGACATTTTAAAATGTTTGAATGAGACACACAAATAAGATGTATCAATTTGATCCTAATTACATTTAAATGGTTTTCTTTTGTTCTCGGAAAAATAGTCTGATTTTCCGTGAAATCAACGAAATAGCATGAGAGACGCTATACGTCATCAAGTATTTTCTTTTACTGTGACGTAACATATAAGTCACACCGTGAGTTTTAAATGTCATCGAACATCACACATTACTTTTTCAGCAATGTCACATCCATGTCACATCCACGTCACATCAAAGTTGTATTGTCCGGTATCAGTATACTTTTGTGACATTCCACGGTCACCAGTTGGCGATGCTACATTGTGATATCTCTGTGTGAATTTGTGACATGTCTGTTATGTCAAGTTACGTTTCTGCAATGTCACATTCACTTTAGAGAAAAGTCACAACGTCCGTTTTAAGAAACCTTTGTGGCATCACACAGTGATTATTTGAGACGGCACATTGTGACATGTTTACAACTTGAATTTATGACATTGCATTTACGTCACGTTACTGTCATATCACATTCACGTCACATTGAAGCCAGAATGACCATGCTCACTAGCAAAATTTATGTAGTCGCCACAGAGGTTTCACTATTTTGCCTATAATTCTCTTGTCGCCCATAGATAAATGGCGGCTCATAACTTCAGGAATGGGTAAAGCAAATTCAGCGGCGGGATTCCCCCTCCTCCACGACAACGAGCATCATCAAAACGCATCACACTACCATCACAAGTGTTGTCAAATATTATCCTAAAATAGCCAAGCGATTCTGAAAAATTCGCAAAATAATAATAATAATAACTCATTCAGCCGCTAATTTTAAATGATTCAGCTCTTACCCTGCGTCACCTGCTTCACTTCAGCCACCACTGCCGCATATTGACATAAATGAAGGCATTTTATTACCCCAGACATGGTGGTAATTATTTAATATTGCTCCGATTTTTCTAGTACCACAAATAAGAGTCATTCTTCCATTGCCGCATTGACTACAATTCTCCATTGAATACTGAATAACTTTCTCATTCACCTAACATGAATGACATTCAGACTTTCTCTAGACATTAAAACACGAAAGTCCAAATATTTGTTGCATTTACTCCGGAGAACAAAATTTACAGACGAAACAATGGGTAACTTTCCCGCCAAACCCACGAACCCTGATAAATGGGTAAAGACGGGTGAAATATGACATCCGGGTACTACAGTGATCCATCAAAACCTTTCAGACATTTTTAGAGGTCATGTTCAAAATGGAATGAGATTAAAGGAAAGATGTTTTAATTTAAACAGGGGGCTCTTTTGAAAGATGTTGACTGACATTTTATGTTTGTGTATGCAGTGGCGTAGTTCGACATTCTGCGAATGGAATGACAATATTTTATCACTTTTTAAATTTGTATGTTTTATCATAATATAGGGTATAGTATGGAGAAAGTATAGTTTTTACAAAAATTTTCAATTTCGAGATTTTGATTCCAATATATGTTTTAGGACATCCTGAATGTATTTTGACTATTTTAAGAGTAATGTCCTTCAGTTTGATTGTCTTCTGTCTACGGTCGATTGCTTGTGTACACGATAGCCTCCAAAATTTTCATGGATTTTTGCGTAACTCTATATCCAGCTTTGTTAACGTAAAATCTAAAACTAGATAGAATGTTTAGAACTTCGAACGAAAACTTCGAAATATTCATTCGAAATATAATATTTCGAATACACTCAAATACCCTATTCTTAACAAAGACTTAAGCAACGTACATAAGCACAAATAACATAATAATGCAGTGTACAGCTGTTTCGAGAATACGCTGTATCCCCTTCGTCAGTGCAAGAAAACCAACAAACTCGAAGTCCAAAAGAGGGATGGACGCCCAAGGAGGGGGGTTATATACCCTGACCTGGGTTATGAGAGAGCAATTGTTATATGCAATAAAATTATAATAAAGTACATTGCCAAAAAAGACAAACATAAATTGTAGTCTGTAAGTATTAATATTATGGCCAAACACTTAATTACCCAAACATTCGTCCATTTTAAGCGATCGGGTCGTAAATCCTTCTGCCGTCATACGACGTTGCCCTGACGCACCAAGTAGAACGGATAACATTATACCCTAAACAGAGACCATAACACCCATGCCAACAGGTAGGATTTAAACTGACAGCGTGATAGTAGAGAGAGAACGAGAACGAGCTTGCCTTATACCTCTCACCGAACGGGTAGGCTTGCAGGAAAGTCATGAGCTATCCACACCAGATATTTTAAATATAATTTATTGAGTTTGTAATAATTAATGCTTGTATGTCTATTTCACCTTCTTTAATAGAATTTTGACATATTTTTCAAAGTCCTAAAGACCCGAAACTTGGTAGACAGATGTTCAGTAGAGCATTTTTATCTGTAGGAATTGATGATGATGGTCCCGAACTCGGGACCTAGAGCTTACAAAACCGATATTATAAGGTTAGACCAACTGATAGCTTCCGCTCCGAACTTATAATTCGGGTACTGATTCCTAGCATCTTCGATTGATGTTTTTGGCAGGAGGAGAGTCGGCTGCTGCCACAAATCTATTAAAATAAAACTTATTCTGAAAAAATAGTATTCTGAAAAAATAGAACTGGCATTGTTTTGCAAAGTAGCCGGGGACAAATCTCCCTTCGTCTTCGCTTCTATTGAAATATATAACGCCATTGTTATAAGATAGTTTAAAAAAGATTTCAATATACAGCTGCGCTTATATATCGACATTTATTTCGTCATTAGCCAATGAGTAAGTCAACGTTTATTACTTTTGTAATAAGCGTTGACTTCATTCTAGTGTAGTAAAGCGCCAATTATTCTCCTAGAGGCGACTTTTTGAACTACTGTTTTTTTCTTCACCAAACAAAATTCCATTGCTCCACGAGTGTTCACGCAAAATTTCAAATCATTCTGACCAGTGATTTTTATTTGAGACTATTTTCAAACTGGGAACTTTAATCACCCTGTATATATATATATATATATACACACGCACATGTAAAAGAGAAAACATTTAACACATGATACTGCTCATGGCGATTTATGCATAAATAAAAGATTTTACTCCAAAAGCGAAGTTCACTTGTTCATTTTGATATTTTGTCTCGTTCACAAAGTGCTAAACATTACATGTAAAACGAATGCATGAGAAAATTTAATAAAACCTCTTACCTAATATTTTGACACAACAGAATTATGTTATCGCTAATTACAACTGAATTATATCTCAGTAACGCATTCCAGAGAAACGTAATCCAGCCATTTCCAGCCATAAAACACGGAATTCCAATTTCTTGTTGCACTTACCCTCGAACACAGTGTTTAAAGTCGAAACAATTCGGAAGTTTTCTCCACCAAAGCCACGGACATTAATAAATGTTTAAGTTACATTTCGTCTTCCGGGTACTAAAACGATCCATCAAAAACTTCCCCCAAGTGTTCAGAGGTCATTTTTGATGCAATTAATGGTGAGTGGATTGTTGTGAGCACCAGGTTTAAATTTAAACGGATTGCTGAAGGATTTGAACTGAGACTATATACTTGATCCATTTTTACTTTAAAATACTTTAGGCAAGATCGTTAGTTTTCAAAATGAAGTTGCGAATATATCTGCAAGAGGTTTTCTCCTTGGCGGGATTTCGCTGTGTAAGATTTGTTCATTTTTCATAAAGACCCTGCAAGCAAATGATATTGATACGAACGTGAAAAGTATTTTCACTGGAAGTTCAAGTGAAGGGCAAAACACCTTACAGGCAGCCATTCTTATGACGTGAATATAGGGTTGTCATTTCAGGACTGTCTGTTCGTGGTTGCCAGATTGGCGATTTATCGTCAAATTTGGCGACATTTGGCGACTGTTAAAATAAGAGAAAACCTTCATAATATAGCGAGTATTCCACGATATATGAGCTCATTATAAATTTTTCTACAGAGAATCCATACAAGGAGTCATCACTCAGTTGGAGAGCATGTGACGTATTGCAAGTTATATTAAACTGTTACATTCGTCAATGTTTCGAGAATAGTAGCAGTTGTTTTGTGAAATGCGTTGATTATGTACTTGCTGTTTTACTGTGTCTGACAATTTTTAGTGATTTTGTGAGATGGTAATCGAGTTATTTGCTATATATTTGCCCTGTTTACCCTGTACTTGTAAATAAACATATTAATTATCTAGAAATTTGGACTCATTCTTATATCCTAAACATGCACACACGAGTATAAGAAAAAAGTCGTAACCATATATTTAAAAGTACAATTAAAAATTAATTAAACAGATGTTGTGACTGTGAAAGAAAATGATAGGAAAGGCAGTAATCATATATAGAGAAATCCAAGAGAGGAATTACATGTATAAAGTGCCTATTGTGCTTTAACCCAAGATCGTGACTTTTGTATGAATTATTACAATTTACTTCACTCAGTTAAATGAAGGAATCACGACATTTAACAAATAAACAATCTTGTTTTCAGCTAACTTCTCTGGGAACTCAAACCACATATATATATTACAAATATATATACAGAGTATTTAAAACGGTAGAATTACAAATTCTACCTTGAGACATACTAATCTACATTGAAATTCAAATCGAACTTGTTACTAAACTGACTTTCCATCTGAACAGATGATGATCAAACTACGACACAATATATATACTCATAAGATTGTAGGTTATACTCTCGCTGCTACTTTTCATAGACGATCAGAACACACACACGCGTGAACTCAGCAGAATGACATATACGTAATTCTAAAGTCTGCCCTTCTTATAGATCTGACCAATCGTGAGTATGCGATTCTGCGGAATGAAAGTTGAGAAGTTTAGGCTATAAATTAAAATCAGGACAAGTGGAATTAGAATAAAATTATAATATGCAGGGTGTCCCAGAATGATTGAAACGCGCTTTAATTCTTTACCTGTTGGAGATAAGTGGGCAATGTAAATTGCAAAAAATGATGAAAGTAAGGTAGGAAATAAGAACTACGTTAATGAAATAGCCCTCCTATTCATTTTCAAAAAGCTACACTTTTTAAATTTTTATACGTCCCTCTTATACAAATTTAGTCAATCAGAAAATTTCTATTTTTAATGCAACAAATTCATTAAAAAATCCGCATATCTTTATCTTTAAAATCAACTGAATTATGATAAAGGAAAAAATCTGACTTATGCCATTTTTCTGTACTTTGTGAAAGACTGTTTCATCAATGAAAATAGGGATCATAAATTGACGGTGGAAATGGTTTAGATCAAAAATACGTTAATTTGTGTCAAATTTTTTTATCACAAATGCATCTAAACGCAGAATTACACAGGCAGAGATCATATAAAGCAGTGGCACTCACTAAGCGGTTGGGTATCTTATGTATTATCATCCAGTTTTATCTTTTTTGTGATATGTCACACATTTACATTTCCAATTTGATATAGGGTCCCCATTCACAATGTTCAATTTTCAATTAAATATAACTCGCTCCATTTTAAAGATACAGATATGCGGTTTTTTAATGATCTTGTTGCATTAAAAATAAAACTTTTCTGATTGAACCAATTTGTCTAAGGGGGTCATATAAAAATTTAAAAAGTGTAACTTTTTGAAAATTACCAGGAGGGCTATTTCATTAACGCAGTACTATTTTTTACCTGACTTTCAACATTTTTGAAATCTACATTGCCCACTTATCTCCAACAGGTAAATAATTAAACCACATTTCAAACTTTGTTCCCTGTATAATAGAATCATCACGCATGTCATATCTTGTTGCCTACATATCGGTTCAGCTTCCTTTCACTTGTACTCTTTAGCTTGTGACAACCCATCACACGAACCTTGATCCCCGCAGCTCGGAAACGAGGATGCATTATCTAGGACAAAAGGCGAGAATTCCCAAATGGTATCTAGTTTCTGCCATAGGTGGCTCTTTGACGCGAGTCCTGAGGGCATATCTGAACTCAAGGGAAGCGTGAGCGAGAGTATAATGCTTCTACCTTGCAACAGGTGTTATTTTTTGAACCACTTCGTTGGAGGCTATATGTTAATTCAGCAGCAGCAGCCAGAGATAAATTCCCTTCCTGATGTAAAAAAGATCAAGGGAGGCTCCAGAAGGTACTTATCCTGGGCATGACTGAATTATATTTTTTCGTAGCTCTGCGCATGTGATGTCACGCGAAATAGCAAACGCGCGCATTTTATTCTCGGGCTCTCTGAAGAGACCGGGTTGGTTAACTGCGACTGTCAATCAACTCCACCAACGTCACTGAAATCCTCTGGATGTCACTGAGGAAGGTGTGCAAAGCACAATTGAAAATATCTGAGCAAATTCTTTACGTCTGGATATCGCCCTTTTAAATTAACAAGCAATTTTTAGTTGTAATAATACGAAAACATGCTGTGTTTTGGCAACGACTCTCGAAGTTTTACCTGATCCGTGGCATCACGAATGACTGAATCTTTGTTTTATCCACTGTCATATACCACTGACGTCCAGCTAGCAACTGGTTGATAAGTTGCAACGCTGATAACCCAACCTTATATTAAAGAAACTTGGAGGGCTCGTCTTGGGCGTGACTGACATTTTTTTACCCGATTCTGCATATATGATGGCATGAGGATAGGAAAGTGCACATTATGTTCTCGATCTCGCTACAGGAATCCGACTTGTTAACTGCGCCTGCCGTACTATACCCCTGAGGTCACTAAATCTCCTTGAATGTCACTAGATCTTGTGAGCAGACCACGCTTTCAGATCTCTGCAGACGTTGTTGTTGTTGTTGAGACCCAGACCGTCCAACCTACCAGTAAGGTGAAAGGTAACCGTTTGGACAGGCCGGGAAGTGCCACCCACATTAGACCGGAACCCAGTGGGGGGAGGCATTCACAGGGACCGTACCCTCCTTTCCCTACCACCAACCTCTCAAAAGGACTTACGGACCCACATGTTTAACGTGATCGTACTACGCATGAACACGGCGGCAGTTGTGGCAGCGTGCAAATCCAGCGCGCAAACCACCGGGCTACCGCGTCCGAAATGTGCCAACAGCACGCGGAGTTCCCAGGTGGTCACCCACCTAAGTACTAACCGCGCCCGATACTGCTTGACTTCGGTGTTCTAACGAGAACCGGTGTTTTCAGCAAGGTAGAGCCGTTGGCTCTGTGCAGACGTTATATACGTCTGAATTTAGCCAGTTCAAAATTAAATAACTTTTTTAATTATAATGATACGAAAAGTTAATGTGTTTTGCAACTCCTCCTAAAGCCCTTCCTGAGCCTTAACGTCAAGAATGATGAAATCTTATACCACCGATGACACCGATACCACTGACGTCCAGCTAGCAATTTTTTGATTGGTTGCAGAGCTGATCACCCAACCTTATATTAAAGAACCAAATAACCTTGGGAGATTCATCCCGGGCATGACTGGCTTTTTTTACCTGATTCTGCGTATATGATATCACGAGGATAGGAAAAACGCGTATTATATTCTCAGGCTCGCAAGGGGAATCAGGCTTGGTAACTTCGCCTTTCATCCTACTCCACCAACGTTACTAAATTTCTTTTAACGTCATTAGGACTTACAGGCACAGCGCGATTTCAGATCTCTGTGGACGTTGATTACGTCTGGGTTTGGCCAGTTCAAAATTAGCAAATAACTTTTTCTGTAATAATGCAAAAGCTTAATGTGTTTTGCATCTCCTCCTAAAGTCCTTCCTGAACAGTGACGTCACGAATGACGAAATCTTATACCACCGATGTCATATACTACTGACGTCAAGCTAACAACTTTTTTATTCGTTTGCGACTGAGAGTTCATTTTTAAATTAAAGAACCTTGGGTAAATGTAAATTCGCGCTGATGCCTCTCAGAACTTCTTGATATTGGTGATGGGATTTTCTGCGGCCCTGACTTGTTGGTAATGAGATGCATTCTAGATAGTTGCTGCTTTGGAGGAAGTTCGTTCTGATGCATTTTTTATTGTCGGTGCTTTTATAAAAGTTCGTTCTAATGCATTTCATATTGTTGGTGCTTTGATAAAATTCGAACCGGTGCATTCCATATTGTTGATGCTTTGACAAAAAGTTCATGCCTATGCCTTTCATATTGGTGATGCTTTGATGGAGACTCGTACTGATGTCTATTAATATTGTGTTAATACCTTCCAGATCAGCCGATGTTTCGTTATAAGTTTGTGCTACTGCTCTCTTGCGTTCGGTAGTGCGCCTCTGTGTATTCATGTCGATGCATTTTTTTAGTTTCGCTGATGCTGTAATTGAAATGTGTTATAGTTGCGATGAAGTTCCGGTGGAGTAAGTTACGAGTCAGCTATGAGAGAGAGAGGAATAAATAAATTGGTAACTTCACATGGCTTTATTTGCCCTCTGACCGATGAAGTTCTTAAGCATCCCCGACCGGATTCCAACAGTAGTAAGTCACTTTCATTTTCACGTTTGCTGCTACCTGTATATGTTATACATAATGGCCAGATTCCTTGAAATAAGACAACCTTTAACTGTTTTTACTTTGTGCAAATGCGGTTGTACCTAACATTTCTTTAGGCTTCGCACCGACGCTATAAAAAATCTTCGAAAGTTGCAAACTTGCAATATTCTCAAACTTCTATGCCTTTAAGTTATGAAAACATTTCAAATTTTGGAGAGTTCTGTAACACTTTAACTCTACTAGGCATCTCTTCATATTTTTAAAGCAATAGTAAAGCATTTAAAGCACTATAATTAATGATAAACATTTATTAATTACTTCATTAATAAACAATTACTCGCAAATGCAATTACATATTATATCAAATACAAATTATTGCCCTTGACTGTTTGTCACAGTTACAGTTTATATTTTAATTGCATTTCCTTAATTATTCAACTGATCAATTATATTTTAATAGAGTCGAGTGTATTATGTCGAGTTCCTGGAGGCAGACTGTAATTATATCTGCTCGCTGGGACCAAACGACGATAAGTTTAAAATTTTTATTGAAATACTTACACGTTATTTAAAACTGCCTCTTGTTAATGTACTACTGCAAAATGAATTCCAGACTTTTGAAGCACATTAAAACACGGAATTTAAAATGCTTGTTGCAGTACTCTTTAACACGGGGATTAAAAGCGAGACAAAGTGGGGATATTTCCCTTCCGAGTCATAAATTTAGATAAATAGATGAAGATGGGTTAAATATGCTGTCTGGGTACTACATCCATTTATCAAAGACTTCCTGAAACTTTTAGACTGCAATATGCCATAAAATTAAAAGTTTCATTTTAAACAGATTGTTTAAAAAAATATATAGATAAAGAAATTTTTAAGTTACACAATTTTAACAAATTGCGCTGAAAGGTAAAAAAAACTGATGTGGGCAGCACATGATGTTCCTTTTATAATGCAATGAATTTATTAGTTTTAGAGTAAAAAAAAATCTGATGTGGGCAGCACATGACTTTCCTTATATAATGTAATGTATTAAATACTTTTACAGTAAAAACATAATAGGTTATTCTTATAGTAGATACTTACATTTTTCCAAGATATTGAATTTTCGTCAAATAGTCGTTATTTTCATTGATTTAGCGTCATTTTTATCCATTTGGCGAGAATTTCATTGATTTGGTAACATTTCAAAAACTCACCAAGTTGGCGACATTCCGCCAAATTCGCCGCCAAATAGACATTTCTTATGTAATTTTTCATTAGAAAACGATTGACATATATTTTAGAACGCTAACATGAACCGTTCTCGAGATATTGCACATTTAAAATAAAATATCGAAAAGTTATATAAAATAAAAAAAATATATTTCCTATTAAGAAACATGTTCATTTTTCATATGCAATACCATGCGATAAATTGGGTGACATTATTCTCGTGGATCTAGCTCGTTTCATCCATGAAAAAAGATACTTTCAGTAATACTTTTGTATTTGAACGCCAATAGTCATTTATCCAATAGTAAGAATAACTTATTTCTCAGTCCATAGCGCTTGGCGAGACTTTGGCGACAAATTTGGTGGAATGTCGCCAACATGGCGACATTGTGAATTGTTGCCAAATTAACAAAAATCTCGCCAAATTGATAAAAATGACGCTAAATCAATGAAAATGACGACTAATTGAAGAAAATTCAATAGAAAGAATATAAGTATCTACTATAAGAATAACATTTTTTTTAACTGTAAAAATAGTAAATTCATTGCATTATGTAAGAATAGTCATGTGTTGCCCACATCAGATTTTTCTTACTGTAAAAGTAGTAAATTCATTGCATTATATAGGGAAAGTCATGTGCTGTCGACATCAGATTTTTTACAGACACATTTTAGCTGTATATGTATTTAACTAAATACGCTGACGGATTTTTACATCGATAGAGAAATTTAAATTAATTGAATGCATTCATTCTTATCTAATTTATTTCCATGTTATCACTTTTATTGTTTCATAAAATTCTGTCAATATCCAAATACAATTCTTTTATGGGCGTTCCAAGATTTTAATTTTAGTCATAAATGGCCAAGGATGTAGTGACAGCTAAATACTATTTATTACTTTTTAATACATTTTACTAACCGTATAACTTAAAATGGTATATATATATATATATATATATATATACTTATACTTTTTAGTCTTCTGCGATTGGAACATATGTAGTATAATCTATTTTTCATTCTTGGCGAATTTAGGTGAGTTTCTGGTAATTCCAGCTATGATTTCTTCTTCTTCTACCCAGACCGTACGACCTACCAGAAAGGCATAAGGTATCTGTTTGGATGGCCGGGACGTACCACCCAATTTTGGCCTGAAACCAGTAGGGGAGGCATTCACAGCGACCGTACTCTCCTTCCCCTACCACCAACCTCTAGGAAGGACTTACGGACCCTCATGTTTAACGTGATGGTGCTTCGCGTGAACACGGCGGCAGTTTTCGCACTAGCGGGAATATAACCCCGACCGTCCGAGTGCAATTTAGAGTGATAACCACTGGGCTGTTACGCACCTGAAAGCCCCCAGCTATGATTTGGAAAACATTCCATTCTGGGAACGCGTCTTTTGTCGTCACCATTTCATCGCTATTTTATCGTCTTTCGTCCCCTTTTTGTCGCCAAGAAAAAAAATCCCACGATTCTGATCTGGGAACACTTTCCGTGTCTTTTATCGCTCATTTGTCATATTTTGTAGGCCTTATGTCGCCAAGGTAAAAATCGCCCTTTTATCGCCTTTTGTGCCACAGTTGATCTGTAGCAATTCAAACATTGACCTATGCCCGATAAAAAGACATCACAGAATTCGGCCCCGCCGGCTGTCGGAGGTCGCACGTAGCAATAGCTGTTTGTGCAACAGGTGCTCTGTGGCTCATAGAGCACAACATGAAAATCAGATAATTTCAAAATTTTCTGATTTTTACTTTGGCGACAAAAGGCTAGGTAAGAGTTTCCAGAATGAAATGTTGCGATTTTCACCATGGCGATAAAAGGGCGACAAAAGATACGAAAAGCGTTTCTAGAATGGAATGTTCTCCAAATCATAGTAGGAATTTCCAGAATTTCACCTAAAATCGCCAAGAATGGAAAAAGGATTCTTCTACATCTGTTTCCTGCGATTTTGTGATGAATTTTTTTTTATCAGATCTCGAATCAAACCGTTTTTACAATTCTTAGAGGTTCTTTCTATATAAAAACGTAATTCATCACAATTCGTCAAGAGCAGTATTACGTCTATATAAAGCGACGCTGTATAAGAGACCCTTTTTAAAATACCATACATCAATGGGATTTTTGTGGACCGTTTCGAGCATGATTTATGGGGGGGAGGAGCCTGAATGGGGAAGAATTAACTCAAATGTGATGAAATACTTTATTGTCATCTCCAATACGTTCGTATGTAAAATGTCAGGAAGATTGTCTTTGTATAGAAGTGGGTCAAAAATTGATTTCAAGATTTAAGTCAAATAGAGAAACCAACCTAAATAAGGCCCTCTGAAAATGACTGATTTTAAAACTCATTATAATCTTGCAGAAAGACCCTCACACTGTAGAGCTGATATATAAAGAATGTTAAACAATCTGTTGGACTAATCCATAAACTCAAAGTGTTAGGGTTATGGTGTATTTTATGCATGGGCATAGCAAACTCCCAATGCGTTACACAATAAAACAAGTATACATATGCCGACCTTTTTAAAGGGGAAATAGAATATTTAAATAATGCTGAAGAATAAAATTGACTTTTACACAACATGTTCACTTGTCCTCATGCCAACGGCCCTACCGTGCTGAAAACACCGATTCTCGTTAGACCACCTAAGTCAGGCAGCATCGGGCGCGGTTAGTACTTGGGTGACCACCTGGGAACACCGCGTGCTGTTGGCACATTTCGGACGCGTTACCCCGGTGGTTTGCGCGCTGGATTTGCATGCTGCCACAACTGCCGCCGTGTTCGTGCGGAGTACGATCACGTTAAACATGTGGGTCCGTAAGTCCTTCCGAGAGTTTGAAGGTAGGGGAAGGAGGGTACGGTCCCTGTGGATGCCTCCCCCATTGGATTCCGGTCTAAATTGGGGTACTTCCCGGCCGTCCAAACGGTTACCTTATACCTTTCTAGTAAGTCGGATGGTCTGGGTCTCAACAACAACAACTTAGGATGTCCTCATGTGTTTTCCAATGTCTGCATTTACACTGTTTACATATAGATTAATAAAGTCGCATTTTTAAAAAATCGCTATATAGAGAATTATCTTGCAGATTTCACTGTGAGACAAAAATGCTTAATAATAATTTTACAAATATCTACAATTTTAACACTTTACAACATAACTGAAAAAGTTTTATGACTTTGTTCAATCTGTCTGTCCCTTCGCACGATAACTGAGGTAGAAATAACTTTCTCAAAATGAAATTTTAGTATGTTGTTGAGGCAGTCTGTGGGACATATGGGAATGTAAATGAATAATATCACCCAATTAGTTTTGGATTGAACCCGAGTTGGAAAAATTAAATATATTGAATCCTATGGGACCTAATTTTTCAAACATTTTGTATTCGAAGTTAAAATTCACAAATTGCTTCAAAAATTTTAGCAAATACTCAAATTATCCCATAAAATATATAAAAAAAATGTCAGCAAAATAGGTTCAGTACTTATTTAAAAAAAATATTAAAATAATAATTACACCCATATAATATGAAGAGATCACGTGAGCCACTTCAACTTAAAATATGGCATCCATCTTTTCTTCCCAGTGTAAAAATTGTGATTTTTAAAGTTCATTTAAATTTATATTTAGTGTTGCATCCGTCCCAAAACCACTTAATTTTTGCGTACTTTCCGTGCCTCTATATCCTATGCTCACGCAATTACCATATTTTTGAGTTTAAATGATCATTAAAGTTTGATTATTTCTACCACGAAGCCTAATTTTAATGGATTCAGAATGTAAACAAATGATATTAAGATGAGTTGTATAAGAATTGCTGTATTTTTGTCACTCAAAATTATTTAGCTCTGGAGTTTGGAATAAAAGTGATATGAATGAAATGTTCATTGCTTTTACATAGAGAGCCAGACGATTTATATTTCGATGACGTCATTTGAGTAAAGTTCACTTTTTTTCGACGACGTTTTAAGTTTTCAAATATAATAAATAATTGTGGTACTGTGATAATTTAAAATCTATCAGCGCTGAATATAGCGCATTTTAGAGATGTTTAAATAAAATTGCATTTCAGTGGAAAAGTGTTTCATACTCGATGCTTTAAGCGATTGATCTTTTCTGTTGTAGTTGATTTTTTCCATTATCTTTTATAGGAATGGTATCTTCTCCGTAACCTCTTCGAGAATCGGGGGGGGGGGGGTTCAAACCCCTAAATCTGTCTCATTGTGTAGCACCGTTTTTATACATGTGGATAAGAAATATAATTTAACCCTAATATTTCTAGAGATGTTAACCTGATCCATGAATTTACTTGACACCCTGAATACTTAAAATATATTTTACGATATAAATTAATTCCTTCTACATATTGTCTAAATGCATGGACAGTAAAAAAGTAGTAACATTGAATACAATAAAATTGCATAGATGTCAGATTGTTACGTAGGCAAAAAATTCATGTTCAATCTCGATAGAAAAAGGACAGAGCAATTACTTTTAAATGATTGTTTTATCCCATTTATTAATCTTCTTTTATGAATTCGACCTTTCTAGGAATTAATGGCATTTTGATTATAAGAATAGAAACAATTAATAAATAAAATTCTTAATATTCTTAAAATTGATAGAAATTGATATTTCTTAATATAATATTTCTTAATATAATAAGAACAGAAACGATTAATAAAAATTATTTCTTAATATTTTTAATATTCTTAAAATCGATAAAAATTGATATTTTTTACCGATTATAAGAATAGAAACAAATTTTCTTTCACACCTCAAAATTATTTAATTGTTATACAAGCATTATCGTGATGGAGAATCGATAAAAAATATAAATTTATCATACGACCAGTCATGTATCGAATCATAGATGCATCTATCGATTCGTCCAGTAATTGTTTGTCCCGCAGCCAACTTGTATGTCTACTTACTATTTTAGAAACAGATTTGACGAATACTGTAAGTCCAATGACAACAAATCAGTGCTTTATAGCTGCAACTCGTCCAATAGCGATCATATACATGTTTAACACAAGGGAAATATCTATTTTGCATTATAACTTCATATTTCTGCATTATCTCATCCAAAACTCATTAGAACAGTCAATGGTCTACACCAATGCGTAATTAAAGGCAGCCGCAAGCTGTTTCTGGGGTGTGTGATATGCCTGGCGGTAGAGGCGAACCACCGTGGAAAATTGCCAGAAGAAAGACCACCGCGGATTTGTGTATTGTGCCGTTGTCCAAAGGCAGATAAATATTTATATCTAATAAAACATTTACATGTACAGCTCAAACTGCTGCTAAAGTAATAAAATTAAATAACTTTATTGAAGGCAACAAACAAGTATTTTTGTGTTGTAAGCTGCTTTGAACTAAGTTTTTTTTTAAATTTATTAAATATAAATATTTATTTTAGGTTTAATTTATTACACTTATAATTTATATGATAAATCAATAATTATACATCGCTTCTAAGAAGGCCCTTAAATGCCACAATAACTTCGTAAGCAAAGGTTCATAAGAATACACGTTAGGTCTATCTACAGTAAATTGGCCAAAACCTATCGAATGGAATTGATTGCAGCGGATGATTTAAAAAGTTGAGCGATAAGCTCGTCAACAAAGCAGATGTGTCTAATGCGTAAGTATTAAGAATAAAACTTTTACGGAAGATATTTTCGACACAATATGGTTGCCTAGGCCAACGGTCCTACCGTGCTGAAAACACCGGTTCTCGTTAGATCACCGAAGTCAAGCAGCAGCGGGCGCGGTTAGTACTTGGGTGGGCGATCACCTGGGAACACCGCGTGCTGTTGGCACATTTCGGGCGCGGTAGCCGGGGGGCTCTTGCTTTTCAGGCTCTTGCTTAGGACCCTTACTTTGGTCAATAATGGCTGATATCATCCTTAATAAATTCAGTATTCCAGGAACACAGCTTTTGGCGTACACAGATGACTTTATGCTAGTATCAGGAGACAGTTCACGTAGACTTCTGGAAGATACAACTAATGCCGGCATAGAAACATTTTCAGATCTTTGTGAGGAGCTCCCACTATCAATTTCCTCAACAAAAACTTCAGCTTTAGTGATAGGAAAACCATCTCAATTAAAACGGTAGCCTATCTTCAAGATTAAAGGTGTTAGCATACCAAGACCAAACCAAATCAAGTATCTCGGAATTATAATTGATAAACATCTATCGTGGATTCCACACATAGAAAACCTGCGAACAAAGATTGGCTGTCAAATTCATAATGTCAGAAGAGTAGCACCATCGAGGTGGGGCATAAATTCTAAGATCTTAAAAACATGGTATCTATCAGTGACAGAAAGGATCATGTTCTATGCTGCAAGTAGTTGGGCCCTAAACATGAACATCCATGCAAAAAGAAAACTAGAATCAGTTCAAAGGATAGCTCTTCTACAGATTTCAAGGGCTTATCGCACAACATCTACAGTAGCGCTACAAGTGCTTACCGGTATCCCCCCTATAACGTTGACAGCGCAAAAAGAAGCCATCATAGCGCAAGTAACACGCCTGAGACAAACAGTAGAGTGGAATAGTCTTTATTATGATCACAAAGATTACGAACAAAAAAAGGTTACTTGGTTAACGGACCCAGCAGTAGGTAATATCCGCTTACACTTTGCTAAGTCATCACAAAAAATATCTAATTACATAAATATTTATACAGATGGCTCTAGAACTGATTCTGGAGCAGCATCAGCCTACTGTGCTTTTTACGATGGCATGTGTGTTCATAAGTGGTCAACTCGTTGGCTGCACTATGAAAATAGCGTCTTCCAGGCAGAGCTGCTCGCAATAAAGGAAGCTGTATTTTGGGCTACCAAAAGTTTGCATAAGAATGTCATTATTTACTCTGACAGTCTATCGAGTATCGAAACCCTTAAACAATATCAAACGAAGAATCCAATAACTCATCAAATTGTAACTATCATAACCAACAGCATCCATCAAAAGTTTTTTATAGGATGGGTTAAAGGTCACTCGGGTGTTCTGGGAAATGAAGTTGCAGACTGTTTAGCTTTTGAGGCGACGTCAGATATCTCTGTTCAGAGTACAAACTTACCATATCCCTGTTCATCGCTAAGGTCACATCTGAATATTAATACCATAAAAGAGTGGCAACAGCAGTGGAATGAAAGTGAGAAAGGAAGAGAAACATTCAACTATTTTCCCAAAGAATCTCAAGAGCAACTGATTTGCAGCAGAGAATTGGTACAGTTTTTCTCAGGGCATGGCTGTTTCCCAACCTATCTTTACAAAATCCAAAAAAAAGACACCGAAAACTGTATTTGTGGTGAAATAGGATCTCCGAAACATTTTGTATTTGATTGCGAACTTACAAAGAACTATCACCTTAAAAGGCCCAGTAGACAACATATGCCAATATTTGCCGAAAACCTTCTGGGTAGTAGCTGGGCTAAACAGAGAATAAAAACTATAATTCAATTCCTAGAGGAAAACGAACATATCATGTGAATTATTACTGGTAACCACCACACATTAGCTCACTGTTTATTGCATATTAATCTATAGTACTTCTAAATCTTTTTATAATTACTGCAATCAAATTAATTTTAAATTCACATTTGGTTTAATCATTGTATGTATCAATATAGTATTGAAAGCCATGGTAATCTCTGAGATTTGTATGTAAATGTTGTATATATAGTTTTGTATGTATGTTTGCATAAGTAGTTTTGTATATATATATTTTGCATATATGTATATATATGTATATATCTTTGAAAATTATTCGTTTGATTTTGTATATGTAATAACCAATTTTAGAAATATTTTTATATATATAATTGCTAACCAATTTTAGAAATATTTTTATATATATAGTTGCTCCCATTTGAAACAGTTCTGCACATAAGAATTTATGGATGTGAAATATTTGTGAAATACTATCTGTATCTAGTATAGACAAGCATATTGTATATAATTGTTTATCAATTTTATCTTAGCATTAAGTTTTAATTTCTGGTTTTGGCAGATATATCCTCCACCATAGGCTGTAATTACTGCAAACCTTCGGGTCGGTGCCTATAGGTGGTTAATCTGTTAATCTGTAAGTCCTTCCGAGAGGTTGGTGGTAGGGGAAGGAGGGTACGGTCCCTGTGGGTGCCTCCCCCACTGGGTTTTGGTCTAAATTGGGTGGCACTCTTCCCGGCCGTCCAAACGGTTACCTTACACCTTTCTGGTAGGTCGGACGGTCTGGGTCTCAACAACAACAATATGGTTGCTATATTTGACACAATATGGTAGACGTTGCTTCCTATACGAAAATAACCATTCCAAAATCTAAATGCTCACTTCCGCAGTATGCCAGTCTCGCAGTTAATTAACCGTCCATATTAATTAATTGTCCAAAATAACCAGTCATAAATAGATATAGATGTAATCTGTGGTGAGAGAATTCCCAAAAAGTTAATACAGAACTACAGGATATAAATGAAAATCAGAATATGCAAATATAGCATAAAGTAATAACAAATACTAATAGAATCCTCACAGATTTATTTAATAACTTTACGTACAGTAATACCAGTGATATCAAAATAATTTTTTTCGTCTTACAACTAATTCAATAGAATTTATATACATATTTAACAGTAGGGAAATATCCGTTTTGCATTATAACTTCATCTTCCTGCATTATCTCATTTAAAACTGATTAGAAGAATTTATGGTCTATGCCAATGTGAAATTAAAGGCAGCCGCAAGCAGTTTCTGGGTCGTCTTATAAGCTTGTCGGGTCAGTTGAACGTCTGTCGAAAATTGACAAGAAAAAAGTATCATTAGAACCGATGGAATCATATGAAAAACATGAGCAACATATTTAAGGGCAAAAAAATAATGCAGCGAGCAGCTGTTTCGAGGATAAGCTGGATCCCCTTCGATAGTGCTATAAAATCAGCAAACTCGAAGTCAAAAAGAAGAAATGGGTTCATTTCGCTTTGTGACTTCAGGTTTGTTGGTTCTCTTGCACTGACGAATGGGATCCAGCGTATCTTCAAAACAACTGCTTGCTACATTATTATTTTATTTGTGCTGAAATGAGTCATTCATGCTTTTTTTATCCTTTTCACAAAGTGTTTTTTACTTATATGAATAAACCATGTACTTATATAGATAAATCATGTATTTACATAGATAGTTCATGTACGTACATATATAGATCATGCACTTACATAGATAGATCATGTACTTACATAGATAGGTCATGCACTTACATAGATGGATCATGTACTTATATAGACAGATCATATGCAATATAGTTAGATCATGTGCTCTATAGATAGATCATGCACATTATAGCTAGAATCATGTACATTATAGATAGATCATGTATCATGCCGTTACCGAGAGGTAGATAAATATTTAACACATTTAAAATTTGCACAATAGATTAGTAATAACATGTGTATGGTATTGTTAACAATAATAAATGTACTTTTTCATTCATCAATTGAACTAATAGTATGTATTTCATTCGATTTAATTACTTTATTCGAGAAATATCCTATACAAAAATGGACTGCCAGAGACATCCGCTAAAAATGGTAGATTTGCATTAAGGTATAGCGGTCCGGTTGTCTTATTTATGTAGACTTTACCGGGCAGGTCCATCAAACCGGATCAGAACGTTTTAATCATTGGCATTTATTTTTGTCTTCAATCGCTCCAAGTTCTGAAGCAGGTTTATATCCCGAATTGTGCTTGTCCTTTTATAACTCTATGTTGTCCATGTAGATAAACAGTCAGACGTGACTTAAAGACAACATAACGCTATCAAACTTAAAGGTTTAATAATAAAAACTTAACAAACTAAAAACGTACATAGTTTTAAATACAACTGTAAGCACGCTAACTATCACCTCTTAAAAAGCGAAGTGTTAGTACGAGATATAGTAATCTTCGTTAGTACTCGTATGCCAGAGTACCAATTGTAATCTTGAGGGCATAAAAAACTGATGTATACTAATTTACCCAGGCTGAATTCAAATCTGAAATCGATTTTTCAAATTACTCCCTGGATCTGGACAAATAGCCTACCAAGCTTTTTTGATACTTTTGTGCTTATATCTCAGGCTGAAGGCGTTGTCCTAACATGATACAATTGAATGGTCATAAGTTTTTAATACCTGGAGAAGCTAAAATGAAAACTGTATTCAGCTCACGAAGTAGATGATACCATCCCTATAGTTCTACGATTGGGCTGAATAGGAAAATTAATATTGAAAAGTCATCCCAATTTAAAATATCAGAATATGAATACTTAAACCATGGAGTTAGAGAGACTTCTTCCTCGTCTATCTTCAAATTCTAATTTCGAACAATGAAATTAATGCAAACGTCGTTCATGGATAGATTAGTGTGATCTGAATGGTATGACCCATGAAGTTGGATTTCGAATCCTTACCTCTATGGCATCACTAGAAAATGACCGACTGATGCTGAATCTAATGGAAAAAACAATTTTAGGATAAACAATGCACTCTATATCGAGTTATTTCCTATAAAAACTAATAACTTTTCACAAAATTTGAAAGGAAGGCGCGGAAATTGTATCTGAGGGAATATTTTCACGCGCAAGGAATTGCAAATATTGCGATGAAAATTTAATAAATTTGAGCTTTTTACTTTGTTTTTATTACTCACTGTTAATCTTTGTTTCTTAACCCTTATTTTTGTGTGCGTTCGCTTTGAATTTTTGGTGGAAATATAAAACAAGGTGGTCAAACAGAATTCAAATAAAAGTCCAATTTATGTTTGTGAGAGAAAATGGTACACGCTTTTGCAGAGTTCCCACCAGTAAAGTCGGGCGTCGAAGAGCAACACGTGAATATTCTGGTGAAAAACAATATAGAACACAGACGCTGGTAACGCCAACCTGCCTTATCGGTGCCAGTTACAACAACGAAACTGCAGAAAGCAGATTGACGACCGGAGAAAGGCCTGTATCTTTATAGAGTTCATGTGCCTGACATTACAGGATCAAGTCAATGAAGCTGTAGAATCAAGTCAATGCCGTTACCGAATCTAGCCCTATTGTGAAAATGGCACGACATAAGAAACCCCCGTATGTGAATCATACACCCATAAGAAATATAATTAAATTTCAACATTTATAAACGTTCTATTTAAGTTCAACATTATAATGTTCAATGCCTACATGAATCGTCACACTGGGATATGAAAACCATAGAGCTAAAAAGAGTTAAAGCTCCATACTGAGAAAATGCCAATATCATTTAAGACAGTAATTCAGGTGGCGCTGCGATAAGATATGCGCCCCTGCATTGTATGCATCTTTATGGTGAAAGGCTTAAAATATTTATTTAAATTGCGCATTTTGTAGAAATAAATTAGTAGCGCATTACAAATTAGAACTGTAGGAATGAGGAATTTCCCTACATATTCAAAATTATTTTACCTTTCAATTTATTTTGATCTCCCTATATTCTGAACTCTGTACTGCAACTACGAAGACGTACTCATTCATTATACTGATAATTAGGGAACTTTGATTTAAAAATAATCAAAAGTACATATACTCATTACTGTGCCTCTCTATTGTGTCGAATTGAAACAAAGGAAGCTTTACTAAGAGTAGTTACACCTAAATGTAATTCACAAACCGCTATGACATTTTCAAGCGTTTCAAACATAGGAGTTTTATCTCCTTCTTTCTAAATCCATGTTAATACTCTCAATCTTCCAAAAACCACGAGTCAGATAATTGACCCTATCGCAATATTTTCTCTTTGCATATGCTACATAATGTGATGTAACTAAAAATGAACAAGCGGCATTTTTCTTCCATGCGTGACCCTCACACTTACGGATTCATATTTGTCCAATAACTTTGTGTGAAATAATTCCAGTATAAACAAAATGGCTGTTTGGCTCTCTCAAATTACCCAGTAGCAGTTATCTGAATATTAACTGTCAGAAAATATCTGTTTTACATTATAACTTCATCTTTCTGCATTATCTTACTTGAAACCAATTAGCAGAGCCAATGTTCCACGTCAATACGCAATTAAAAGCAGCCGCAAGCTGTGTAAAGAAACCCTACTAAGACGGTTCGTGGCATCGAATAAATGTCTGAAATTACCGAGAGAGAAACTGCAGCGACAACAGGAATAAATAGTGTATAGCGTCGATATTCAACTTTAGATAAAGATGAACGTCTAAGCAGAATCATAACTTGTTGGATGCGTTTACTGTGATAAATGTATTACAAGACGGGGCGTTAGGTAATGTTGTTGACAATTGATCTGTGCAGATAAATAACATGCAAATAATATTACGAATATTTTATATTAGATTTTAAATTCACTCTACATTTAGTTCAAGTGATTGGAAGGGAAATGTGAGACCTTTTGGGTAATTTTAAGTCTGTGAACAAAGGGCCCAGACAAGTGACGCCACTGTTGACAGTATTGTTCGGAGAAGTTTACGACCCATAAATTCATGACATTATCAGCTGGAAAAATTCACGATTGCGACATTAGGTGCAAATTCTGCTTCCGTGAAAAAATAGAACAAGCTCCATAGGATCCAATCTGGATGCATCCCAAGTTCGCATAAAAGCTAGGCCAATGAGATTCGAGGCGGCCGAGGGTTTAAAGGCTCTATACTCTCGGGTGAGTCTTCCCGGTCTGGGTTTAAAATGAGAGATAAAACCAAGGCCAATGAAAGTTGAGGAAGGCGTGATTCCCCCAAATCAAAATTCAATTAAATATATTTTGCTGAAAGAGATATTGTTATTAGAATTTTACAGAGATGCTGACTAGAGTTCGACAGAGCTGGGAACCAAATTTCGAGTGATGTCGAGCGATGAACCAAAATACACATTGCAACAGTGTTAAAATTTTGGTGATGCCACGAAAATAAAATGTTTCTAAATAAGGGAGAGTAATAAAATACTTCGCACATCAAAAAGTTCAAGCCAAGCATTGATGCAGTTTTACTGAAATAAACGAGATACGTACCAAAATTATAATATGGCAGGCTGTCGTGCTTAAAGAACTTTCAATGTCAGATTTTATCACGGTTTGAGATTAACCTCCTAAGTTTTTTCTAAGCCTTTTCTAAAAGGATTAAGAATTTAAATCAACGATTATTGTAATTTGATTAATTATTTAAGGTTCTAGTGATAATGTATGTAATAATAATTGAGTGTACATAAAATAAATATTAATTTGAAAGATAAATTGTGTATTTTATGATCAATGTGTTTATTTTAGCTACTGTAAGTGGGCTCGCACTTGTGAGATATATTTGGTGGGTTATTGCAGCTACTACGTATATCTAATTATTAAATAGCATTTACCCAGCATTTTGGTGCTTTCTCTTAAGGACCACTTTCTCTTAAGGAAATATCTATGCCATAGAAAGTTTATTTATAAAGTATATATTAAAGAAAGTATAAATACGTCAACGTTATTGGATTATTCTTAGTTATATATTTAGAAAAGCAAAAAAAGTTAATATCAAGGAATTATTATTAGTTATATATTGAGAAAAGTATAAAAAATTAACATTAAGGAATTGTTAGTAGTACGTATATTAAGGAAAGTATAAAGTATATCAGAAAACATTATATTAAAAAAATTCCTATGGGGTTACCTGATAGGTATATTTATTGTAATGTAACAATATCCAATTATATCAAATATTTGAAAATACATTTTCATAACTACAGAGAGGACCCCATTTATGAGCATACTTAAGTTAGCGAACATGCTACGAATAAACACTAGTCCATCTACGTAATTCATCTCCCCCTTATTTATATCTAAATATATAAATGCTACCCGAAACCTCTGCATATTTAATATAATGAAAATATATATTGCATTATAACTCAATATTTCTGTACCTAGCTCATTTAAACCTCATTAGCGAACTCAAAGGCGCGCGTCAATACCTAATGATAATCAGCAGCAAGCTGTTTCGGAAGTTCGCCCCATATGTCACAAATGGTCAACGGAAAAAAAAATTAAAATATTAAATATGTTTGTCGAATACATTAGAGCTGTTGATTGGGATAATGCTAGATTAATATTTGCATATTGTTGCAAACGTGTAATAATCTCTCACTGGTGTCCCCCCATCTTGACTTTCGTCTTTATCTCAGACCAAACGGTGCCTACGGAGTGTATTCCCCAGAAGACACCGTTACGATCATTCTTTCCTTAAAGTCATTCTATGGTTACCATAATTTCGAATCAGAAGAAGGATTGTCAGATTTGGCGATTTATCTCCTTGAATAGAAACAAAGGTCCACTATGTATTTATTGAATGGAGGCAAATCACAGTGAAATTATTTATATATTCGTAACACTATAACAAATAAATACAATACAATAAATACAATACAATACAATATATATAATACAATAGAATATATATATATTACATATAATTCTGTATTGTATTATACGTAACAATGTAATGCAATACAGACACAATCATAATGATAAACGAATTATATTTTTGCTGTAAGATAGGTTTGTAATATGTATATATTTTCAAATTGGTGTAGGAATGTCGCAAATGTGGAACAAAAAGTTTGATGTGATCAATATTTGACTTTTGCTACGGATCCAAATTAATTTTCCCGTTCTTTCCTCCATAATACAAGCATTTCGGCATAAAAACTAAAATAACTGCAAAAAGTAGCATACGACACAACAATAGTGTTAACCGGTTTCGGAGGCAAGAAGCACCCTTCTTCGTCAGGACACGCAAGAAATCCCACCTTCACTTGTGAAAACTAGATCGGCGACTGATGTAAGAATTCCAAGCGTGACTGAAGCAATGACAGAGTGTTGCCAACAACGCGAGGTAGCATCTTTTCCCTGTTTCAGCCCCGTTTCCTATTCTTACATCAGCCGACAATCTGCATCTCACAAGTGAAAGTGGCGCTGCTTGTATGCCTGACGAAAGGGCTGTTTCTTGATTGCGAAACCGGTCAACGCTGTTATTTTTGTTTTGTATGTTGCTTTCGATAGTTATTTAGTTTTATCGTTTTATTAGCCATTTGAGCTTTACGTATATATCGATATTATCGAAGCTCGTAAAGTAATCCGTACGAATTCTTAACGGAATTCATAAAGTAACACATAAAAGAGATAACGGTTTGACCTTATATCAAATTACTAGTTTCAAAAGTATTTTCTGTCAATTTTTTTAAATTTCTTGCAGTAGAATTTAATCCAATAATCATACGCCAATCCAGCTGCAGTATTGTGAAACATTACCTATTGATACATCATACATTGAACACATGACGTTGTGAGGGCGGAACACACTACGCCCAACAACATCCATGCCCTCAGGTGGGACTCGAACTCACAACCTGGCAGTCGAGACAGCACGAGGAAACACTTGCCTTGACCACTCAGCCACCACAGCTCTGTCAAATTATCTACTTGCGTATTTTAAAATGCAAGCCGCCAAACTTCATCTTAAAAATTAAAAAAAATGTCTGATGTAGACAGCACATGACTTTCCCTACAATTACGATACCTAGAATCAGGATTTTCATTTCCGGTTCTAGAAACGTCAATTCCGTTTTAATAATTTACATTTTCATTGAAACATCTATTTCTCACGATTGTTTATACATAAATCTTAGAAGATGATGGATATGGATTCAGCATCAAATTTCGGGAGTTTGGTGGATTTTTTAAGAATTTATATTTCCAGTTCTAGAGATGTAACAGATCTGCTAATTTTTGAAAAAAAAAAGAAACATATGTACATAAACATTGTAAAAACCATTGCTAGTTCCGTTGAACACAAAATGTACACATCTTCTGCCACTATATGAAAACAACTTCATATATTTTCTGTAATTATATGTGTATTGTCATAGTGAAATATTGAAATGCAATGAATGCATATAGTTAGTTTATTCATTATGAGGATAGAGAAGCGAATATATATAGACAATAAACTTTAATTTTGTCAAATCGTTATAGTATTATATATAATACTAGCCGAATACCCGTTGGAAATCAACGGTCTTTCAATAAGCAACCCCTGAATATTTTCATTTTTTTTAATAATTCGCGTTTCACATTTATTTGGCAAATCGAATATTTTAGTGTGCGGAACCCCCTAAAGAAAAAAATATTGTAAATTTTAAATTACGCATGTCTTCCTTTCGAACTATCTACCAGTACACCAAATTAAAGTTTCTATCTCATCCCGAAGCATACCATTTTATCATTTCCTCTTTCGAAAGTTTCTTTTGTGGAACACACCCATAAATGAACATTTTTGAAAAACTCTGTTCGCCTTGGGTTTCTTATCAGATGATTGGCCCATATACCAAATATCAGGTCTCTATCACATTTAAAAGAAACGTGTCTCATTTATTCCGAAAATCGAACATATTGGTGTTCGGCACCCCCTAAAATTGCAAATATTGGAAACTGAAATTGCACACTTTCTTCCTTTCAAACTATCTACCAGTACATCAAATTTGATGTCTCTATCCTATCGTGAAGCATGTTTTTCTATCACTTCATATTTCGAACTTTTTCTGTGTTGCACCCCCTTAAATGATCATTTTTGAAAAACCGTAATAATCGTACGTTTTTTTTATCAAATGATTACCCCATATACTAAATTTCAAGTCTCTATCATATTGTAGAGGAGGCGTTTTCCATTTGTTCGTCAAATCGAACATTTTAGTGTGTGGCACCCCCTATAATAGCAAATATTGGAAAACTGAAATTGCACACATTTTTCCTTTCTAACTATCTACACGTATACCAAATTTGTAGTCTCTATCTCATCGCAAAGCATGCCTTTTCTATCATTTCACCTTTCAAATGTTTTTCTGTGGAGTACTCCCCCCCCCCTCCCCTTAACATACATTTTTGAAAAACTCCATTCTTCTTGGGTTTTCTATAAAATGATTCGCCCATATAACAAATATCAAGCTTCTATCACGGTCTAAAAGGAGTGTTTCTACTTCATTCCGAAGATCGAACATTTTTGTGTTCGACACCTCCTAAAGTAGAAAATATTGGAAAACTGAAATTGTACACTTCCTTCCAAACTATCTACCCGTACACCAAATTTCAAATCTCTATCTTATCCCTAAGTATGTTTTCTTATCAATTCACCTTCCGAACGTTTTCCTCTGGAGCACCCCCTTAAACGAACGTTTTTGATAAACTAAAATCATCTTGGGAGTTTTTATCAAATGATTATTCCATATACCAAATTTCAAGATTCTATCAAATTTCAAAGGAGATGTTTCCCATTTATTCGGTAAATCGAACAGTTTGGTGTGCGGCACCCCCTTAAGTAGAAAATATTGGAAATCTGAAATTGCACACTTTCTTCCTTTCGAACGATTTACCCATACACCAAATTTGAAGTCTCTATCTTATGACAAAGCATGCTTTCCTATCATTTCACTTTTCGAATGTTTTGGTGTGGAGCACCCCCTCTAGAGAACATTTTCGAAAAATTCGATTTTTCCAGGGGATTTTATCGAACGATCGAACCGTGTACCAAATTGTAAGTCTCCATCTATTCGGGAAGTGCCCCCAAAAAGCGTGACAGACAGACGGACAGATAGACAGACTGACAGACAGACAGACAGACAGACGGCCACTTGGCAATTAGTATATATAGATAGTATCATATAGTACTTTACTGTTGAATCATTTAATTATATTTGGATATAGGTAAAACAGCAAGCAATCATCATATGTATAAGCTGATGAAATATGTCTGCTTGCAATATTTCTACTTCTAATCAAAATTGCTTTTATCTGATCTGAATTATAACGTGAAATTTCGGTATAAGTTCATTTAAAAGTCATTAGGAAACTCAACGATGTTCGTCAATACATAATTAAAATCAGCCTTTTCCAGTTTGAACTAATAATCTGTCCACATCGTTGAACATGTGTTGAAACTATGCGAAACAAAATAAATAGAGCATGGAGAATAATTTGCAAATATTTGGCAATTGCTGATTTGTTTATAAGTAGATTATGTCTGATATAATAAAGTATATATAATGTCAATAAAATTTGCATAACTATGAGATAATTAGTATAAGAAAATCCGATGCGGGAAGCACATCACTTGTAAAAAACCTTGCTGCCCCAAGAGGGAGTCGAACCCTGGATTTCCGAACTGGACAGCCGACGCTCTACCTTTCAGCTATTGGAACAAAATTACAAGTTCTTATTGTTGAAGAGGACTCTGCATTCTCCTCATTTTAATTTCAGATTGGCGGGCAACTGGCAATCTGACTGACCACCTCCTGCTATTTTTACCTCAGGTTAGTCTCCTGCTACTACTATTTTTACCCAGGTTAGTTTCTTACGTGGTCGTTGTCCACTCAATTTGAAATCGGTGCTCAATATTCCAGAGTCCACTGAATCCGTACTAGTCGTACAAGGGTCACTTTTAGACCTCCGACATCTTTGCACTAACCTACGGTGTTGATATGTTCGAGTGTCACTGTAAAGAACCCTGCTGACTTAACCGGGAATCGAACCCTGGTTCTCTAAACTGGCCAGCCGACGCTCTACCGCTGAGCTTCTGGGACGAATGAAATTGCAAGCTCTTATCTTCGAAGTGGACTCTGCAGACTTTCTCTACATAATGTAAGTACTCTACTTATTTCCACGATGTAAAATTTTAATGGACAAGGTCTAAGGTACAATTTTTTAGTGTTGTAAAATACATTTACTTTGGGCAATTTTTCTGGATGACAACATGTGAAATAATTTTGAAGTACCCAATTAATATAAATTTTGCACAAATACAACTTGACAATTGGAAACATTGATAACATGTACTACACAATGTGCTTCATTATATTAAAATATGTTAATTATTAATTCATCAATTTGGCATTGCATTTGTAACTTTGGGGTCATCTTTGTCAATTTGGCGACGTTTTTGTCAATTTGGTACCATATCAAAAAGTTACCAATTTGGCAGTATTTCATCAAATGAGTCGCCAAATTTATTGCCAAATGTTACATTTTTGATAATACTCATTGTTAAGTAATGTTTTAGATAAATGTATTTGAAAACCGTGCAATATCTAGAGAACGATCCAAGTTATCGTTCCAAAGTTTATATCATTTATTTTAAAATAAAAAAATTACATGTAAAATGATTTTTTATTTAACTTTATTAACTGTTCCGATTTTTCACGATTTTCTTAAAACATTAATTTAATTCAAAATGTTGGGTCCTTCGAAAGTTTTATCTTGTTTAATTACAATCGATATCCAGTATTCGCAGATCGTAATCCTTCTTTTGTGAGATGTCACATCCACAAGCTCATAGATACACACACATAGACACCACCTCAAAAACGTTCGATTCGAGTCCAGGTATGCTTGAAAACTTGCTCTTCCGTCGAAAACCCGAATACGTATTTTTTAACTCGTCACAATAATGTCTCATACATTGTACTATGTGCATGTAGCAAAAGTTGAAAAACGAAACCAACTTTTAATTTATGTACTCACTTTCATTCACAAACATGTTTAGTTTACAACCATCATAATAAATATTTAATTTCGTCAGCTCTGAACTCCTCATCTATAAAAATCTGCAATGTATATATAATGTAAACGACTTGATTTTTCTGTCATCTATCTAACTATCTATCCTGTGTAACGCTTGGTGAACTTTTGGGCGGCGAATTTGGCGGATATCGCCAACTTGGGGATTTTTTTCAAATGTTGCAAAATTGACGAAAATGTCGCCAAATTGATAAAAATGACGTCAAATCAATGAAATTAATTGCATTTTAAAAGAGAATAGTAGTGTAATTATATTGCTGTAGCGTTTGCCTGCCAGTCCAACCGTCCCACTTGGCGACAAATATGGCAAGTTTTTTTAAATGTCTCAAAACTGAACAATACATCACATAAATTAACGAAAACGTCACCAAATTGATGAAAATTTAATATCTTGGAAAGAATATAAGAATCTATCATCAAAGAAAAGCCATTTCTCTGTTCATCCGTCCGTGACGTTTGGTAAAACATTTTGCAAAGAATTTGGCCGGATGTTGCCAAATTGATAAAAATGAAGCCAAATGGGAGGTAATATTTTGCAAATTTTGAATTCCATCACATAATGTGCATAACTTCTAGTCTTATATATTACACTTTAACGATTTACAGTATGCGTACAATTGTTTCAAAGACTGCCAAAATCAGAGGTTGATATACGGGTAGTTCTTAACTCCTTCAACAAAGAAAGAATGTGATAGTATATATCAAAACAAACAATATTTGCAATGGAATAAATCCAGGGTCGCAATCTACTTACAGTGCCCGAAAAGTGCAAAGTGACCTACATATCCACGTTGATCCTTTAACTGTGAAAAAAAAAGTGTTAGCTTATTTTGGAGTCTCAGATTGTTATTTGCATCAGAGAAATACTTAAAGTAGCTGCTCAAAGTGGCATCAGAGGACGTCGTTGCATGGCTGACACCGGAGTATAGGGGCACCAAATCGTCAGCCGACACCGACCCTCGCAGACTCCTGGTGTGGTGTTGATCTTCTCCGCAGTAACAACGAGTCTTGCAACGAAAACTTTCAAGTAATCCACAAGTGTCTCGTATAATTCTTTCATGTGCCTCCAGAAGAATAAGTTCAGTGGATTAAGTTCGGGAGAGCATAGAGGCCAAACCACAGGTCCACTACGTCTAATCCACCGACCGGAATAAGTCGCATTTAGGAAGTATCGGACCTCGGTGGAAAAGTGTGCTGAGGCCACACGATGCATAAACTGCATGCTCCTCTGTGTGGTGAGCGAAATACCCTGCAACAGACCGGAAAGCACTTTCTCCAGGATCACACGTTTCACTGCGCTAGTCATACGTTCTAGCAAGTGAGTGAAGTCCCACAGGACAATTTCCAAGGAAACCTGCCCAGATGTTGACGGCACATCTCTGCTGGTGTTTACGAGGGTCAGTGACGTGTGGATTTTTTAACCCAAACGTGCTCTGAAACAAATTGAGATGTAAAACTCCTAACTTAGGTAAGTCTCTTTTTATTTCACTGTATAAGAATCAATGTAACTTTACTCTTTTTCGGCACTATGATTTTAATTCTATCCTGCATTCCATTGCAAATATTGTTCGTCCTGATATGTACTGTGGCGATTGAGCGTTGTTTGTCCCGATCCAGGACCGAACTCGGGACCATGTGCTTACAAGACCGACATTATAATCATAGAGCAAAAGCTAGCTTCTGCTCCGTTCTTATAATTCGGGTACAGGATCCAAGCATCTTTGATCAGATGTCTTTGACTCTGCATACTCCCCTACTTGATGAGGAGCCCTGGTCGAATTTCGGCGAGGAGGGGGATCCGCCTCGAAAAAACCCCTGCGTGTCCCCGTCCGAATTTCAGTTGAGGGCTGAAGGTCGGGAGGCGTGTCGCCTCGGGCGTGACGTCAGTCGTGGTCAACCAGGAAGAGAGTGGCAAGGCTTCTGACTCCGTATGGTGCTGCCATCTCGTGTTGAGAAGTAAGATCGTTGGCGTGAGAAGGTTGCGTTGTTCAAACGTCCAGTCATCATTGTAGCGATTGTGCGTCGCCAGGACCGAGCTCGGGACCTCACGTATACAAGATCGACATTATAATCATAGAGCAAAAGCTAGCTTCGGCTCCGTTCTTATAATTCGAGTACAGGTTCCAAGCATCCTTGACCAGATGTCTTTGCTGCCCCAGTACTATCACTCTTATTGCTTGAAGGAGTTAACGATCACCCTGTATAATGCAGGGTGTTCATATCTTCCCAAAATCTTTTGTTCCTATTCGAACATATTTATTCGTCCAATAGGAATCCTTCGAATATTTGGCAGGAAAAGGAATATCTATTTTGCATTATAACATAATCTTTCCACATTGGCTCATTTAAAACTCATTAGGAAACTGAACGGTGAGGTGTCCTCACCCAATTAAAGGCAGCCGCAAGATGTTTCGGGCTGCTAATGAGACCGTCAGTGTCATTGAATGAATGTCGCAATGGAAAATAGAAAAAAAATGGACAAAGTTGGGACAGTGATTGCCCAATTAATAGAATTTGTTGAATTAATAGGATTGTTGGCAGCTGACAGTAGTTGACATACGCTATGGAAGCAAGTGTAGCAAAATAAAAAACATTTTATTACAATAAACAAGAAAGATCAATCATGCATAATGCATTGATTTTGAAACATTTTCCAACTGAAATACAATCTTATTTAAACATCTATAAAATGCTATACATTCAGAGGTGATATTTTTAACACTTTACAACATAATTGAAAGTGTTTATGACTTTGTTCATTCTGCCTGTCTGTCTGTCTGTCTGTTTGTCCGTTAGCACGATAACTTCCGTAAAAATGACTTTATCAAAATGAAATTTTAGTATGTTTTTCAGACTGTCAGTGGGACCTATGGGAATATAAATGCATAATATCACAAAATTAGTTTTGGATTGAACCCGGGTTGAACAAATGAAATACACTGAACCCTGTGGGACCTATTTTTTCAAAAAATTTTTAAGCGAATTTCAAATTCACAAATTGCTTCGAAAATTTTAGAAAATATACAAATTATCCCATAAAAAATATATAAAAAATCTCAATAAAATATGTTACGTAGTTTTTTAAATAAAAATTATTTAATATAGGGAGAAAAACAAATTCAATTAAATTCTGACTCTTGCTATATCCTCCAGAAAGAGAAAAGAGATGTATTATATAATAAATATCTTTCCAAGAGTTTAATTATTTTATATATAAGAGAGGTTTCACATCTAAAAATAAATATGGTAGATAACAATTTTTCAAATTATTAAATAAAATAAATTATTATTGTATTGTGATGAATGAAACGATTGGAAAAATGTTTATGAATGAAATGCTGCTTTTATGTAGAGGCGATTTATATTTCGATGACGTCATTTGAATAAAGTTCATTTGTTTTCGATGAAGTTTTCAAATATAATAAATTATAGTAGTATTACAATAATTTAAAAAATATTTCCGAGAAATGTATCGCATTTTAGAGATATGTTTATATAAAATTGCATTGAAGTTGGAAAGTGTTTCATAATCAATCCTTTATGCATGATTGATCTTTCTTGTTTTTAATTATCACAGTACTACAATAATTTATTATATTTGAAAACTTCATCGAAAAAAAATGAAATCTATTCAATTGAAGTCATCGAAATATAAATCGTGAATGTTTCGTCCATATCACTTTTATTCCAGACTCTCAGAGCTAAATAATTTTTCTTAAAAAATTCAGCAATTCTTATACAACTCATCTTAATCGCTTGTTTACATTCTGCATCTATTAAAGTTATACATCGTTGTAGAAATAAACAAAGGTGAATGATAATTTAAACTCTAAGGTATTGTAATTGCGTTAGCGCAGAATACGGATGCACAGAAAATACGCTAAAATAAAGCAGTTTTAGAACGGACGCAACACTAAATATAAATTTAAAAGAACTTTAAAAATCGCGATTTTCACACTGAGAAAAAAGATGGATGCCACATTTCATTTTGAAGTGGGTCATGTGGTAATTATTTTAATTTTTATTAAAAAAACTACCAAAGATATTTGGCTTAAATTTTTTCTTATACAAATTATGGGACAATTTGAATATTTCCTAAAATTTTCAAAGAAATTTGTGAACTTTAACATGGCTTAAAAAATGTTTGAAAAATTAGATCCCATAGGATTGAATGTTTTTCACTTTTTCATCCCGGGTTTAATCCAAAACTAATGGGGTGATATTATTCATTTACATTTACATATGTCCCACAGATCGTCTCAACAACTTACTAAAATTTCATTTTGATAAAGCCATTTTTACGGCAGTCACCATACGGACTGACAGATAGCCAGACAGAATGACAAAAGTCATAAACACTTTCAACTATGTTGGAAAGTGTTAAACACTAGGTTATAATAACCTCGGTGTTACGACAACTCGGCTATTGCGTTTCCCTTGCGAGCCTCATAGGAATAACTTTATTTTTAGGTAGGTAAAACGTTATGAAATTTCCAGATCAGTCTGATAGTATGTCAAAATAAGTCTACGTTGTATATTCTAACAGGGGATTATTTATACTTTCTGTAAATATTTTTCGAATTTTTCTTCTCCAGTAAATGAATTATATATATATATATATATACATTATAAAACTTGAAAAATTTATTTTCAATTTTAGTGAACAGATTAAAAAGCTAAAAGCAAATGTATTATAAATAACCGGAGTGCTGGGGGTCGCAACTCCCCCCGGCCGGTACTTCTGTCACACATCTAGAATCTGTACGAGTACATTGCTACTTGTCCTTTTTGGGAATTTATATAGGAATACACATGTAAATATTGCAGCATAGCGCTTTACAAGATGTATTATAAATAACCGGAGTGCTGGGGGTCGCAACTCCCCCCGGCCGGTACTTCTGTCACACATCTAGAATCTGTACGAGTACATTGCTACTTGTCCTTTTTGGGAATTTATATATATATATATATATATATATATATATATATATAATCCCCCTTGACCTTTCTGCAACCCTGTAAACACAATCATTCCACCTATATATTTTCTTTTTTCATTTTAAATCTTATATATATATATATATATATATATATATACAGGGTGTCCCAAAATCTTTGACCTTGGCTTTAATTCCTTAAATATTGATCTTAGACATATATATTAAATTACAAAGTTGCGTAAAAAAGATGCATAATTTTATGAAATCAATTAAAATTTTCAAGAGAATTAAATTTTAAGAAATTCAAAATTTAAATTTTCATACGGTCCCAGTACAAAAACATTTCCAATGAGTAAAATGTGCCCCATACACTAATGTGATGCACAAAATTTCAGCATTTTATCATGAAAAGTCCCAGAGATATGAAAAGACAAAATTGCTGACTTAACCCACTTTTCGATGCATCGATATGGGTTCTCAGAGGGGGAAAATCATGTCGGCAAATCGCTTTCAGGGGTCATAAACCAATTATGATAGAAAACAATGATTACATAAATATATAATAAGTTTGCTATTTATTGGTACAAATGTATCTACACTGTGTTGAAATAATAACTTTACACAAAGATTGCAAAGCATGTTCAAAATGTTTTCCATCCATCCCAATACAGAGCTGCCTGATAACACTTTTGTGCACACGATCAAGTTCTTGTTCTGTTCTGTGATGTTACGACAACCATCTAGAATGCGTTGTTGCAACTCTGCTTTATTTAAGAGAAGTGACAGATAAGCAGTTGTGCGTAAACGACCACACAAATAAAAGTCCATATGCGTTAAATCATCCGATCTAGGGGGAATATCGACTGGCCCATGCAAGCCAATCCACATGTCTGGAAACTCGTTATTTAACCAGTGTTTCACAACTGTAGTGTGGTGAGCTGCAGATCCATCCTGTTGAAATCATACATGTGGAAGTATTGTTAGGGGCAGTTCATCCATAAAATCAGGAATAACCGCATTCAGAATCTCATTAACATATGTCAGCCGTCAACGTACCATCAATTATCATACAGTACGGGTTCAAACAAACGGTTTCAGAAAATACTACACCATACATTCACAGGAAATTGCTTCTGATGATGAATATCACGTACCACGTATGGATGGATATGTGTCAGACCAGAAGTGCTCATTTTGAGGATTTATGTATCCATCTTGTTTAAAATAGCATTCGTCAGTCCAAATTACGTTTTTAAGAAAAGAGGGATTTGCATCTTCTTGATTTATAGCCCAATTAAAAAAATTTAGACGATGTTGATAAT